>OU343221.1:142143504-142183750 GCA_910596185.1 Chrysanthemum makinoi | reverse complement strand
CATGTTTCCTAATTCCTCTTCTATGGTTTTGCCATTTTTAAGTATCTTACTAGGTTTCGTTAAAAGTACATTACACTTTTTATCACATATTTGTCCTATACTTTAAGAGGTTAAAGTTTAGGTTTTTCATTGACATAGCGTCGTTAATGGTTAGAGATTTGTTAGAAATCATACCTTCTTAGATGATTCTACTTTTATATTTCAAACACCGCATTACCTCCATTGAAGGATTCATATGTGGAGAATAGATCTCTATTGCGGTCATGTGCCTCGTGCACCCGCTATCCTTGACCCATTCATGGGTCAGAATTAGAACTTTAAGCACACAAAATAATAATAAACTCAAATTTTTGGTCCCCATTTGTTCATGGGTCCATTAGTGTTAAACATTCCATTCATGTTAGACATGTATGGATAAGATGAGTATGCATTCCATGGAGCAAGTTTTGAAACGGAAAACCGTTTTGCATGTTTTGATTCCATCCCATTTGATGGTTACTTTTGAATAAGCGTTATTAGGTCTCCTAAATAGGTTAGGTTTGAAAAGATGGGCTTTGTTTCTTGCAAAAGTAGGATTAAATTTTGGAGGTGGTTGTCTAGTGGTGACATGATTTGGTTTCTTCCTATTAACTATGACAAACTCGAGTTCTAGGCTTCGTTATTCTTCTTGTTTGCTACAATGAGATCCACAAATCCCTTTACGTACACTAGCGGTTCCCTTTTAGGGGATCCGTGGGATCCGCTAACGATTAATTTGGTTTTCTAGTTCTAAACAAATTTTGTTTCTCTACTTTCACTAGTTGATGGATCAAGTTGTTGACTACCTAGACCCTTTTGATTGTTACCGGTTTTTAGCAGCTATCAGTATTGTATCTAAAGTGGTCGTGCTCATTCTAGCAATTTTAGAATCTAAGTGATCCACTAGTGTTTGAAGTTGAGCATAAAGTTCACATTCACCACTTGATATTTTACCTTTCTCTAAACGTTTTAGTTTTGCTTTTAATTCTCGACTTCTTTATCTAAGCGTTGATTTTGACCTTAAAAGCTTGTTTTTGTTATCTAGTTTTAAGCTAATATTGCATACTTTATCATATTCATTATGCAATAGTGGAGTCATCAGTGATGAGCTACTATAGTATTAGGTGACATACCTCGTCATTTGCCATGAGACAAATTTCTTAGTCCTCCTCCTCGCTCATTCCCCGTGTGCGCTCACGAGCGCCTTTTGATCATCCGTTTGGGACACTTACTTATAAAGTGGTTTGGGTCCCACATTTAAAGCAAATCTGATCATCCTTTGGTACGCTCTTCTTTTGCTTTTCGAAAAGCCTTTCTTATCGTCATACGGTTGTTTGGCGTATCTTCCCTTTCTTCTAAAGAACTTTTTAAAGTCCCTTACGCCATAGCGCACTCTTAAATCGTCACTACTCGAAGAGTTCTCCTCATCATTTCGAAGCCTTTTGGCTTTAAGGGCAAGAGATTTGTGTTTCTCTTTCACCTTTGTAGCCGGAATCTTTGCAAGGACAAGCTCGTAGACTTTTAGGTTGCCTATGAGTTCATCGAGGGTTGTCAAATCTTTTGACTCTTGATCCTTGATCACCTTGGATCTCCACTTTGATGGAAGTGCCCTTAGATATCTCCTAACATGGTTACGGCTAGAAAAAGATTCATCAAGAGCTTGTAAAGATGTAATAATAGTATTAAAGTTAGCAAATGAATGATCTATAGTTTCCTCAAGATATTGAAAATTGTTAATATTGTTGAACAAATAAATCAATTTTATTATTTTTAACTTGTTGGTTGCCTTGATGAGTTACAACTAAAAATTCCAAATTTCTTTAGAGGTTTTAAGCATAGAAATTCTTTCGAATTCCTTTTTGGTAAAGCATTATATAAAACCATTTTTGCTTCACTATTTTTAGAAAGCTTTTCTTCATTTCATCGTTTAGTTTATCATGAGGTATGTGAACTAAATTTCCTTTATCATCATTTGAGGTAGCCTCAAAATCACCTTCAACAATAATGTACCAAAGATCAATATCTTTAGACTTCATATGTTTCGAATCTATTTTTCCAATATATAAAACCATTAGTTTCAAGTAGTGGTGGTCGTTGCATAGATTGCCCTTCCTTATTTTGGAACCCATAGTGATCGAAGAGTTTTTAAAATACAATTTTATTTTAAAACTTTTATAAACTTAGCTCTTGATGCCAATTGTGGAAAACTAGAAGGGGGTTGAATAGTTTTCTTAGATTTTAAGTTGATTTCAAAAACTTTAGATTCGATATTATGTGAAATCTTTATGGATGTTGAAGCGTATAGATATAATGATAATGCAAGCAAATAAATAAAGTTAATGGATAGAAAAGACACAACCGATTTATAGTGGTTCGGCTACAAGGTCACCTTCCTTGCCCTACTCCCTCCCGGTCACCTACTTCGAGAGTTCAAGCACTATGTCAACAAACTCCTTCACTTGGCGGAGAAGCCTTCATAGCGTTGCTTACACTTTTTCCGGTACAAAGCTAGATAGAGTCCGTATACAGTGGACCAAACCAACACAACTATTACACAACAAATATGTGAATTATCAAATACAAGATCTTCGCTTCTGAGAAATCTTGAGGGTGACAAATCAATCAAGGACCCCTTGCTTGGATGACTTGTAGAATGCTAGTGATCTGCCTTAGAAGGACCTATATGATAATCACAAATAGAAAGATAGACGAACAACTCTCTAGATCAAGTGATCTATATGTTAGAAGAGAATGAGAGTGTATGAGAGATTTAGTAAGAAGAGGGGTGAGTTAGAATGAAGAAATGGCTCTCTATTTATAGGCAAAATTCTTCCTTTGTTCCCGGATCCACGGATCCCTTCCACTGGGATCCGTCTAGTGTAATCCTAGGGATCGTTGGGCGCTCCTCTTTGCCCATGGGTATTTTGGTTATGGGTCATGGGTTATGGGTTGGTCCATGGGTTTTCTTTAGATTCAATGTATCTAGTGTATACATTGTATCTAGTCTTCTTGGTATGGGTTAAGATCCATGGGTTATGGTCCATGGGTTATGGTTTTACCCATCCTAATAAACTATTACAACAAATGTAATATTACATTTTTGTATTTAAATGGCTATATGTAAATGCTTTACAAGAATAACATGTATCCTTATAATTATACTTAAGATAACATTATATTTGTTATCAACAAAACACAAAGAGATTGCAAAATATTATGTTTTACGGTTTATTTGTATTAACAGTTGTTAGTATGAGAGTTAAGAGTAAGGCATGCAAGAGGTGGGTAGCTTTTGATAGTTTTCCTCAAAATTTAGAACCCAATAAGCATGTTGAGCCTAGGTGATTGTCTGCGTTGGATTAGCGGTTTGGTTATGATTGAGGAAGATGTTGTAGGATGCTGATGTTACTATTCATGGAATTTTGGGACCGCGATGTTTGTTGGTCAGGGTGGTGCGTCGTTAGATAGTCATCGAACCGATCGGCGATGCGTTGGAGGGCGAGAGCTTCCAATGAAAAGGCTTGTCGTTCAAATGTCGAGAAACGACCAGCGAGGGTTACGGCAGTATCTTTTTGTTTTTTTCTGAAATAGAGGTTTTCATTGTTCGCTGACATTGTAATGAATATTTTACTTCTTTGATAAGGATCCACACCTATGCCGTTGCTTGCGTCTTTGCTAGCCCTTAGATAGACATAATCTACATTTACCTTTGAATGTTGGCTCTGTTGGTGAAGCGTTAGTGTGTCTCATTGCGGCACCGATTGTAGTTTCACGATGTTGGGGAAATTTTAATGATTCAACGAGGTTTAGTGGCGATCTTTTAAACTAATTTGATCTAATTGTTTTGTTCTACATGTTAACATGTTACTTGACCTTTCGCATTAGGGTGTTGCAGTTCATTCTTGATTACCCATAAATTTGGTTCACTGTCGAAAGCCATATCTTATGTTCCACCAGCGACGCTCAACTACATTAATCTTGATGTCAGGGTGGGGCTATTTCGTTCTGGCGATTGGCGTTAGAGCATGGTGGGTGCCAAGTTGATGCGGTGTAACATGATCCCACAAAGCAGTCCGTACAATGAATATTGTTCTTGATGTGCCGGTTGAGAAGATGTTGAAGGATGTAGTGTTAGTGTTCATTTTATTTTTTGGGCTTGATGTTGTTAGTGAGGGTGGTGCATCGTTAGATAGTCGTTGTGAGTTTAGGCGGATGCTTCATTTACAAAGTAAGGTTGATGGTCTTGGATGCTTTACGGCATGGCTAGAGCTCAATGTACATTGAAAAGGAAAGTTGGTGACAGTAGTGACGGGTGCTGCATTGGAGGCCGTGAGGCTTCCAATAAAGGACTTATTTCAACCGCGTCAGCCAGGTTTTGGCGTGCGTTTTTGTTTTTATGAATTACAGATTTTGATTGTTCGTTTGACATTGTGATGGATATTAACCTATGAATGTGCATGTTGCTATCGTGTTCTTTGATCCCTGTGGTTGAACAGCTTACATTGCTATTCAGGAATGTTGGCTCTGTTGGTGAAAACTTTGCTTATTCTTCAACCAACGTTCGTTGTCGCTGGCGTGGTAGATTTTAGTATTGATGGTGTCTCTCAGTTTGCAGCGGCCATGTGTGGTTCGATGTTGGACAATTTTGATGCATCGCGGTTTGCTTGCAATCTTTTAAAGTCATTTGTTGTAATTGTTTGGTCTTACGCTTTAGCATGTTAACAACAATTTTTTTTTCATGTGTGGTCTTGCGGTTCATGCTCGTTACGTAAATATGGACTTCCGATCGTGACCATATCGATGTTCCACGGCGACAATTCAAGTACCTCTTAATCTGATTTCCATCCAGATTTCGTTTTGGTAGAAACGTCACAACATGTTGGGGCGCAAGTTGGTTCAGAGTCTAACATTCGCCCCACAAAACGTCATCATTACAATGAATAGTGTTTCGATGTATGCCGTATATACGCGCTAGCGGCCGTGGTTCGGCTACAATGGGTATGCTTTTGCTGCGGCAATTTTTTCTCGGCAAAGCGTGTTTTATACTTTTTCAATGGGCGTGGTTCCTATAATAGCTTTGTTATTCAACGGCCCTTGACAGAGTTTGGCCCTTGCAACAGATCATGTCGTCATTGTGGGTTTGTATTTTGGGACGAGGAAAAATTAAGTTATTCAACGTCTAGGGGTCTTATATACAATCGTTGTTGTGCGGAAGGGAGGGTGAAAGTGTTGACAATAAGGAGTACCCGAAATATATGATCTCTTCTCAACAACCATTTTCTAGAAAACATACGGGCTTATAATCAATTGTTTGCTATGACTTCACTAGGCGCAGTATAATTGAATCCGTAAATGTTGAAGGACCATATGTTTTCAAAGATGCAGAGACATATCACCGTATAAGCGGACTATGTTCAGTCTTGTTCATGCCCAAGGTTTTTGCAGCTCTACATTTATGATACCGACAATGAGGTTCAGAATAGGTTGGATCATTTTTTAGAGGGGGCAAGAAACCTATTAAGACCGAAGATTATGCAAACGTTAATTACATTCCTTGATCATAACAATGCACTGGGTGCAACTCTTCAGGGCGGCAAGGGACAAGCTACAGCAACACGAGAGTCTTTGTTTAAGGTGACTCTTCGTGTTTGTAAAGGCATCGCAATATGAGTTTCCTACTCTTACGATGCATCGGCGCTATAGTTTTTGATGACATGGAGGAGACGGAGAGTGACTTTGATGTCATCTTGGAAGCTCATTCGGGGAAGGCAGAGGATTAACAAACTACATGCAATATATATGCCATGTAGGTTTTAGTTGTTGTTCCTCTTTGGCGAACATGGCTATCATATGGATTTACGATATCTTAACGTTGAATCAACTTCAACACGTAGGGGCCGAAAAATGTCTATGAAAGCGTTTTATTGTTATCAGTTACATGATAGGCTTGGATATTACAACCTTGTTGGCAGATTTGGGAGGCTATTTCAACAATATGTTGTCACAGCATATTGTAGTATAGAAACAGTAGAATGGATTTCATTAGAGCTAATCAATCAACGATTAGAGGAGACTATTTAACGGTGCGTATGATGCAATTGCAGCGGTGATGTTGATGTTTTGGATGTGGGGGTGAGAATTATTTTTCCCGTCATTTAGGGGTCCCGATATATGTATAGTCATTATTTAGATGCTTTGGCAATCTGGGGTGCATGGCAACCCCGCATTTTTGTAATGTTCACATGTAACACACCAAGTGGCGAAATACTAGAATACATGGTTGCATATCAAACCTTCTGCTTGCGGTGACAGACCGGATGTTATAGACCGTGTATTTGAGTAAATTCACCCCTTATTAACTATCTACGGGCTCTCGACCTTTTGGCTCATGAATGCGGTATATTATATTTAGATTACCGGTGTTCATAAGCGATGTGTTTATATGAGTATGTCATCCACATAAAAACTTATTGCTTCTTCATGTTTCTTCTTTTCTGGTGTTGTACGGTGGAATTCCAAAAAGGTTAATGCGCAACATTGTCACATATTGTTGTGGGTAACACGTAGACCTGAAACAATGAGGCGGGGAGGATGTAGATAGGTACATTAGCGTAGAACTACCCCGTCATCAAAATGATCCAGAAGGTTTCAGAGTTATATCAAAATTTATGATGCACAGTCCCTGTGGGGCAGCATTTCGAATGCATTTTGTATGCGTGATAGAACGGCGTGTAATTTTTTCAATGGAGTAAGCAACTTTTGACAAAGCGGGTATGCACACTGAAGGAGGGACGCGAGATAGATGTACATCAAGTGGTGTCGGGTTGGACAGCTTACGTTGTGCCATACAATCGTGAACTATGTATGAGGTTTTATGCACATATAAATGTTGAATATTGTGGTGGGCGATGCTCATAAAGTACCTATTTAAATATATTTCAAAGGGTATGGACAGAGAATCATTGCTGGTGTCGAGGAAAATAGGTGAGGCACAACATAGCCACGAAGGTGCTTCAACTTCCAATAGCAGTTCAGTCATGTGTATGGACGAGACAAAGAACTTTGTGGATGCACGTTATATCGGTTCACGAGGAACTGGCGTATATTTGGTTTGATATCCACAGTAGGGACCGGGTCAAATCCTTCTTTGTTCATCTTGAAAACATGCAACATGTTTCTTTCAAAGCATCGCAGACAGTGCAATCTGTTAATACAAATATCGTCATTAAACGTTATTTATATTTTTGATCTTTACCTAAGTTTTGTTAATGACAAAAGTAAATTTAATTTTGTAAAGTATAAAGCTTGTCAAGATTAAGAGATATTAAAACAAGCTTTCCTTAAATAAAATCTTCATCACTCAAGCATTTACATTTTGATTAGTCATATATCAATTAACTTTTATATCCCTTCAAACCATAATGTATGTTAACATTTTTAGATCAAGCATGTTTTAGTTTCTTAAAACAAAACATTACATACGTATTTACATTTAACATATTTCTAAAAATAGAAAACAACATATGACATCATATGGTGCATCATTGAAATCTCTAGGGGATTTCATAAGATATTTTGTGTAGATTTGGACTCTACATATCTTACATGATCTTGGGAAGATTTGGTTGACTTTGGTAAGATTTTTGTAATCTTTAATGTCAGAGACCGGCGACACCAAAACTATACGGGGCGGAACCATATTTTTGGTTGGTCGTCGTAACAACAAAAGGTTTTGGCTATAAATAGCAAGCCAAACCAAGTTGTTTTCTCATCCCTTTCTAGCATAATCACATACATTCCTTCTCTAACATTTCTAACTCAGTATCATATCATTATAGTGATCCTCTTTTGTAGCAAAGAAGATCAAGGCATATCAAGCTTCAACAAATAGTTGGAAGTCTTGTTTGTTTTGTTGTTGTATGATCTAGTCTTGTTCATACATCATTGTTGTACCAAACCATCTTAAACTTGTGAGTGTGAGTGGTTAGTATTTTAGTCCTTAATACATTGTGTGTGGGAGTGGTTGTACCCTTGCAAAAGAACTCGACATCTAGCTTAGTGTGGGAAATAGTGTGTAGCAGTATAAAGGTTTCTCCACCGGTGAAAGGAGCTTGTTGACTAGTGAAGTTAAACTCTCGAGTTAGAGACTTCGAGTGGAGTAGGGCAAGGAGAAAGAGTCCTTGTAGACCGAACCACTATAAACAACTTGTGGTGGTTTGATTGTTTCTTTCCTTATTTACTCTTTATATACTGCTTGCATATTGTTTGATACTTACTAACATATCTTTGATCAATATCAATTGATCATTACAATAAGTTTCAAAACAAAGATTTTAATCGGTAAACTATTCAACCCCCTTCTAGTTTTCCACAATTGATACGAGCCTCGTTGCTCAAAATTTTCTAAAATATATTGTATTTTATAAACTTGAAACGATCCATGGATTCGAAAACTTTAAAGAAGGGAAATCTATGCAAAGACCACCACTCTTTGAAACCAATGGATTTATCTATTGGAAAAACCATTTTGAAACATATGTAAAGTCAAAAGATATAGACCTTTGGTTTGTTATCATTAAAGGAGACTTTAGTCCTACAACAAAAGATATTGCTAGTGATGATCAAAAGAAACTAATAGCTAAAAATAATGAAGCTAAAATGATGCTTTATAATTCTTTACCTAGAAAAGAATATGAAAGAATTTTTATGTGAAACCGCCAAAGATATTTGGGAATCTTTAATTGTTACACATCAAGGTAATTCACAAGTCAAGGATAACAAAATTGATCTTCTTGTTCAACAATATGAACAATTTGTTATCCCGGAAGATGAAACCATTGATTGTGGATTTGCTCGATTTAATACTATTATTACTTCTCTTAAAGTACTTGATGAAACTTTTTGTAGTAAAACTTTGTCAAGAAGTTTCTTAGAGCACTCCATCCGAAGTGGAGAGCAAAAGTAACGGCTATTGAGGAATCAAAAGATCTCTCAATAATGTCACTTGACGAGCTAATTGGAAACCTCAAAGTACACGAAATGGTGATGGAGAAAGATTCGAAGATCATCAAAGGAAAAAGAGAGAAAGTCAAATCCGTTGCTCTAAAGGCAAGAACGGAATCTAGTGATGATGACGAATCTTGCTCGAGTAGTGAAGATGAGGAGTATGCTATGGCGTAAAAGAGATTTTAAAACGTTTGTGGAAAACTAGAAAGGGGGTTGAATAGTTTTACCAATTAAAACTTTGTTTTAAACTATTTAGATCGACTTATGTCAATTTATTCAAATGTGTATGTTGATAGATAGATATGGAAATATGTAATGCAAAGGTAAATAGTAAGAAACACAAAACACGACAGTGTTTATAGTAGTTAGGCTACAAAGACACCTTCCTTGCCTACTCCACTCCTAGAGTCACCTTTCAGAGTTCATTAGCACTTGATAAGATCGTTTATAAGCTCCGACTAGGGATAACAAAGACAAACAACATGAAGATACTGCAGGAATAATAAGAACATCAATGTTATTGCTAAAGGTTTCCATTCAGTAACACTAACTAATCCTAGGCGTTTATAGAACCGCGTCTAGCTAACTAAACTAATAACCTAGGTTTACAAGACTATAAGCCCTAGGTTACCACACCTACACCTTTAAGTTCGACTACATCTTGGAAGACATGTATGTAAAACCTACACCTATGTCCTCTTTATATACTAGAAGATTAGGGTTTACAAATCTCTACTAAGGACTAATAAATAAAACTTCTTTTTGCAAGCAAGTCCTTCCATCTTTTGTAGGTTTTCCTTAACATGCATTAAGTCCCTCTTGTTTCATTCTTTTGTCTTATCAACTCAAACGTTATAATTCCCCACAGTTACTACCACGACACAACTCCTTATGGTAGAGAAGCCTTCACAACTTCACCTAGTCTTTTCGGTACAAGGCTGAACAGGTTCTTCCACATGGTAGAACCACACCTATCTAGCGTCATACACTTTATCGATACAAGGCTGATACGAGTTCCATTACAAAGGAGGAACTACTACCCAACACTACACAACACCTATCCCAAAGGAGACTCATGATACTGCATTACCAGCGTTAGGGGTCAAAGGAAACTTCCTTTTTCTTGAGCAAGTTTTCAACCACCTAGGCAGTGAACCTAATCGTTGTAGTGTAGTATTAGGGTAAGCCTCGGGATTGATATCGTTCTCAAGGGGAATAGGAATGCTAGTGAGAATTACTACGCTAAGGTTGGGGTTGAGGAAGATTATTTTTTATCTTTTTATATTTTTTAGAAAATTGAAAGGTACAAATCTCGGGTATTGGATTTGAGGGTGGTTGATGAGTGTCTAAATACTCATCATTTTTGTACCATTTAAACTGCAAAAAACATCGAAAACACTCGAAATGCATCAAAATAACAAAAATATCACAAATAAGTGTTTTATGTGTTTTAAATGCAAAAATATCAAAATCGGTGAAATTATAAAAGTTTGCATAATTAGCGATTTTTAGTCCCCCAGTTTCAAAAGTTGTCAAAAACAGTCCTGGTAAATCTAAATAAAGAAATGTTATTCAAGGTCCCTGAAATATGCTAATTTGTCAAAAATGGTCCTTGAATAAATCTTTTGTTAAATGGCAGAAAAGGTCCTGAACTTTCAAAATTGTCAAGTTTGGTCCCTAGAAAAATTGAAAATGTCAAGTTTAGTCCTTGTTATTGATACTTGTCACTTTTAGCCCCTGGAACAACTTTGCATATTTGGCAGGAATGGTCCCTTGAATTCGGAATTTACAACTTAAGTCCTTATGATATTAAACCTTTTAAACCTTTTGAACTTGTCAATACTCAAATAGACCCACTTAACCAAATTAGACCCTTGTCCCCAATTGACCTCCTGTCTTTTCGTTTTTGAACCTGGTCAAACTAAGTCAAATCCTCAGCTTTACCGCCACCTCATGCTTGTCTTCCCATATCTTGCCGCAACACCTCGCTTCACCCATCACCTCCCATCACCTTATCTACTCAAAACTTCACCCACTTCATCATTACACCTAGCCACCCCCACGCAAATTGAGCTATAAGTCAAAATCACCTTTTCCTTAAAGTCATCAAATGGCCAAAATACTTAAAACTCATCCATTGGTGAAGGAGTGGTGGGATTTGATCTAGAAGATCGTGGAAGCCTCTTGAAGTATAAAAAAGGAAGAAGGAAGAGAAAACAAGGGTAGCTAGTTTTATTTGTTTTCTTTAAATGTCGTTTTTTTAATTAAATGTTTTAATTCAAGTTTAAATGTTGTAATCTAGTTTCTGTGTATCACATTTGAGTGAGTAAACCTTTGTAGTGTGTTTTTAAGTACTTATCAAAGTTTTTATATGAGTTCCAATTTTCCAAGTTCTTGTTGAAATTCGGTTTATTTTCTATTGAACAAGTTTCCATTAGCTTCATTGTAAGCTTAAACAAGCTCACTTAAGTCATTTATAGCTTTTGAAAAGCTTTTGAATCATTTTCAAGTAAATTTGATGCTTGGTCAACAGTCAACTCGAGCTTCATATGGGTTTGATAATGAACAAAGGTGATGCGAGGTTGATAATGGGTTAAACTAGCTTAGAATAGATTAGGTTTGGGTTTGGCCTTGGCCTGCAATAGGCTGGAACTCATGAGTGGTTTCTCCTTTCAAATTTCAAGTCATTTTGCATTTTAAGCTTGTACTTGTACACGTTTGAATCAATGGTAGTTCTAACCTGTTAAGATAGTTAAATTATGGTCAAGCAAACTTAGTGTGATCATAGCTCTCTATCGGTTCGGTGTTTTTGTCTAGATAAGTTTGCATTTCAGTTTTAAAGGAATGTTTGGATCTGTTGTTTCACTGGCCCATTTGGCTTGGTCGGTCTTAGCTATTGATGCTTTAAAGCTTGGTTAACTCAAATGACCTCTTATCGTCTTCAAATTGAGCGCAACTCATAAAAGTCAAAAATCTCTTTTAACTGTCATAAAGTTCCACTGTTGGAACTTTTGAAGATCAAGTCCTTGTTTTGTGTTCAAAATACTTAAAACTAGTTTGCATTATGTTTAATTTATCTTAAAACATCATTCTTAGTTCACAAATCATGATCAAAATCCAATATAGTCAACTTTCCATTTTGCTCTAAAGAGTCAAAAACATTGAAATGTTAGTTTTGGCCAACATAGGTAGATTTTCATGAGCTCACCGACTCAATTTCAATATAACTTGTGGTTTTGAAAAGTACTCTTGGTCTATTTTCTTATGTGTATTTTAGAGGATTTTTGTAATTTTGTCTACAAGCTCAAATAAGCTTGTCAAAATGAGTGAATTACTGTTATTGGGAAAGCACAGTGGCACACCGAGGGCTTTGAGAACTTGCGACCCTGCCACAAGCTCATTTGAGCTTGGCAGGTCTCGATTTTTGGTTTGCATATACCCACCAGGTCATCTTTAGGTCCCCATAATTTGTTTTAGTATCTAGCTTATTTGTTAGCTACAGTTGCCCCAGAGCGCTTTTTAGCCAAGCTCATCACATCAATCTGTTGAGCTTGTTGTTTCAGAGGGTTGGGCCTGTTGAAACTTGTTCCATTTTAGTTCTTTTAGCATTTCATAGCTTCTGTTTTGGGTTGGTGGCTTTTGGAATCCATTTGCTTATCCAAGTGCTTATTTTATAAGCACTTTGATCATCAGTTTCATATTCTGCCACATAACCCCATGATTTTCCATTTTTCTTAGCTTCTTAATATTATTTTAAGCTTTTCCTGAAATTTTCAGATTTTTCTAAGGTGTTTTGCTATTTTTCTTTTAAATTAGTTTTAAGTCTTTTAAATAGTATTTAATACAAAATTTAGAAAAGTATCAAAAAATAATTTTTCATTTTCTTAAGTTAAGATAAATATAAAAAGAAAAAATATTTTCCATATTTTTCTTAGTTAAATTTGTATTTTTAAGTAATTTAATTAGTTTTTATAGTTTAAATTCATAGAAAATTCAAAAATAATCAGAAAAATACAAAAATAGTTTTGAAAATTCTAGTTTGTTATTTTAGAATTTTCTAAGTCTTAATTTTATTTTCTAGCTTTATTTCCTAATTTCTTGTATTTTAGGTAATTATTTAATAGTTAAAATAGTTTTTAATTAATAATAATTAATTAAATAGTTATAAAAACAATTTTCTTTTTCTATAAATTTTCTTTTATCATTAGGTTTGTAAAAATATCATTTTCATATTTTTAGGGTTAATATTGTATAAGTTTCACTTTTTATTTTGTACGTTTACGTAATTTTAATTTAAACGTAAGTTTTAAGTTTTAAACGTTCATCATTTTAATTATAGTGATAGCGTTTATTTAATAGATTTTATCTTTTTAATTTCCTTTAATTTGCATTTAAGCCTCTGTAGTTTATGGGCTTTCTCTTTAGGTATAGATCAACCCTATCCTTTCCGTTCAAATCTTCTCGATCACTTTACGTTTGACTATTCTCGCACATTTCGTTGGGACATAACGACGGGAAACACTATACTCCCCGGATCTTCATTGCATTCGTGTTTGAGCAGTTTAAAGATTACGATTACTGCCATTCACAAGTGGCGAGCTTGAGTGATTTAGCTTGACGGTTACTGCTGGATCAAATTTTGGCCCGCTTGAGGGACGGTGCTAATAGTCTTACGTTTAGTAGATTAGTGATTTGAATAATCACTCCTTGTTTATACCATCTATATATTTATATCTTCTTATAAAAATCAAAAACCCAAAAAGATTTTCATTCTTTTGTTTTCAAAATGTTTTTTAAAAACACCAAAAATATTCCTCTTTACCCTCTTACCCTTTTGATTCTTCATTTCTTACCCTCTGAAACCTTTGATTCTTTCTATGTCTTATCCTCACCCTCTTGGATGTCAATGGTGTGGTTGTCCTTATAATGGTGGCAATTGCCCCAGTTGTAGCATGGTGGAATCAGGAAATGGGTGCAATCATAACCGGGATCCCTATTCCTACCATACACAATGATTCATTCCATCGACTACCACAGAGACTCAGCGGTTTTCTTGTTGTGAGTACGTGGTGGTTCACTACAGTTGATTGTCAATGGGAAACACGCGCTTTCTATGAGCGGTTCTGATAACAATTATGACTACAACACATATGTCGCGGCGCTCAGTTTCTTGTTGTAGTATTGTGGAGGTCCTCACTCTAGCTCGATTGTCAAACAGAATCCATTTCCTTGTAACAATTACGACTCTTAGTATCATGACCAACCTCCACGTTACCAAGTGAATCAGGCACCACCTCAGCCTGAACCACTTCCTCAAAATCTTCTACTTGATCTTTTGGATTTAGTGAAAGATTTGAAGGAATGTAAACATCCCCATAATAATCCAAATGAAAAATCCATGGAAGTTTTGTTAGGCGGAACAGTTTCTAATTAGATGCCCGATTGCCTTTGAAAATGCATTGGGAATCAATGCAAAAGCGACCAAATCTAGCTCTCGATTGCGTTTCATTCATGATGACGATGATGATGAAGTTACCCTTGATATTAGTCAACTTTATGCAATTCATCAAGTTCATCATTGAAAATTCCTTCCATGAAAAATCAGGGAGAAAAGACTATGATGGAACTACTAGCAGAAGAACAAATGGAAAGTATAAAACATATGTATGCTAGTCCTTCTATCCCAGTCAGTTGATATATCAATGAGTTGAGATTCCATCTCAAACAAGCGCTATATCACACGGAAGCTCCACTCACTCTCGACTATGGGGCGAGCATCTTGACCTTGTTCACGAAAAGGAATCGGATGAATTCATAAAGTCTAGTGTTGAGAACCTTGTCCCAATCCCAAAGAGTCACGAGGGTTTCGAGCATATGTGTGATTCTCCTTTCCCTCTTGAGTGTTCAAAATCATTTGATACTTTCTCGATCTTAGCGATTATTGCTTCTTATGGACATCGAGTATGTTGAGCATCACTCCACAAGCGATCCTCTTCTTGAGGGTTCAGATGAACTTCACAACACTCCTTTCATCGGAAAGTGACGATGATCTCTTTGATTTGAAGCCGATCTTAGAGAAACTAGAAATCTCTATATAATGATCATTCTATCATTCCCGACCCTTCCATTTCCTTCTCTCACGGATAGAAGATGACAACTTTGGAAGGAGGTCGATGATTTTTCTTAGTGATGAGTCAATTCCAGGGGATTGACAATACTACTATGATGGAGGGAGACATCCTCTTTCTTGAAAATGTTTGATTGAAGAACCGTTTCCACTCTCCCTCACGGAAATTTTGTTGCCAAACACCATACAAGCTTCAAGTCTAAGCTTAAAAATCTAACAAATGGTGATTTGCTCCTCACTAATGAAGAATGGGATTGCATTGTGATGCACATCTTTATTCCATTTTTCACAGATGGTGTGGTTTCTCGTTCCGTTTCTCCTTGGGAATGAAGACATTATCTTTGACCCGGCATTTCCATGCACCATTTGTGGCCGGGTGCTGCTGCATATCTCATCGGTGTTGAACTTTCACGTACTTCAATGTTTATCCAAACATCTTGAATGAAAGTCCGATGGAGATTGTCTCTTCCACTTACTTCCCATGAACAAATTAATTCGGGGTCGAGTCAAGCTAGCGACTCGGTAATCAAAAACAGTAGCAAAACATGGGTTTTCACCCGTGTGTACCACCTTAGTGTGGGGGAGATGCCCCACATGTTGTATATAGATCTAAAAAATGAATGAAAATTGTATATATATTAAAAGAAATAATTGTTGTGTTTCTACACTTAGCTAGGAATGTTATCTTTTTCGTTCTAAGTTTCCATAACAGCCGGTTACTTTGAATATTGAGGACAATATTCATTTCTAAGTGTGGGGGAAATTAAATTTTGATCATAAATATACCCTTTTAGTCCCTTTTTCCCCCAAAATGGCCAAATTTTAAAATTTTTTAGTGGAAGTACTATGTACTAAACACAACAAATGGTAATCAGTCCACCATGTCTAACCCACATAAGGATTGGCTAATCCAGGAGCAAACGGCTCTTGGTAAAGATATATCAAATCAGTTTATATGGCTTGCAATTTGCCCAAAATTGTATGGTATTCAACTCACCATATCCTTAAAAGTGAAGAGTTGGCTAGCCATAAGTTATGGCTTGTGGTAAAAGCAGTGGAAAATCCATAATTGGTAATCAGCTCACCAAAGATAATTCGGATAATTTATCTAAGAGTTGGCTAGTCGAGAGTGCGGCTTACGGTAAAGACAAATCAAATCCGTTGAAAGCTGATGATTTGCTCAAAATCATTTGGTTATCGGTGTACCAAGGTTCTTACTTGAACCGAAACATTTGGCTACTCGAGTAATGGCTTTTGGTAAAGAGATGAAATCCATTAATTTTCTCAAAACATTGCTAGGGACTAGCAATATCTTAGTGTGGGGATTGATGAGTGTCTAAATACTCATCATTTTTGTACCATTTAAACTGCAAAAACATCTGAAAACACTTAGAAATGCATCAAAATGATAAAAATATCACAAATAAGTGTTTTATGTGTTTTAAATTCAAAAATATCAAAATCTGGTGAAAAAGCATATAAAGTTTGCATAATTAGCAGTTTTAGTCCCCAGTTTCAAAGTTGTCAAAAGCAGTCCCCTGGTAAATCTAAATAAAGAGAAATGTTATTTAAGGTCCCTGAAATATTCTAATTTGTCAAAAATGGTCCTTGAATAAATCTTTTGTAAAATGGCAGAAAAGGTCCCTGAACTTTCAAAATTGTCAAGTTTGGTCCCTGGAAAAATTGAAAATGTCAAGTTTAGTCCTTGTTATTGATACTTGTCACTTTTAGCCCCTGGAACAACTTTGCATATTTCGCAGGAATGGTCCCTTGAATTCGGAATTTATTAAGTCCTTATGATATTAAACCTTTTAAAACCCTTTTGGACTTGTCAATACTCAAATAGACCCTATGCAACCAAATTAGACCCTTGTCATAACCCCAATGACCTCCTGTCTTTTACGTTTTGAACCACAGTCAAACTAAGTCAAATCCTCAGCTTTACCCGCTCATGCTTGTCTTCCCATATCTTGCCCACTTGACACCTCACCTTCACCCATCACCTCCCATCACCTTATCTACTCAAAACTTCACCCACTTCATCATTACACCTAGCCACCCCCTACACGCAAATTGAGCTATAAGTCAAAATCACCTTTTCATAAAGTCATCAAATGGCCAAAATACTTAAAACTCATTCATTGGCTGAGGAGGGTGGTGGGATTTGATCTAGAAGACACGTGGAAGCCTCTTGAAGTATAAAAAAGGAAGAAGGAAGAGAAAACAAGGGTAGCTAGTTTTATTTGTTTTCTTTAAATGTCGTTTTTTTAATTAAATGTTTTAATTCAAGTTTAAATGTTGTAATCTAGTTTCTGTGTATCACATTTGAGTGAGTAAACCTTTGTAGTGTGTTTTTAAGTACTTATCAAAGTTTTTATATGAGTTCCAATTTTCAATTCTTGTTGAGAATTCGGTTTTATTTTCTATTGAACAAGCTTAGTTAGCTTCATTGTAAGCTTAAACAAGCTCACTTAAGTCATTTATAGCTTTTGAAAGCTTTTGAATCATTCAAGTAAATTTGATGCTTGGTCAACGAAGTCAACTCTGGCTTCATATGGGTTTGATAATGAACAAAGGTGATGCAGGGTTGATAATGGGTTAAACTAGCTTAGAATAGATTAGGTTTGGGTTTGGCCTTGGCTGCTGATATTTGGAACTCATGTGAGTGGTTTTCTCACTTTCAAATTTCAAGTCATTTTGCATTTTAAGCTTGTACTTGTACCAATGAATCAATGGTAGTTCTAACTTTTTAAGATAGTTAAATTATGGTCAAGCAAACTTAGTGTGATCAATAGCTCTATACGGTTCAGTGTTTTTGTCTAGATAAGTTTGCATTCAGTTTAAAAGGAATGTTTGGATCTGTTGTTTCTTTGGCCCATTTGGCTTAGTGGAATTCTTAGCTATTGATGCTTTAAGCGGTTAACTCAAATGACCTCTTATCTGTCTTCAAATTGAGTCACAACTCATAAAAGTCAAATCTCTTTTAACTGTCATAACAGTTCTTGTTGGAACTTTGAAGATCAAGTCCTTGTTTTGTGTTCAAAATACTTAAAGCTAGTTTGCATTATGTTTAATTTATCTTAAAACATCATTCTTAGTTCACAAATCATGATCAAAATCCAATATAGTCAACTTTCCATTTTTGCTCTAAAGTCAAAAACATTGAAATGTCGAGTTTTAGCCAACATAGGTAGATTTTTCATGAGCTCACTTCTGACTCAATTTCAATATAACTTGTGGTTTTGAAAAGTACTCTTGGTCTATTTTCTTATGTGTATTTTAGAGGATTTTTGTAATTTTGTCTACAAGCTCAAATAAGCTTGTCAAAATGGTGTTAGTGCTTGCAATGCAGAAACGATTGGCTTTACCTGTGGACTTTGCAGAACTTGCGACCCTTACAAGCTCATTTGAGCTTGGCAAGGTCTGATTTTTGTTTGCATATACCCACGGGTCATCTTTAGGTCCCATAATTTGTTTTAGTATCTAGCTTATTTGGTAGCTTATTCATGGTACGCAAGTTGCCCCCAGGCGCTTTTTAGCCAAAAGCTCATCACATCAATCTGTTGAGCTTGTTGTTTCGGAGGGTTGGGCTGTTGAAACTTGTTCCATTTTAGTTCTTTAGCATTTCATAGCTTGTTTTTGGGTTGGTGGCTTTTGGAATCCATTTGCTTATCCAAGTGCTTATTTTATAAGCACTTTGATCATCAGTTTCATATTCTGCCACATAACCCCATGATTTTCCATTTTTCTTAGCTTCCTAATATTATTTTAAGCTTTTCCTGAAATTTTCAGATTTTTCTAAGGTGTTTTGCTATTTTTCTTAATTTAAATTAGTTTTAAGTCTTTTTAAATAGTATTTAATACAAAAATTTAGAAAAGTATCAAAAAATAATTTTTCATTTTCTTAAGTTAAGATAAATATAAAAGAGAAAAAATATTTTCCATATTTTTCTTAGTTAAATTTGTATTTTTAAGTAATTTAATTAGTTTTTAATAGTTTAAAATTCATAGAAGATAGAAAAATAATCAGAAAAATACAAAAATAGTTTTGAAAATTCTAGTTTGTTATTTTAGACTTTTCTAAGTCTTAATTTTTAAGCTTTATTTCCTAATTTCTTGTATTTTAGGTAATTATTTAATAGTTAAAATAGTTTTTAATTAATAATAATTAATTAAATAGTTATAAAAATAATTTTCTTTTTCTATAAATTTTCTTTTATCATTAGGTTTGTAAAAATATCATTTTCATATTTTTAGGTTTAATATTGTGTAAGTTTCACTTTTTATTTTTATGCGTTCACGTAATTTTAATTTAAGCGTAAGTTTTAGTTTTGAATTTTAACGTTCATCATTTTTAAAATAGTGATAGCGTTTATTTAATAGATTTTATCTTTTTAAATTTCCTTTAATTTGCATTTAAGCCTCTGTAGTTTATGGGCTTTCTCTTTAGGTATAGATCAACCACTATCCTTTCTCGTTCAAATCTTCTCGATCACTTTACGTTTGACTATTCTCGCCAGCTTCGTTGGGACATAACGACGGGAAACACTATACTCCCAGATCTTCATTGCATTCGTGTTTGGCGAGTTTAAAGGCGATTACGGTTCCGCCATTCACAAGTGGCAGGCTTAGTGATTTAGCTTAGCGGTTCTACTTGGGTCGGTGGTATTTCTAGATTACTCTACTATTATCTAGTCTAATTAACTAAGCTAATGGGTAGTCTATGTCTAATTGATGTGTACTCATATGATGATTAAAAATGTGTCTACCTAGATGCTATACTCTAGTTATCTTTTATTAATGGTTGAATTGTCACGTCCTTATTCTTAACGCGTGTTCTTCTAAGGTCGTAGGGTATGCTTTTTTCCCTAACTGTTTGAGGATACCTTAAGGTTATTGCCTACAAAATCTCTAGGATTTATAAACTAACTCTAAGGTTATCTTTGGATTTTTAGCCTACAATAACTCTAGGCGATTATAAACTAATATTCAAAAAGATTACTCAAGCATTAAAAACACAACGATTGCCTATTGCAAACCTAAGCCAATTACAATTAAGATAAGAGACAACCAATCAATATTCAATAACTAGGTTTCATAGATCTAAGCAAACACACAAGTAAATTAGCCGGACATGGTAAACATGCAAGCATACACACAATCAATCAAAGACATAATTAAATCAATGAAGTAAATTACTTATCTTGTTATAAAATAGGGTATGAGAACCCTAAGATACTTGAAGATGACCCAAAAATCATTATTAGCTTTTACTCCACAATTCTACCTCTCTCTAAAAGTATGAAAATTCGAATTCTATATATAAAAAGTTACAATTCGTCACTCTTTAATTGTGACACCGTCGGATCGTCGCCATTAGGGTTTCGTCTTGACCAAGTGACGGCGTCACGTTGGGTTTGTGACGCATGTCGGTTCATCTTCTCGACAGATGCAGTTCTGAACTGGATCTAGGCCGCCTCGAGTTGTGGACGCCTACTCTTTAAAGCCTGACGCCGTCAGGTACAAAACATCAATTTCACTTCTAAGCCGTCGCAATTAGAGGAATTTGGCGTCACCCTTTATCTATGACGCCGTAGCTGCGTTTCAAGACTTGAGTGTCTTGATCTTGACTTTAGCCATTTTCTTCACATATACATGCCTTTTCGTCCAAATACGTGTCATTCCAGTATTTCGCCTTCAAGAGACCTAAAAAGTTAAAAGGAACAAAATTAAGCAGTAACGGATATAAAAGTGGTCGATTAAGGGCTTAAATGACCCCTCAAAAGTGTACCTTTTAAATCCTTATCAAATATCCCTACACTTGGTATTTGCTTGTCCTCAAGCAAATGTGCTTTTGGCCAATTAACTTATAAGTTAGGGGGCATGAAGCATTGGTTTAGAACAATTCACAACAAGTATAAGCCCCGCAAAAGTCATAACAAACTGCACGAAATTACATACTAGCACCTCACAAGTGGTGTTTGGATACTCTCATCTCTCGGGCGTATATGAAATATATCAAATTGAAAATGGAAGATAAACACTCATTAACCGGTCCTAGTACATAGATTACCATAGGCTTGAGACTTGATCAAACCTCCATCGCTTTGGCGTAAGCACCTAATAAAAACTATCTAAGAGGTCTTTTAAAGGGTTGTAATGTTAGGCTTACGGCAGGGAAACAAAGGGTTTGGTTGGATAGGCAATTTAGTGGTGGCAAGTCAAAATTCTTTATGTTACAAGCATGAGAAGAATGGCGTTGCTAAGCAAAGACTCGACACTCTAAACTCTAAATAACTTTGAAATAAACAAACATAAATTTAAAGATAGATGTAGGATGATAGCCCATTTTTTTTCAACACTCTTTTTTCGATTTTTTTTGCATACACTTTACTCTACCATCCTCTACGATAACATCAAAATATAAGGGATTTATAGGCACATCCCTACACTTGAGTTTTATTACTCTAACACTAATTTGACCCGAATTGAAAAGATCAAAACACTTGGAGTACATTATTACGTAAATAAAGGGAATTTGAATTTAACGTTCTTTCCGTACTTCATAAAATTTAACTTTTTCCATGAGTCCAAACCGTACCAAAACTGTGTACAAAGGATATGACTCGACTTAGCAACTTATGCAAGCAACTAGATAATTGAACTAAGGGTTTAGTATGATAACAATAATGCACTAAAAGTGAGTTCATACAAGGCTAAGGCGATTTGGGTGTACATTTGGGGGTGGATTGTAAACAATGCTCTTCATTGATATTCCGAAACGAAAACATCACGAGAACCGAAAAGGATAGGCTCGAGGGTTAACTAGGGGTACCGTGTACTAAAGATGAGTACAACGCAAAGGGTGTGGGGAATTACTCAACCGATGTGGAAGAAGTAATTATAATACGGATATTAAACAAGGGTTATCCTAATGTCTCTTATCATTTAGTTATTCCTAACTACACAAGTGTAGTCTCACTAGCGATCTCAGAATGCATCACAAAACAAGTTCTAGAATTTATAATACTACCGGTACACTCTCGAAGCATTAAAGATGAATGCTTTAATTCCTACAAATCTAGGGGCGAACCTTACATTTTTGGGGTGGAATTTGAGTGGTAAATGGTTTTTGTGCTAGTCATATAACTTTCTATCCATGAGACGCTTTATTAAGACTAATGGCCCACTCCTACATGTCATGAAAAATTATAAATTTGGTGCCAAAATTACCCTAACCGATATTTCTCATGGTTTATTACACAAATGAAATTGGACAAGACAAATAATCAAGGATAAGCATAGTTTCAAAGTTTGTTAGTAATTAGAAATTCCATAGTTAAGTGTCGGTCACCCCATATATAATCTAGCATAAGTTAGCTCTTAGACATATCATTATTTACGTTATTCAGTAGTTAATTAGTTAGTTATTAGCTTTGTTATTAGTTTAGAGTATCACCATGGAGGAAGGACGGGTCTTTACCCACTGGATGCCTGATCCATAGTCTGACAGGTGGACGTTTAGGTTGTAACTCTAAATACCCCTTCCATCCTTGGAAGGGGTGATGCTTCTCATTCAATCTAACCTTTTCTCTTTTTGTTTATCTCTCTAGAATCACCCTCTCTACTCTCTTCATATCTCTAAACATGGCATACTTGTATAATCATCTAAAAACATAATATGTATGATCCTACAAATGGTACCAGAGCCTAGGTTGTCTTGTTTGTGATGATTCATATGGTTTCTTATGTGGTTTTGCATTATATGCGGTTTGATGTGTTCTTATATGCGTTTTAGGCGTTTTTTTGTTGCTTGAGTTTTGATGTGGTTATGCTGTTGATGAATCTGGTTTTAAGTAGTGTTAACGGTTTATGATGTTTGATGGTTTTGAGTTTGATGTGGTCAATCAGTTTTTTAACAATTCTTATAACAGTTTCAACAAATTAAGTTTTTATAAAGTTTCTGAAAATGTTGGTATGGTCTTATAATCTTTATGAGTAAACGGTTTCTGTTAAATTACTTGATGTGTGGTCATAATAATTTCTATCATCATTGGTCAAAACTGGTTCAAACATGAATAGTCTTCACAGCGTTTTGCCACATTTCTTCGCTGCGGTTAGATGTAAGAGAAAACCAGATCCGGTTATTTTGGATGGTTCAGCTTTTGCGGTTTGTCTCCGTGAGACTTACTTGAAGATCATGCGTTTTGTGTTAACACCGCGACTTGATAAAATAGACTATGCTTTGATAAAAAAGGTATTTACCGCGTTTTGCGGACTCAGGTTCTGCGATTTGGTTCTGCAGATCCCGGCGCGTTTTGTCACCAAAAGTCTTATCCGTTTTGGCGCATTGGTTCACATGCGGTTTGTGTAAACAGAAAAGATGTGGTTTGACTTTTTGAGTCAATGCGATTTGATTAAGTCAATCTGCGACTTTAGTGACAATCTGTTGATGCGACTTGTCACATTGTTGCTGCGACTTGTCACAACTCGTTGGCTACTGCGACTTGTCACAATCGGATGCAACTTGACCCAACACTGATGCGGTTTGACGGTAAAAGGAGATGAAGAAGATTCAAAATGCGTTTTGATTAAACCCGAAAGACAAAGGACTATTGCTTGACCCTAAACCAAAAGACCGGACTTAACGGACTTAGGATCTCAACCATCATCAGTCCAAGAAATGTTATCTAAATCAAATCCCAATCAAAATCTAAACTAGACAAAATGCATCAATCCCAAACCATCTTCATTCTATCCTAATCCTATCCTCCATCAACAAATACCACTTCATCAAGACTCAATGATAAAATAAAATAACATCGATCTCAGTTTTTATTTACTTGTAATAGTCATGCTATATCAAGACTCTTAAAGTCTACCCACAGATGTAAAAGAAAAACTCTTCACAGATCCAAGAGTCGAGACAAAGTAAGTTACACAAGATCTCGACTTCAACGAAAACAAATCAACAAAGATCTCGGACTTCCTTTCTCGTGTGTACAAGCCCATTTAACTCGGATATCTTATCACGAGAAGGACTTATCATCATAGATCAAGACTGCTGGTATCAAAATTAAATATCTCAGCTTTGTTTTGATTTGTATCTCTTATGAGACATCAAGATCTTTATAGATCTATGCGAATCAAAACTCAACCCATCATCGATCTATGTTTCTGAAGCTAAGATTCTTTGATATCCAAACTAAAAAGAAACGAAAATATAACTATTAAGTTATCTTCCTTTTCTTGATTCTGTAAACAAAATGGAAACACAATCAAAATGATTATACCTACCTTTTGTGTGAACTTGAAAACGAATCATATCGTGGCATACGATTCTACGCCAAGCCCTATGCCTCGAGCCATCCACGTGGCAAGATCAAATAGGACTTTTACACTTGCTTGTTCGAGACCCATGATTATGGTATCGATTGAGATTGGATGAATATGGATGGATGATTGCTGCATCATTCTTGAATCGTTATAGCTATTTTTTAATCTGAGAATATCTTTGAGAGGTGAATAGTTTTACTCTTTGCATATGATGGGGAGCAAGTGAGAGCGGGGAAGTTTAATTTTGGTGAGAGAGATAATTTAGGGTTTGAGTAAATGTAAGGTTGGGATTATGTGAGATAGGCGATGATATATACATCCGTATCATTAGGGTTGAATGACATTTGTATATTCGATCGGGTACTTTCCATTTCTTCATGGGTGAACGTTTTGTCATTGTAGCCGGATATGTATTGGGCCCTTACATTAGTGCTTGGGTTGATCTGGTATGTGTTGGATCATGATATTTGTATCACTTGAGTGGCATAAGTCATGGACCAAATGAAATCTTTATTGGTTAAGGACATATTCCGGTCACTATTGTTTGTATGGGTCGAACGAGTTTTAATGAGAATTGGGCTTCTACATGAATTTTGTGATCCATTAATCTATGATGTAAATTATAGAACGGGTGTTATTTTTGTATAAAGGTGGAAGTTGGATTGGGCCTCAAGGATGGGCTTCTCAAAACTGGATCATATTCATGAGATTTGACAAAAATGAGATTTGGTGATATGAGGCTTATGAGATTTGTTGAAGAGATTTGATGAGGCGATGTGATGATGAGATTTGAGACATGCGAGTTGTGATTTGATGATGAGATTCGTCTTGTTATGAGGTTTGGTATTTTGGTGTATACATTCTCACAGAGAATACTTTTGTCATGGCTTGAATTGATATTTGAACAAGGTTGACTACGGGGTTGTTTGTTCGATATATCTCATTAGGATTTGAAGTAAGGTTTTCTAGGCTCGTTTACTTATTTCGTCTTCTTTCTTTATACCCTTCCGCGAAGATGACTTGTTTGGGCATCTATAGAGTGTGATAAAGACTTGGATATTTAGTTACTTTTGTGATTCTTTCTCGCTTAACTTTACACAAATAACATATCACTCGTGTGTCTCAGCAGTTGAGGATAACGTCAAGAGGTTTTGTACATTGGGTACACCGTTTCTTCTTCACAAGGATTAGTACAAGCTTAAGTAACAAATCTGAGGAATTCTACTTCATGTTCGAGTTTGGTATATCAGTTATTCAAAGAATTGGTCACCGCAATAGCCGACTAAATACGTGAATGATGTGTTTACCAAAGAGTTGATTGGATGAGATGTGATCAAGACATTTCCCATAGAATATTCGATGTCACTTAATGTCAATGATACTTCACAGTCTAAGAAAAATCTTTCAAGAATCTTCAACGTCAATCATGATTTTTCAAGAGGTTTGCTTATGACAAGAACTTCTCGTGCAAATGGTCAGATACGCTGCTTATGATGCTTCCGAAAAGTTCGAAACCATCATGGGGGAGAAACGTGTACTTTGATGTTTTACAGTCAACCTCAGGGGGAAGTAGTGTATACTACTCGACTTAGTATGGTTTGTGAAGTTGTCTACATATGGGTTAAGAATTGTTGATGATGTTGTTGATGATGGAGAATGAACCGTTGAAGAACCACTGCATGTTCCCCTAAAACAGAAATTCCATGAAACAAGAGTTGTCATAAAACATTCAAGCTGATATTGTTTACGGTTTAGTCTTGATTTTTGTAAAATCTCTTGAAAGAATCTATTTCGGTTTTAAATCATAGACTTGTAAAATCCCGTGACAATGGAAACATCATCCGGTAAAAGTAAAGTGCAAATCCGATCTATCTTACAAGTTTATTCTTGGTTTTTGTAAAATCCCGTGAAAGAAACTATTTCTCTGTTTAAACCATAGAATTGTAAAATCCCGTAATGATGGAACCATCCTAGAGAAAGGAAAGTGTATTTCACGATTTTAATTGATGTTGGTGCTACAGTTTCTACTTCGAAGAAGGGATAAAGAGTGTACTTCGTGAATTGGATGTGTGTTTGGATTTTTATTCTTCATGACAGCTTTGGTTATTACATGGTTTTACTGGGGTGTGGAGTTTGTTAGAACTCCTTTAGATCTTTTTGAGCCTTAGGGTTTAACAATAACAATGACAATACGCAGCGGATAAATAAAAACATAATTGTTATTGACACAAGGTTTTTCAATCACTAACACTAACTAATCATAGACGTTTATAGGAACACGTCTAGATAACTAAACTAATAACCTAGGAGTTTACAAGACTATACGCCTAGGACACACACACCTTTTAAGTCGACTACATGTTGGAAGACATAATTAATAAAACCTACACCCCATGTCCTCTTTATATACTAGAGGATTGGGGTTTACAAATCTCTACTAAGGACTAATAAATAAAACTTCTTTTGCAAGCAAGTCCTTCCATCTTTTTGTAGGTTTCCTTCTTGTCGAATTAAGTCCCTCTTGTTTCATTCTTTTTGTCTTATCAACTCAAACATATAATTCACAACAATCTTCCCCTAGTTGATAATGACAAAACCATTCTTGAACGAACTTCCCTAGATGAAGTAGAAAAATTGAGATCAAGGATCTCACCATGAATGAAACAATTATGTCTTCCTTTGTCTTCCCCTTAATCCATGCCATTCCACTCAAACATCTCTTCCCCTTTTTGTTATTATCCAATTAGGAACGCATTATGCAAATAATGATATTGACCACCACGAACCAATATCATACTTCCAATCTAAGCCGTCCAATGTTTCAAATTGCCCTCCATGAAGAACACCAAAATGCTTACTAAAAATGAATCCAAAATGAGAAAACTCCAACTAGCAGTAGTAATAATGATCAACAAGAGTAAAAATCAAACACTTCCCCTTGAGTGATGCATGTAGATGGTTAAACATTTAACAATAAGCTTCCCTGAAAACCCATATATTAACCATCTTCTTGATTCTTCAAATCTGTAGGCTCCATGTAATGATCACTAATGAAGAAAACTAAGTATAACCAACTTGATGAAGAAGTAAAATAACCCAAACTTGTATCTTATATCTTGCACTATAGATGACATTGAACATATACCTATGTATAGGGAGACCTCAATCTCTTGACGATAATCACCGAGCACAATAACGTCACTCCTTTAAGTGTTATGTCAATTCTTTGTCATAATCATTGAAGCACGAACAAGTTACCTTAAAAAGTAGCTACGATCCTTTTAAGATATGATAAAACTTGACGTATCCACGTAATTCCACTTCACCTTCAAAGAAGTGATAAATAATCCTCTTCATAACCAACTAATCAATAAAAATAACTTCAAGCTTTTTATAAAATCTTTAAGAACAAATAACCAAACTCCTTGTGTGTGTGAACTAAATCCCATGTATTATGTTAGCCAAAAATCTCAGTTACCAAAAACTTGTACAACTTATCCTCAATTCCAAAACAAGCCTATTATATTAGAGACCCATGATCCCACCATAAAAAATAGAACTAGTTTAGATCGTTTGTTAGAACTCCTTTAGGGTTTAACAATAACAATGACAATACGTTTTGTTAGATCGTTTGTTAGACCCATGATACCAATTGTGGAGTTTGTTAGAACTCCTTTAGATCGTTTTGAGCCTTAGGGTTTAACAATAACAATGACAATAGGCGTGAAATGGATAAAATCAAAACATAATTGCTATTGACACAAGGTTTTCAATCACTAACACTAACTAATCGTAGACGTTTATAGGAACACGTCTAGATAACTAAACTAATAACCTAGGCGTTTACAAGACTATACCACTAGGACACACACACACACATACATTTTAAGTCAACTACATGTTGGAAGACATAATTAATAAAACCTACACCCCATGTCCTCTTTATATACTAGAGGATTAGGATTTACAAATCTCTACTAAGGACTAATAAATAAAACTTCTTTTGCAAGCAAGTCCTTCCATCTTTTGTAGGTTTCCTTCTTGTCGTATTAAGTCCCTCTTGTTTCATTCTTTTTGTCTTATCAACTCAAACGTATAATTCCAACACGGGTTATGTGCTTTTAACCATGGTCAGGATGAAACCATTATCATAGTTCACTTAAAACGTCAAAGAAGGCTAGATTTAAGCTTTTAACCACAAGATGAGACAGGCGGCGTTAATTCAAAGATTATTTAATTGAGTTTGAAGTGAAATATCATGGGCGAGTGTACTTAGTATCTGAAGGTATCGGGGATGGTTGGATGAAGATTCTTCGAGATCCTTGTTCGAGCTTTAATATTTTCAAAAACGAAGACTTGGAAATCTAGTTATTTTTGGGTGACTTTTCCTTTTCTTTTACCACTTGGGGGAATTGGGCTCTTACCACCACAAAATAACTAAACTTTAAGGAGTTACGTTGTAGTGCTCAGTGTCACATTGAATTGTGGATTTTCAAGAGGTAATGTATGTATTATACTTGATGGTTGGTTGGTTGAAGAGTATAGAGCACTTAAAGATTCAAAAGGGCATGAATTCTCGCACCGCTTTTTGTCACATACATATGCGCAAGTTTAAGTCACGAGTTCGAGTTAGTTTACTTCAGGGTCAAATTCATCATATTGTTCTCTCCATCACCACTACAAAGTTCCTACTGAATGATAATGGAGTTGATTACAAGTTTGCCAAGAGTAGTTGAAAAGAGAGAGATTATGATGTTTGAACACAACAGTTTAAGCCTCGTACTCTAAAGAAAAGAAAAGTGTACGTTTCAGTGCACTTTATCTTTTGAAGAAGAGAAATCATCTTATGACGTTTGAACACAACAGTTCAAGCCTCGTACTCTAAAGAAATTAAAAGAAAAGTGTACGCTTCAGTGCGCTTTATCTTTGAAAGAGGAGAAATCTTCTCATTTATGACCATTCTCATCAACATGCTTCATATTGTTTCCATTTCGCGTTCAATCATCAAGTGAACCGAACTACCATTGTTAGTTCTCTTATTCCACTTGCTCAATTAAAATGGAGATGGCGACATCATTTGCAACCTTTGAGGGGGAGAAGTGTGAAGAGACTACATTCTAAAGATATTCACTTGTTTAATCAAGAATGGCATCTCCGTATGCAATTCTTGAGGGGAAGAAGAAGTATGATAATTCTACATGTTGAGTTATATCACGAGAATATATGGTCATACGACTCCTAACTCATGTAAGAACCGAGCTTCTTCTTATCGGGCCATCTTTACATGGAGTTTCCTCTAAGAGCCGTTGGTTGACATCTTCTCACGGGCTGATATGATTAATGACAAAGTGCTTCTATGGGTTGATTTCCTTGATGAACATCTTTCGTTCTTGTTTTTTGATTGGGAGGGATTTAAGTTAAGGGGATTTGCTATATATAGGTTAACGGGAATGCATTTAGTGAGAAGAAGATGTTAACTTTCTATTCCCCAAACGGACAATCTAGAAGAAGGTCGAGTCTACAGTCTGCTCTACATTTTTCTGCTGCATGTTAGAAGACTAAAGACGAGTTGCATTTGATTATCTAAAGACTTCTTCTTAATCCGGCATAAATTATCAAAAAATTGTCGGTTTAGGGGAGAGTACTAATTGGGGGAGAGTGAAATGTCAGATTTAATCCCCAATTAGACTTTCTCACATTCTTCAGCAAGTTGATTCTTACAAAGATTAAAAGTGTTCTTCTCAAAAGATTTCAAGTATCTGGGCTTACAATGAGTTGCTGATTCAGAAGTATCAAAACCAGCAAGGGGGAAGGAGACACGCATCTAAACGCGAGTAAACTTGATGAACTTAATACTTCTAAGTGATTGAAGATATCCTGAGAAGACAAATGTCATTACCGTAGAGAAACTCAAGGTTTGACTCATGGCGTTTAGTGTTCTTATTCCAACTATGCGGGGGAAGAGATGGAAGAGTTAGTTTTTGGTGATAAAAGAGGTACATAAGTGTGTGATGATTTCGATGATATCGTAATCATCAGGGGAGAGATATTGTGTACATTGGGGGCGCTCAGCTATTTCACTTGAGAGCTTAATCAATGATTCAGAGATATAATCATATCTTAATTGGAGTTGACATCCGCAGAGATAATCGGTGATTAGGCACCGCTACTTCAATGTTATCGGTTATTCTCTCTTTGGGCATTCGGGTACTTCGAGTTCTTGGGCTTCATACACCTTCTTCAGGGGAGAGAAAAGGACACATCAGGGTTATTCTTTAGATATTGGACTTAATCTGATACTTCGATGTTATAAGTTTCTGTGTCTTTGGGTATATGTGTATTCGGGTTCGTGACCTCTATTCTAAAAGACTGACTGCAGAGATTGGTTGCATCAATTCATCTACTTGGGGGAAGTGGTCTCTTGACAACTTTTGGAATGGATCGCTTCAGATTTCAGTGGAAAAGACTGTTGAGAAGATTCTATTCAAGTGTGGGATGATATGTTGCTGTTCTACTAGATGATATAACCCCGAACGAAGAATTACAATGATCATTCTTAAAAGGAGCAGTTAAGATCGATGATATGGTGTGCTTCATTATTACTGCATCCAGCTAAGGCAAGCTTAAAAGAAAGCTTAGAATCTGCTAAAAAAAGGATTTTCGTTCGGGGAAGCTGCCAAAGTCTCACTTTCAGATGGTTCAATTTCTCTCAATTCAGGAGGCTCGAAAGCTTTGGTGGTGAATGTTTAAGAGATGATGACTTCTATCTTCTACAACGGGCTGTTCGATATCCTTATCTCGGTACTCTTATCATCATCTTCTTAAACTATATCATCTACTCTATCTGTAAATATTTATCAAAAACAAAATACAAAAATATAAAACCAACAAAAGGAAATAGAAAATTATAAAACCAACAAAAATCCATAAAAATCAGAAAATTTTAAAAATACCAAAAATATGTTTTTCTCAAGACATAATGTCTTCCGCTACGGTATCGATAACATCTGCGGTCTTAGAAATGTCATTCAATAATGGCACGGACCATAGATGAAGTTCGAAGAAGGTATGTAAATATTTCTTTTCAAAACATGTCAAAAATTATGGAAACTTACGGTTATTTCAAAGAAGGAAAGTGTTAAGCTAAACCAATTTTCAAATTTCGTGCACTTATCCTAAAACAAAATGAGGAAAGTATGTCTAAGGACTATTTGTTCCTACTCAAATATTTTTCCTTTTAAAATTCTTCAGAAAAATATTTGTTGTAACATAATGGTGGCAAATGCGTTGCTTGAAAATCAATCAGAATTTTCACAAATTTGCAAAACTCAATCAATGATTTCAGCTTGGCTAAAACTTTTTATGAAATGAGTCATTGATTGAGGAGGAGAATGTTTTCAAATTTATATCATCTAACGAGCTTATCTAATTATCCTATATGCTTAGCTGAAAATGATGTTAACCTACGTTGAAGGACTAGGTGCCTAGGATATGATTGTTATGATTAGATGATTATAGTTTGATGAACACTTTATTCCCATGCCTTATATGAACTGATTGATATGTTGGATTAACTTTATTAGTCGCATTGCTGTTTGGGTGATGTCGACCACCATGTATCTGTTTGTATGTCCACTAACGTATGCAGATATCATGGTTCATAAGAATGTTCCCAGAGCGAATCCTACAATAGAAGATGATTGGATGCCAAAAGGAAAGGGCAACTATTTATTGGGTTAGACAAAAGAAGAAACGGAGCTTAATTGGATCTCTATGGAGAGTTGGCATGATGAATGCAACGTCAGAGGACTTATTTGCAGATGGTTTTCTTCCTGCCTTACAGAACAACAACAAAAGTGCACCTATACCACCTAACGATCTTTGTGCAGAAAAAGTAGTGAATGATACCATATTTCTTAAAACAATTTTGAAAATATTGTTTTGAAAATGGAAAATATTGTTTCGAAAATAAATTGGACTTAAATTTTAGAAATCAACCGGACTTCAATTTAAACTAAAGTCACTCAATCAATGACTACGATCATGGATTGAGGGGGAGAGTGATTTCAAACTAAATATTTTCAAACGATACTTCATCAAAAATCCGTTTTTGTACAATATAATGTGGTGATCTAAAGATTTAATGTTATGTCATGGTATGATTTTTCTTTTGAATCAAGATCTTTCAAAATAAAATTTTTTCTGTTCTTGTTTGATTGTGAAATTGTTTTATTTTACCTTAAGATCTCTTAAAATAATCATATCCCACACTAACAATCTTTAATGTCTAAAATTGATCCTTATCGCCTATTTTCAAAATTAAATCTTTCCACGTCTTTCCCCAAAATTTTCTAAATGATTTAAATCTTTTGGGATCACAAATCTCTAAGGGTTTGAAATTTTTGATCAGGGGAGAGATCGTGATTTAAATCTCAAATCTGTTTAAATGGAATTGGTTTTAGTCCTTAAAAGGCACTCCTGCCTCCATGTGCCAAACGATTTCAAATACATGATGCACATGATTGAGGAAGAGCATTTATCCAAAAACAAGATGATAATTTAAACCAGGCCACATTTTCTCCCATGTTTTCTAAACCTTATTAAATCACTTGGGATCCAAAATCTCAAAGGGTTTGATATTTTTGATCGGGGGAGAATTTGTGATTTAATTATGAAATCTAATAAAAAGGTGATCATTTGATTCAAAAGTGCAGGCTACTCTCCCATATGGGCTAAACGCTTTCGAATCTCGAAGCAAGTATTGAGGGAGAGTATTTCAAAAGAAAATAAACTATCGAGGTACAAATGCTTTTATGTTTTAACATAAAGTACCTTGATTGATTTTCTAATGGTTTCTTAATGGCTATTGTGATCGTGGATGTACTTTAAAATAACTCTTTCCTCTATGTGCTAAAATAATTTTGAAATATCCACCGCACATTTTGAGGGGGAGAATTTACCAAGAAAATCAAATGGCTTTTTCTACGGAAATTGTGATCAAGAATACATTTCAAAGAACTCTTGCCTCCATGTGCTAAACAATTTCAAAATCATATGCACATGTTGAGGGGGAGCTTTTCTAAATGATCAAAACAATTAAGGTACAAAATACTTTGATATTTTGTCACCAAGTACTTGATTGGTTTTCCAAATGATTGTTCAATTGGTTTCAAGAAGGAAAGAACAATACCAAAAGACCGACCAATTTACTTTATGCATGGTGATATAAGGATGGTTAGGTTAGGTATTTGTTCCCACGATCCAGCCAGAGCCGGAGGGATCTTCCCAGGGACAATCCACTAGATAGTGTAGAGTCCTTAGGTATGATGAAAAAAGGATAAAAATGAGAATATGGGAAGAGTGTCGACTGAGACAGAGCTAGTACTGGAATAAACCCAACAAGGTTCTAGTCATGAAGTCTCGGTAAGCACTGAAGGGGTTGAAGAATGAAAAAGAATTGAATATGAAAAGGGTGAAAAGAAATAGCCCTCCAATAATTCAACATTAGGGCAGAAACCGGGTTCAATACATATGCTACTGGTGTTTACTGAGGTAACACTGGTATTGAAGACAAGACATCATGGACCCGGTGATGCACTGCACTAAACTTCCCAAGCTACCTAAGTTCCTTTTAAAAGGACTTGTTTCATTCTTATGGGGAACCTACATAAGTTATCGACTTTCTCTTAGAGATTGTTGATATTGAAGAAGGAGACCCTCTCCCTAGTCTCCGGCATAGGAAACCAAAGTGCACAATTGAGTCTAGAGCCAAGAGATTATCCAAAAAATCACATTAGGACACAAAATTAATGAAGACTTGCTGTTTCACACAATGTGGAAAGTAAGTAAATATATTGAGAGTCCTACGCATTATCCTTATGGTATTGCCAGAACATCCGAGTGATATGTAAAAGTATTCACGATGAAGATGGAAATCCTTCTAGAGCCAACATCAAACAAGCTCTTGGTGGGTGACATGTGAGATCTTTCCAAAAGATCAAGCTTGTGACAACTGGATAGAAACGATGGGGCGATTCATTCTTGAATCAACCTTAGTCCAGGGAAATGAATTGACCGAATACTTTTGAAAACCGTTCGATATGCAAATCTTCTTTTCTCTAGCACATCAAATGTGTATTCATATTTCAAACACAAAAAGTATCTCTGATTGAACAAAAAATACTTTTGGAAAAACCGTTCGATGTGGAAATCTCTTCTTCTCTCTAGCACATCGAATGTGTATTCATTTTCAAACTCAAAAAGTATTTCTGATTGAAAATTGATCTTATCTATTAAAACCTTCGTCGTATTGCAAAACTCTTTCTTCTAAGCAATACGCGATTGTTTTCAAATCAATTTTTCATCAATCAGTGAATCTCAATTTGCTGGTTCACTCAATCCGTGTTGTCTACTTTGGGACGCTCCGGTTTGAGAACGGCTAGATCAAGCTGTGAAACTCTGTCAAGGAGATTCTTCGAATTCTACTCCGATCACAGCGAGTATATATACTTGATCAACAGGAACCGTAGTTCTTGCAACTATATTCAACGAAAGTGAACAAAGACACTTTTGTGTGTTTAGTGCTAATGTTGTTTCAGAACATTTGGATGATTACAAAATGTTGATCGTATTGAGAAGTCAATTCACAACCGCATGCTTACAGCTTACACCAATAAAATTGAAGAAAATCATGACAATCAAAGACATACAAAGATGCTTCCGGTACTCTGATGAAAAGATGTCATGATCCAGAAAGTGTGAGCATGTCGGTCCAAAGTCACAACATCACATGAAGGCAACACAACAAAGGGTGATCAAGAGATTTCGCATGTGGCGGATGATCTCAAAGAAAGCTCGAAGATCATCAAAGACGTGGATCAGTTCAAAGACATCCACTGAAAATACAAAATAATCAGACTATGAAGAGTCACTGCCAAAGCACAAAGATTGCGGAAGTGAAGAATTGAAGTCTACGAGCTCATGTGATCGACAAAATAGAATGCTAGGATTCAAAATGTAAATCATGGGGTGACCTCCCCAGGGGAGATTGTTAGGAATTGGAAAATCCATAGTGAAGTGTCGGTCACCCCATATATAATCTAGCATAAGTTAGCTCGTAGACATATCCTTATTTACGTTATTAAGTAGTTAATTAGTTAGTTATTAGCTTAGTTATTAGTTTAGAGTATCACCGTAGAGGAAGGACGGGTCTTTACCCACTGTATGCCTGATCCACAGTCCGACAGGAGGACATTTAGGTTGTAACTATAAATACCCCTTCCATCCTTGGAAGAGGTGGTGCTTCTCATTCAATCTAACCTTTTCTCTTTTTTTTTATCTCTATAGAATCACCCTCTCTACTCTCTTCATATCTCTAAACATGGCATACTTGTATAATCATCTCCCTAGACCACCCGAATCATCTAACAACATAATATGTATGATCCTACAAAGTTCCCGTTTTATTTTCCCTCCCTACACTTAAATTGAACAATGTCCCCAATGTTCCTCGAAAGTATCAAAGTTATGATAATGGAAGGTAATTAAAAGCAAAAGAAACTAATACTCCCCTGATTAGCTCGGTAGGATCCATGTGAAGTAGTGGTTAAATTCTTCTTCAAGAAGAATGTATGCGTGAAAAGCTCCATCAAATCTTATGTTTCTTCTTCTTGATAAATAAACCCTCGCACACTTAAGAAAATGCATCGAAACCTTCAGTAAAATCACGGTAAAATATATATGACTCAACTATACTAGGATATAATGCTTGTGGAATGGATGTTTGCGGATTTTCGAAAATTAAGACCGAAATTCCAAAATTTATAAGTAGCATGCGGTAACTTACGAGCTTGAAAATAAGATAAGTTTTTTTACTTGCTCCTCCCGACATTGCCAGTTGCAATCCCCGATTTGCACTGGCCGTCAGTTATCCGACAGAAACCCGACCTGCTTTGCATTTTTCTGAAAAAAATTACATCTTTAGAATCGTGAAAATCTCGCAAAACATCCATTATGACCATACAAGGATTTGACTCTAACAAACACATATATATCTTTTCAAGAATTGTAATCCTCATGTTCACGTTCTTTTAAAAACGCAGTGTGTAATCTTCCTACACTTATCCTTTTTGTAAAATACCTTTATATGTAATTAGGACGAGGTTAAAGACAAAATAAAGCATTTTCACAAATTCAAACATGAGAATAAAAAATCAATGAAAAGATATATGACACACAAAACAAGCAAACAATTAAGCATGGATTACCTCCCACTAAGCACTTTTCTTTATTTATATGAGTCTTGTAGGTAGACTCAAGAAATCGCGGCTCCCTACGCTTATAACTTTATTTTAGAAGCCAATTCGATTTCCTTAACTCTTCTCTCATCACGAATATACTCAAGGCCTAACTCTAGATAAGCGGTGTTTAGTGTAGCACCTTGTTCTCCCAATCTACTTCAAAGCTAGCCGAATGTTATCTACATTAAGATCATCAATACCCTCAAACTTCTTATTTTTGTAGGCATTATATATTTAACACACTTGGTCCCGTTTGAGAACTTGGCTATTCCTTCTTCTTGATCATAAACCATCTTAGATTCCTCAATAAATGGTCTCCCAAGGATCACATCTCCTAAAACCCATCAATGATGCCATAACATCTTCAATATCATGAAAGCACATTCCATATCATTGAAGTTACCTCTGACGACATGCAACTTTGACCCTCCCAACATAGTTACTCACTTTCCTAGGGTGAAAGGGGTCTCTCATAGGTCCTAACTTCTTGCTCATGATCCAATTGTAGTAGAGCCTAGACATTATGTTCATGGGTGCCTTATAGTCAATGTAAGTGTGATCCCTATACCAAGTATCCAATCATGCAAGGTATTTTAATGTTTTTAGGGTCACCACTTTTTATGCAAGGCTCGAAAGGTGGTGTGGGAAGTTAACTATGTTATAGTGATAAAGCGGTTTCCTTCCCATTAGGTTATGAATCTAAATACTCCACTAAGTCCTCCTCCTCCTTACTACCTTCCATAACTTCTACCTTGTAATCTCCTTCTTCTAACTCATCATCCGAATAACTTGAGGTCGAATTACTATCTAAAGTACTAGTAGATTCCTTAAGAGCTTCCTCAAGTGCACTTTCAATTATTCTATTCAATTTCTTAAGCTCTCCAATTTCACTAACAATACGAAGCTCTGAGTTGGTTGGCATAAGTTGGATCAAGTGGTAGGTTGTTGTTTGCGGGTTATCACCTTCCATGAGGAAAAGTGATGGGGTTACTAACACGATACCACGTATAAGAAGGGGATGAGACTACGAGGAAGCTAACAATGAGAAAAAATCTCACTTGATAGGAATCAAGCAAGGGAACCTAAACGAGATAGACTCCTAACTAGCTATTCTATTCCCCGGCATTTGGTATGCAAAAACTTGATGCTGCATTACAACGCTACAAACCTCGGGAAAGGAAACTTCCTTTTTCTTCGAAAGCAAGTTTTTTCAACCACCTAGGCAAAGGAACCTAATCGTTGTAGTGTAGTATTAGGGTAAGCCTCGGATTGATATCGGATTCTCTAGGTAATAGGAATTCTAGTGAGAAGTTACTATGCTAAGGTTGGGGTTGAGGAAGATTATTTTTATCTTTTTTATATTTTTTAGAAAATTGAAAGGTATGAATCTCGGGGTATTGGACTTGGGGTGGTATTTCTCACCGATTACTCTACTATTATCTAGTCTAGTTAACTAAGCTAAGGGGTAGTCTATGTCTAATTGATGTGTGCTCGTATGATGATTAAAAATGTGTCTACCTTGATGCTATTACTCCCTAGTTATCTTTTATTGATGGTTGAATTGTCACGTCCTTATTCTTAACGCTTGTGTTTTCTAAGGTCGTAGGGTATGCTTTTTCCCTAACTCTTTGAGGATACCTTAAGGTTATTGCCTACAAAATCTCTAGGAGTTATAAACTAACTCTAAGGTTATCTTTGGATTTTTAGCCTACAATAACTCTAGGAGATTATAAACTAATGTTCAAAAAGATTACTCAAGCATTAAAAACACAACGATGGCCTATTGCAATCCTAAGCCAGTTACAATTAAGATAAGAGACAACCAATCAATATTCAATAACTAGGTTTCATAGATCTAAGCAAACACACAAGTAAATTAGCCGGACATGGTAAACATGCAAGCATACACACAATCAATCAAAGACATAATTAAATCAATGAAGTAAATTATTTATCTTGTGTAAAATAGGTATGAGAACCCTAAGATAATGCTTGGAAGACGTACCAAAAATCAAGTATTAGCTTTACTTACTCCACAATTCTACCTCTCTTCCTAAAAGTATGAAAATTCAATTCTATATATAAAGTTACAATTGCCACGGGCCACTTTTAATTGTGACACCGGCCGATTCGAAGGCCATTAGGGTTTCGTCTTGACCAAGTGACCGCGCCGTTGGGTGTGTAGACGCCGCTTATTTATGGAAGCTTCATCTTCTCTCGACTGCGCCTACGAATGCGATCTAGGCCGTATGAGTTGTGAGGCCCTACTTTTAAAGCCCGGACGCCATAATGTACAAAACATCAATTTCACTTCGAGCCGCCGCGAATTAGAAGGATGGATTCCTTTATCTAGGTGAGATGTGCGCTTCAAAGAACTTGAGTGTCTTGATCTTGACTTTAGCCATTTTGCTCACATATTCACGCTTTTTCGTCCAAATACGTGTCATTCCCCAAAGATTTTGCCTTCAAAAAGACCTAAAAGTGAAAAGGAATGAAATTAAGCAAGAACGGATATAAAAAGTGGTCATTAAGGGCTTAAATGACCCCTCAAAAGTGTACCTTTAAATCCTTATCAACCCACCTCTTATTACCACATCATCAAGGATATCAATATCCTTAGATACAACCTATCTCTATTTGTACATCGATACACCATATCGATTGTACATTCTTGGCATCCTTCACTAATGCCTTTGACGGCCCTTCCTTTTTGGCATCCTTCACTAATGCCTTTGACACGGACGTCGAACCGGATTTTTTAATGCCTTCGTCTTGACTCTTTTTGGCATCCTTCACTAATGCCTTTGTGGGACGCTAAGCACCTCTCACTAATGCCTTCGTCTTGACTCTTTCGGCATCCTTCACTAATGCCTTTGACCCGGACGTTAAGCACCTTTCACTAATGCCTTCGTCTTGACTCTTTCGGCATCCTTCACTAATGCCTTTGACACAACACTTCTAGGGAGGAAGAAAGAATTATCAACAAGAGAACCTAGAGATCCTTAGGATCTGAGATTAGAAGGTTAACAATACTAGGAGAAAGTATGTGTGAAGTGGCCACCAAAATGAAGAAATGGCTCACTATTTATAGAAGAAAATAAGCCCAGCGTTCCAATGGATCCCTTACTTGAGGGATCCGTCCAAAGAACTTTCTAGGGAACCGTGGACGCTCTCTTTGCCTATGGGTTTTGGGTCATGGGTCATGGGTCCTAGACTTAGGACGACCATGGTATCCAAGTAGATACAATGTATCTAGTAGGTGCAATGGCATCTAGTCCATAGGTCATAGGTTTAAATCCATGGGTCATAGATAATACCCATTCATGACTTATGCATGATGTCATGCAATGGGTTATGGGTTATGCTCCATGGGTATGGGTCATGACTTTGGGTTATACCCAACTACATTCAATGTATTTGGTCAATGGGTCAAATACTTAAATTTCTACCCACTATATTA
>OU343221.1:141953670-142143404 GCA_910596185.1 Chrysanthemum makinoi | reverse complement strand
CAGGTTTTCCCTAATATGTGCAAAACTCATTCAAATCTCGATGCACATATTGAGGGGGAGAAATTTTATTGAAAACCACATTCTTTCCCGAAAAATATCTTTAACTGTATGTGAATCACTGATTTTTATCAGGAAAGTGATGTCGATATTTTTAGAAAATATTTATCAAAAGAAGTGAATTCTTCCTCTTGCCTCCATGTGCCAAAATGATTTCAAACATATGATGCACATGTTGAGGGGGAGACGTTTTCTAAAATATCAAAACGATTCGTACAAAATGCTTTGATAATATATCACAAGTACTTGGATTGATTTTCAAATGGTTTTTCAATTGGTTCCAATCACGATGAACAATACCAAAACACCGACCAATTTATTTTATGCATGGTGTTATAAGGATGGTTAGGTTAGGTATGCGTTTCCATGATCCCGCCAGAGCCGGAGGATCTACCCAGGGACAATCCACTAGATAGTGTAGAGTCCTTAGGTATGATGAAAAAAAGGAGAAAAGTGAGATATGGGAAGAGTGCGGACTGAGATAGAGCTAGAACTAGAATAAACCCAACAAGGTTCTAGTAATGAAGTCTCGGTAAGCACTGAAGGGGTTGAAGAATGAAAAATAATTGAATGTAAAAAGGGTGAAAAGAAATAGCCCTCCAATAATTCAACCTTAAGGCAGAAACCGGGTTCAATACATATGCTACTGGTGGTTACTAAGGTAACACTAGTATTGAGGACAAGACGTCATGGACCCAGTGACGCACTGCACTACATCTTCCCAAACTACTCAAGTTCCTCTTAAAAGGACTTGTTTCATTCTCACAGGGGAACCTACATTATCTATCGACTTTCTCTTAGAGATCGTTGATATTGAAGAAGGAGACCCTCTCCCTAGTCTTCGGCATAGGAATTAAATGTGCACAATTGAGTCTAGAGCCACGAGATCATCAATAAATCTCATTAAGGACACAATCAATGAAGACTCTCTGTTTTACACAATGTGGAAAGAGAGCATATACTTTTAGAGTCCTACGCATTATCCTTGTGGTTTTGCCAGAACATATGAGTGATATGCTATCATATTCACACTAAAGATGGAAAGCCTTCAAGAGCCAACATCAAACAAGCTCTTGGTAGGTGGCATGTTAGATCTATCCAATAGATCAACCATGTGACAACTGAACAGAAACAATGGGGCGATTCAAATTTTTGAATCAATCCTGGTTCAAGTTATGGATTGATGGATACCTTTGAAAAACCGGTCGTTGTGCTTAAAATTCTTTTCTCTAGCACATCGACCGTGTATTAATATTTCAAAATAAAAGGTGTTTATGATTGATAATTAATTTTCTTTAAAACCTTCGTTGTATTGCAAAAACACTTTATTTTGAGCAGTACTCGATTGTTTTTCAAATCTCTTTTCATCAATCAGTGAATCTCAAATTCGCTGGTTCACTCACTCCGTGTTGTCTTCTTTTAGACGTTCCGGTTTGAGAACAGCTAGAGTAGCTGCGAAACCCAGTCAAGGAGATTCTTTGGAATTATATCCGATCACAGGCAGTACTTGTACTGATCAACGGGGAACCGTGAGCCGTGTACCTCAATTCAATGAAAGAGATCAAAGACACTTTCGTGCGCTTTATTGCTAACTGTTGTATGCAGGTACACCTGACGCTTGCAGCTGATCAAAATGGAGAGGTCAAACCATAGCCGCATGCTCACACAACACATACTTCTCAAAAGAAATCATGATTAGTACATCAATGACTTTGATATTCTCACTCCATGCTTCTGCTACGCTTCCGCAAATATCATGAATCATCTAAAGCTTCCGCTACTCTGATAAGAAGAAATCATGATCCAGAATGTGAGCATGTCGGTCCACTGTCACAACGTCACATAATGTCAACACCACAATGGAAGAGTCAGAAATTTATGCAAGCTGATGATCTCAAAGCTGGATCAAAACTCATCATCACGTGGATCAGTTAAAGACCTCCGCTTGAATTATCCAAACATGCAGAACATGAAGAATCAAAGACTACGAGCTACTGAGCAAAGAACTTAAACAAGAATTCAAGAACAATCTTAATGTAATATCTGTTCGTATTCTGTGTAAATTGAGGTGACCTCCCTTAGGGGGAGATTGTTAGGAATTAGAAAATCCAGTCATTAAAGTATCGGTCACCTCAAGTATATGTATTCATTAGAAACCTCGTAGTCGTAGTTATATAATGTTAGTAAGTAGTTAGTTAAGTAAAACCGTGGAGGACGGACGGGTCTTTACCCAATGTATGCCTGATCCACAACCCGTAGGAGGCGTTTATTGTAAGACACTATAAATACCCTCTACCTCCCAAGGTAGAGGGTTGGAGCTTCAAAACCATTTTTCTTTGTTTCACATAGTTCCCAACTCTCTTCCCTTTCTCTCTCTAGAACTTTCTCTCTCTAAACATTTTGTATACGCCCCTTATGTATTTGGTTTGATGTGTTTGTGAAATCCTATATCTTACATATGTTTTGCGAGGTAGGCTAGATAATTATGTAACTAAGTAAATAGAGTCCGACCCACTAGTCCCAGTCTATACCTCGCTAGTAATCCTACCTCGCTACTACATTAATATAAATTAGGGGGAAATGTGTGAAGAAGCTAAAGACTGGCAGTATGAATTGGGGGGCAGCCAATCCAATTCATACATATTATAGCATTTTCCTACAAGTGAAGAAATGCTTACATGCAAGGATACAAGAAGAAGATAATGAGCTTCAATATGAATATCCTCAGCATTTGAAGAACTCACGAAGTCGTTTATGATTGGAGGGAAGTCAATCCAATTCATAACATATTACTGCATTTTCTTACAAGTGACGAAAAGCTCTCATGCAGGGATTAAAGAAGAAAATAATGAGCGTCAATTATGAATATCCTTATATTATTTGTACTTGTAAGAAATGTTGTAAGTAATCCCGTATGTCGACACATGGGGGAAGATTGTTAGGATCGCTCCTAAAACATAAATGTGTCGACATTACGAGAATTACACTAGTCTTATCATAAATCACAAGCACAAGGACTAAAGTTGTAAATAGGTCAAAGTCATGTGCTTGGAGGCCTATAAATACCCTTCTATGCTTCCTTAGAAAGGTGAAGTTTGGTAGGAAGCTTGATAGGGTGTGTGGGTAGTTTACTTTCATTTCTCACAATAAACACCAGCTTTCCTTTTTCTATCTCTTTACCTCGCTGCTATGTCGATCTCGTTGCACGAGCTTCCCCGACCTCCCGATTAACATAAATCAAACTAAAACACGATCCTACAAACAAGCATAGTGTTGGCAAGTTTTTCAACAATAAGCATATAATGGGATTTGACTCTTCTATGAAGGTTGGAGATGAAGATATATAAAACGACCATCTTTGGAACAGCTAGAGTAGCTGCGAAACCCAGTCAAGGAGATTCTTTGGAATTATACCCGATCACAGGCAGTACTTGTACTGATCAACGGGGAACCGTGAGTCGTGTACCTCAATTCAACGAAAGAGATCAAAGACACTTTCGTGCGCTTTCTTGCAAACTGTTGTATGCAGGTACACCCGACGCTTGCAGCTGATCAGAATGGAGAGGTCAAACCATAGCCGCATGCTCACACAACACATACTTCTCAAAAGAAATCATGATTAGTACATCAATGACTCTGATATTCTCACTCCATGCTTCGCTACCGCGCAGAAATATCATGAATCATCTAAAGCTTCCGCACTCGATAAGAAGAAATCATGATCCCGAATGTGAGCATGTCGGTCCACTGTCACAACGTCACATAATGTCAACACCACAATGGAAGAGTCAGAAATTTATGCAAGCCGATGATCTCAAAGTCGCTCAAAACTCATCATCACGTGGATTAGTTAAAGACCTCCGCTTGAATTATCCAAACATGCGGAACATGAAGAATCAAAGACTACGAGCTACTGAGCAAAGAACTTAAACAAGAATTCAAGAACAATATTAATGTAATATCTGTCAGTATTCTCGTGTAAATTGAGGTGACCTCCCTTAGGGGGAGATTGTTAGGAATTAGAAAATTCAGTCATTAAAGTATCGGTCACCTCAAGTATATGTATTCATTAGAAAGGTCGTAGTCGTAGTTATATAATGTTAGTAAGTAGTTAGTTAAGTAAAACCGTGGAGGACGGACGGGTCTTTACCCAATGTATGCCTGATCCACAACCCGTAGGAGGCGTTTATTGTAAGACACTATAAATACCCTATACCTCCCAAGGTAGAGGGTTGGAGCTTCAATACCATTTTTCTTTGTTTCATATAGTTCCCAACTCTCTTCCCTTTCTCTCTCTAGAACTTTCTCTCTCTAAACATTTTGTATACGCCCCTTATGTATTTGGTTTGATGTGTTTGTGAAATCCTATATCTTACATATGTTTTGCGAGGTAGGCTAGATAATTATGTAACTAAGTAAATAGAGTCCGACCCACTAGTCCCAGTCTATACCTCGCTAGTAATCCTACCTCGCTACTACATTAGTATAAATTAGAGGGAAATGTGTGAAGAAGCTAAAGACTGGTAGTATGAATTGGGGGGAAGCCAATCCAATTCATACATATTACAACATTTTATAGGTGATGATGAATATAATAAACATAAAGTAAACATATAAACGCAGCGGAATCATCACCAACAACGGATCCATATAGCCATATGATCAATCAAATAAAACAAACATAAAGTTTATACCTTTGTAGCGTGATTCCGGTTACAAGAGACCAATCACCTCCACGAATTGAATCAAGAAACCAAAAGACCAATGATGTTGGCCTTTCCAAATGATTGAAACACACTACACGTCAAGCAACACCACTTTGATGCTAGTCTAACCTTTTCACCAACACCTTGCAAGAGACTACAATAGAATGAGCAAGGAAGGAGATCAAAACCAAAAACCCTAGAGGGTGTTTAAAGTGATGCGTCACTTTTTAATGGGGAGGGAGGAGAGAAAGAAAAAATGTAACTTCCAATTTATCATCTAATCACATTAATCACCAATAATGACTAATTGATATCAAATAATAAGTTACACTTAAGTCCTTAAACATGTCCATCCATTCCCCCAAAACCCCTCATGAGGCCGGCCACTATAATGCCTTCAATGGGCTTGCCCATTGTTGGTCCGAGTCCAGAAACACAAAGTCTAACTCGATGCTTAATGGCCCGTTATTGATCCCGAGTTCCGAAGGTCGTTAATAACATAATTACGATAAATACATTATATTAAATGGTGTCTAAGTGTATATGTGTGTGACCCCATAGGCTCACATATGACTAGCCATATAATTATTTATTATGACACGAGCATACTCCAACAGCTCCCACTTGCGACGTCATAATAGTCAAGTAATTATACAAGCAATGGTTAGCGTCTAGCAACACGCCAATGCCCCTAGTGATATGTGAGGTCAGTTTCTCAAACATTTCATTAACTGGTTTATATATCATATATCCCTTTGTTTCAGATACCATGTTGAACTTTAGACATGGATCAAAAGTCATTCTAATTGTTCAACTATTATGTTCTCGATCTTGATATTGAACAAGATTACCAAGTGAATTAAGATTCATCTTAATCTCATTTGGGTACGGCCATACAAACATCTATTCAAATCATCGAGGCCCAGAGTATCTAACTCCAAACCATGTGGAGGAACAAATCCTATTTTGATCTGACGTGTCATTCATGTGCTTCAAATCATTCCTGATAGTGGCCTTTATAACTACCTTATTCAAGACAGCGTTTAACCATATCAAGGAATGAAACTCCACACATGCAAGACCTGCTTGCATCTCAAGTCTAAGGATAATAGACATAACCATTTTCGAGATTCACTATTTGACGCCGATCCATGCAGTGAATACTCGTAGGTTGGGTCAGTCCAATGCTCATCACCATGAACAACATGTGAGTTTGGCAAAATAGTCACCAACACATTCACAATTGCCTTAATTCGATGATACTTCCATATCGTCAACCGGCAAAGGACAATTTTAGAATAAATAAATTATTCATGGTTTAAACATGCAAATATAGAACACAGTAGTATGAATGAATACGATCATACCAGGTATTTCATTTCATTATATAATACGACTGCTTAATGTTCCATTATCCAAATACTAAAATCAGATATGCATAAGACTACATATAGGTCGGAAAACCACTGTTCCCACCATGATCAAATTATGGTGTACATGACAACAAGTAGTCATCTGAGTAAACCTTGAGAATACTTGTTTCAAAATCCATGAAAGGTATGATGATTGTGCTTTTGTATGTATGCATTCAAGTACAATATGAGTATTGCAACAATGCATTCCATAGGGTGTTTGAAGCTAGCAAAGCACCTACTTTAGACATTCATCTAAACAGTTTCTCAAACTGTTAAGTATTCTTATTCTTTTAATGTATAATGCATTAATGCTCTCAGTCGAGCACATCTAGTCAACAATGTCATCATTCATGATGATATGCTACCATGACTAGGTTTGAGCATCATTTCAGTTAAATAAGCATCAATGTATGCAAACAGAATAGAGATCCTCAAATATCCGTAAATGTTGAACATATATTTAGTCCTTTGAAGGTCCATTAGAATGTTCGTTCAACAATTATCTAATGACATTCACTTAGATATTTGTTGTTATCAACTCATCTTTCATTCATGCAAATGATATAATTAGTCCAATGCACAATATGATATACATAATGAATCCTTTAGTTAAACTGAAGGTTTCTATTCATGCTTTCAATCTCATGAAGTAAGATTGATTATTGAAACTCCCCTCAATAATATTTCATATTGTGTCAGACTTAATAACCGCTTATGTTTATTCAAACAAACATATGTAACAAGGTTGCATGTTTTATTTTCTAAAACTCTCAAGAGAAACTTCATTCCAAACTAAGGAATAAATTCTAGCTTAGATGGAATAACGTTTCTAATACGTTATCAACATATGATATTTAAGAAAATAAATACAGTGCTCCCACTTGCTCTTAGTGTACTTCGTCGATCTTATTTTAATCAAAATCAAATTAATGATTTTATGGTAAACTAAAGATCTCATTTCAAGATGCATGATCTAATCCATACTTGGATTCTTGAATCTTGTAGACATAATAAAGATTATATAGATTCATAAACCCTTTTGAATACACATCGTCCTCGAAAATGTATTCAATAAGAAAAGAGTTTTGAAATCCTATTGTCATATTTCATTTACATGAAGACAAATATGACAATTCATCATCTTTATACATTTAATATTTGCAGGTAGGAAGATTTAATCATAGTCAATTTCTTGAGTATGAGTAACTCCTTTCACTACGCGTGAATTAAATGTGTGTACAAGTTTGTCCTTTTGAGTCTTCTCATTGAGACTCATTTTTAACCTCACAGTCTAACTGATTGGTAAGAGATCAATCAAGCTTCATGAGTGATTGTCTTCCACGGATTGCATCTTATCATTCATAGTTTTGAGCCATTCATCGATTCAAAAGCGATAATGCAGCTCTATAGTTAAAGTTCACAATGACCCTCTAACTTATATGCCTTAGCATTGATATAAGACTATATCATTCAGGTGCAAGAAGTATCCTTTTGGATCTATGAATGAGAGATATCATACTATGGTTAAACATATGCATGTTCAACCTTAGTGTGACATCAGCAAGTGTACCTAGAAGGTTGTGTATATTAGTTCTTGAACAACTTCAAGATCTAAAGGTGCTCCCACTTGCTTTGTACATAGAGACTAATCTCTAGATACACATCATCTTGAGAAACAATAAATTGTTTTCAGTTGGGACATCCAAAATACATTAGTAGTTCTTGACTCCAGTTTGTTAATAACTTACTTTAAAGTATTTAACAAATTAAGAACTTCAATCAAGACATAATGGAATTCATCCCATTCCATAACACAATGGCGTCTTAAATACCTTCTAGATTGGAACCATATTGAGTGTACCCATGGCACATTCAATTTTCTAACCTTAATAGCTTTGGAGGTAAGAGAGTTTAAGTCATCAAAGATCAAACAATATCAATAGAGTTTGATTTTCCATGATGGACATACCATAATGATGTGGTATTCCATGAGGATTGATGTTGTGAGACTATCCCACAACTCATTAGATGAACTTATATTCTTTGGCTTACGTATTTGCCAACCAAGTCAAACCAGATGGCATCAACAGTGTTTTCAGCCCATTGCATACTTAATTTACAAGTCGTTGACCAAGTCAATAACTTCATGTGCATGTTTTGACTAGAAAACATAAACATTTAATATTTTACTATACGTCATGCGTCATTTACAATATAATGACTTCATGTACATGTATTTAACAAGAATACATAACAAGTTAACGTCTTACTTTACGTTATAAGTCTTTCAACAATTCACATACTTGATGTTTAAGTCTTTACAAGAGACCTAAACATATTCAAGTAAAGCAATTTAGAGTGCCGACTCTCGGCCTTAATAGTAATTTCAAGTTAATTTAATACTTCAAGATTATGACTTTACAATAATACATAATCATATTTACTGAAGAATTCGGTGAATATGTTGAAGTAGCTTTTCATATTATCTTGACATTTCTTCTAATTAGGGCAACATACATTTTATGTGTAGAAGTGCTAGTAGAATATTAGTTTTCTTACCTTGTAGTCAAGAAAAAAACTATTAGTCATATTGTTATATGTTGTACCTTGCACACAATGAAGATTTCTCCCACTTGTGCAAGGCACAACATCATGCGTAATGTGACAGTGTCACAAATATGATTTTATACAAAATCAAAATATAGATATGTAGAACTTTATTGTTTTAATAATGAATCATGCATAACAATTTATTGATAACATTTCAGGAAGCAACATCAGGAACGCGACAAGTTATCTAATAAAATTCATGCAATGGTTTATATAAACAATGATGCTTCACGTGTGGAAAGTAATGTATTATTTCAAGACAATCAAGAAATAATATGGGCAACCTGCAAGGTAATAAAGATTACGGCTCCCACTAGATTAGACAACATTACATGTGTTTCGTCACCAGTATTAAAGTCACATAACTCCCATTGGATTATACAACATTAGAAATGTTATGTCACCAGTGGAGATTGAGTGTCGATTCGATACTTTCCTTCTTTCTTTGAATATCTACACATTATTGCTAATGTGAGTCACTTGGACTAGTAAACATGTACTTAGATATTCAATGAAGTGCATCAAGTTCTAACATATAGATGACGGGCTAGCCATCATTGATATTTTAACTTGAAAATAGGCATGCAACTCCTCCATAAGGTCTACTTTACCACAAGGGTGTGTAGTACCTTATTTAGGTTTATTGGGTTAAGATAATTGCTAGGTAATCATGCTAGTAATTGTCTTTACCATTTTGCGGTTTATTGATATTTCCATCTTCTAATTATTAAAACTCATATTATTTTGATAGCTATAGAAAACGTGTTCTCTAGTTATCCAAATATCTTATCTTACTACAGTGTTTCATAACCGGAACTAGGGTTATAAAACAAACTTGAAAGAATCAGATGTGCAACCATACTTAACCGTTTAGACTTTTGCAAGACTTCACGATTTCTAGAGTAGGTGTGCTTTGAGTTTGATTAGAATTAGGACAATTCAAATATTCCTATTATTGTATTTCCTCATTAAGAAAACTGATAGGAACAAGTCTCTTTCTTACAATAAAGAAGTACTTAGTTTGTCTTTTTAACAAGAAAAGAACAAACTTTTGTTTACGGATGTTTTACGGATGTGATGCATTATATAATTAAATATGAATTTACAAAGTTCAGTTTTTAGTATTTTCGATAATTATCCTTTTACAAATTAATTACCCCATGTTTAAAACAATTAATTTACGAAAAAAGGCTAAGATCCACATTGTGCTTCTACTATCACATCAGTTGATCTGCTAGCAATAGTAGATTCAATTGGTAGGCGACGATCACCAATTGCATTACATGTGCAACTCTTAGATCCTTATGGGACTCATGGCACTAGTGAACAAGCAGTTAGTGTCAAGTAGGCATGTTTAGTCCCATCCTTGCCTCGGGTCAAGGTCTCACCGCTTAACTTGATTAAGTCATCCAATTTGAGAATGTGCGAAAATATATCTAGGTCCCACGCATAGACAATAATCACCTTGGGTTACAATTCGACCTAGGTCCCACGCATAGGCAAAAGGTAATTGCAAGTGTTCTCAAGCGATTGGACGGCATGACTTAAATTTGTGACGGGTAAAATATTTTGATGTGAATCAAAAAAGGTGTACGAAAAAGCATGCATTCATTCTTCGTAGCACAAGTTAAAAACTCTTCTTAACTTAAGTCTAATCATTGTTTTAATTTATATGTGTCAAGTTGTCCATTTTCAAGTCTAATATAGAACCTATGTGGATTATAATAGAGATAGGACAATACATAAATCGAATAACATACATAACAAATTAAGTGTTATTATTAAAACAATGATTTGAAGTTAAATCCATATTTAAACTTAGTTAAACTAAATCATAAGATTTAGTTTGAAAATGGTTTGTGTTGTGTTTTAAGTTTTAGAAAACGATTTGCAAGTTATATACATTCACAACATACATAATAAGCAAACAACCAACACACAACCACAATATGCAAAGCCTCAACCGATGAAAGAACCTATGCTTGGTCTCGTGAGCCATCACGAGAACCAAGAGTCATCTAGGGACATAAACCAAAACCACACGGAGGACTCCCACTTGCTCCAAGACCAAGCAAGGACAAGTAGAAACCCATAATGCACATGAAAAGTGAATCTGCAAGCCCAGAATTTCTGCATTCGGAGGCCCAAATGGCCTAGAAGGAGTCATCCCCGAGCTTAGCACCAAACTACAAAGTTGTGGGCCCATGAGTTGTCTACCTGCAGAAAACATTTGGTTAAAAAATACGCTAGCAATCACCGGGAAACGCGGTTTTACTGCAGCTTGTTCGAGCAGCCATTTTGCGTCTTTATGTCTTTTACGCTTCGCCATTCTCATTCCAAGCATCGGTTACAATATATAGAATGTAAAATACATCTAATCTACTATCTATCTATTATAAAATGCCCAAACAATGGCAAAAACCAAATTAAAACTCATACATAAAGGCCGAAACAATGGCAAACCCCAAATAACAAGAAATAAACGACAATCACAATCATTCATAGCACAAGTGGTCTAGGTTTTCATCGGCTTTGCATATACACATAATAAAACCATAAAATTATGAACATAACAAGGTGTTGGATAATCCCATAAGCAAACATGCATGTATTTGCCATGGGAACAATTTAAATGACATGAAATAAAAGTATTAGCCAACGAATCGAAGAAATAATCAACAAGAATTAAAACCCCGATTGGTACGCGAGTAAAATGGATTTAGGTTCTCAAACCTACTGAAATTAGACCTTCTAAAAATCATTTTACCACAGAAAATTAAGCCTTAGGGGCTGTTTTCAAATCGTTTCAAGAATCGATTAAAACAACGCGATTAAAGCCATTTTAAGCGTACCGAAAACATTGTTTAATTAACGTATGCGAAACCAATGGCCATAGGACCAAAAATCACATATCTTTATATTACTAATAATATTCCTAATCCATGAAAAATAGAGCCCTCGGGCTGTTTTGAAAGTGGTTGCATAAAACACTTAAAAACACGCGTTTTTGACCATTTTTTCGCATACCCGATAATCATATGGCACATATGATGGCTCGTGATACCACTATAGGTGATGATGAATATAATAAACATAAAGTAAACATATAAACGCAGCGGAATCATCACCAACAACGGATCCATATAGCCATATGATCAATCAAATAAAACAAACATAAAGTTTATACCTTTGTAGCATGATTCCGGTTACAAGAGACCAATCACCTCCACGAATTGAATCAAGAAACCAAAAGACCAATGATGTTGGCCTTTCCCAATGATTGAAACACACTACACGTCAAGCAATCACCACTTTGATGCTAGTCTAACCTTTTCACCAACACCTTGCAAGAGACTACAATAGAATGAGCAAGGAAGGAGATCAAAACCAAAAACCCTAGAGGGTGTTTAAAGTGATGCGTCACTTTTAATGGGGAGGGAGGAGAGAAAGAAAAATGTAACTTCCAATTTATCATCTAATCACATTAATCACCAATAATGACTAATTGATATCAAATAATAAGTTACACTTAAGTCCTTAAACAAGTCCATCCTTAACCCTAAAACCCCTCATGAGGCCGGCCACTATAATGCCTTCAATGGGCTTGCCCATTGTTGGTCCGAGTCCAGAAACACAAAGTCTAACTCGATGCTTAATGGCCCGTTATTGATCCCGAGTTCCGAAGGTCGTTAATAACATAATTACGATAAATACATTATATGAAATGGTGTCTAAGTGTATATGTGTGTGACCCCATAGGCTCACATATGACTAGCCATATAATTATTTATTATGACACGAGCATACTCCAACACATTTTCCTACAAGTGAAGAAATGCTTACATGCAAGGATACAAGAAGAAGATAATGAGCTTCAATATGAATATCCTCAAAGATTTGAAGAACTCACGAAGTCGTTTATGATTGGAGGGAAGTCAATCCAATTCATAACATATTACTGCATTTTCTTACAAGTGACGAAAAGCTCTCATGCAGGGATTAAAGAAGAAGATAATGAGCGTCAATTATGAATATCCTTATATTATTTGTACTTGTAAGAAATGTTGTAAGTAATCCCGTATGTCGACACATGGGGGAAGATTGTTAGGATCGCTCCTAAAACATAAATGTGTCGACATTACGAGAATTCCACTAGTCTTATCATAAATCACAAGCACAAGGATTAAAGTTGTAAATAGGTCAAAGTCATGTGCTTGGAGGCCTATAAATACCCTTCTATGCTTCCTTAGAAGGGTGAAGTTTGGTAGGAAGCTTGATAGGGTGTGTGGGTAGTTTACTTTCATTTCTCACAATAAACACCAGCTTTCCTTTTTCTATCTCTTTACCTCGCTGCTATGTCGATCTCGTTGTACGAGCTTCCCCGACCTCCCGATTAACATAAATCAAACTAAAACACGATCCTACAAACAAGCATAGTGTTGGCAAGTTTTTCAACAATAAGCATATAATAGGATTTGACTCTTCTATGAAGGTTGGAGATGAAGATATATAAAACGACCATCTTGCCTTCGTGTGAAAGTCGCGTGATGACACTAACCAGCCTTGACTAACGATCGTTAAAGAAAAGGACCGATGGGGTTACGAAATGGAGATGTTGTGGAAGAATGGTGTATTTATTTCAAAAAGGAATGAAACGTGTTCTTTTGGTACAATTTTAGGGGTGAATGATGTATTTTACTCTTAAGGTAATTCGAGTTGAACATAGATTCTTGTTACTCCTTTCGCAATAAGTCGTCCTATCCTGCAAAGTTTTTTCATCCAAACATGATGCTCAAAATAATATGTCTTAGAGCTGCTAGTTGATCTCTCCTTTAAACTTTGTGAGTCGCTTATCCTCACATAATATTACGCACCGTTATCAAGTGAAAGTATGTCCCCGGATTCAACAAAAATCTACTTTACATAGATGGTCTTCATACGTCCATTGTGCTTGAAGCATATACTCACGGGATACCTTAAAATTTTATCATTTGCTTGTTGCCCATGTTGACTTTTTACTAAACTATACATGTGCCCCTTCTACCCGGTATCCAGCCAGAATAAGCAACAAGAGGAAACTCGACGTGAGACTGTGAGAGTTATCTAATAAACACCGAATCTGATGACGTATAGTCTATATTCGGGTCACGAACCCGACCAAGGACCAATATTAGCTAGCCCATCACGAAATGGGCTACACCGATCAGTGTTTGGGCTCTCGAAGGCCCAAACCTAAACACTTATTTATGAAATAAGATATTGGATATCTCCTATTTTTGGATACGCCGAAGTTTGGGGAACACGAAACCAACAAGGAGATCGTGTATATAAAGGGAACCCTATTCATCATTAAAGGTACAATCTAAAACCCTAACTCTCCATACCCTAAAACCGATTACTTACTCTAACGCCGGAGGATAATCGTGGGAGACAATCCTACGATAAGCCTAACGGTGCTTTCTGTTTACTTAGTACGCATGTCTCAGCGGAATATCCATTGGTACGAGCCGGAGCCCCAAACAAGGAACGCCCAACTTTTGTATCAACAAGTGGCGCCATCCGTGGGACCCTCACTAAGAACTAAGAACTAGAATGACGAAGCACGGAAATCAGCGATGCAAGGGACCTTACAGGAAAGAAGCGCAATGCAGATCAACTTCTAAGCGGATCTACCTTTGGGACAACCAGTGTCGCTAAAATCGGGATTAGGCCCGGACCTAGTCCTCCCTACGGTGGAACAACGCTCGAGGACAACCCAAGCCACCAAAACCACCACCAACGCGCAGATCCAAGCACCCTTTTGCTACACCTCTCCATTCATTGCTAGAAACCGACCTCTCAAAGGCACCAGATGCACCTGATAGAAACAAGGGCCCAGTGGTAGAAACAGGCACCCTTGCTCTAGAAGGAGTCGCATCGGAACTAGCACCGGGAGATTTTGTATCGCAAAATTATGAAACTTTGGCGCCTCATGCAAGAAGAAGCAAAAGAGGTCAAGTCGAGCCCGCATGCCCGACTAAACTTCGACTCAATCTGAAACATCCCCACCGCCGTCGAAGGAGAACGCGGGAGGATAGTCGACCCCGATTTAAATGTAATTGGGAGGAGAGTTGAGGATGATGAGACATCTAACTCGCAGCATCTGGAAGGAAGCGAGGAGGATGAACGGCATACCAATGTCCACACCAGGCTTGGTAGCCGCAGAAGTCTAGGACGACTTGAGGCTTAATGATACTCCCCAAGTGAAAGCCCTTCAAGTGCAGATTCTGAGGGGCGGTCGAAACGCCGAAGAAGGAAAATTCATCCTCCGGTAATTCCTCGGACAACGAGGATAGCGAAACTAGACAACCTGGAAGTTCGTGAGGAAATACCGTGACTGTGAGAAGGAAGACATGTCTCTTCCATGGCGCCGAAGGTGGATGCGTTCACTGACGATCAAGTAACTTCTCGAAGATAAGAGAAGGCGCATGCCCGCTAACGTCAAAACCTATGATGGAACATGTGATCCTGATGATCATCTAAAAATTTTCGAATCAGCCGCTACTATCGAAAATTGGCCAAAACCTGTGTGGTGCCACATGTTTAATTCCACGCTAGTGGGAAACACGCTTGAATTGGTTCGCAAGCTTCCACGCGAAGCATCGATGGCTTTGAAGAGTTGAGAAAGGCGTTCCACTTAAACTTCACTCAACGGAAGAAGTGCGCTAAAAACCCCCGAACTCGCTGTGGTAAAAAAATGCCAGGGGAATCTACAAGCGCATACATGGAGCGCCCAAAGATGAGTGCATGTGTTAAGGCATGCCCGAAGTCGAAAATCTCAAGGTTCATGAATGGGATCAATAACCCAGAACTCATCAAAAGGTTGTACGACAAGATTCCCCAAACATTTGATGAACTCATGAAACACACACGGTCCTTCGTCCAAGGAGAGGCCAAGGGCGATAGCAAGAAAAGCTACTCGAACTACCGGTCACGGGGAACAACACGGGAAACAATCCACCGACCGGAGTAGTAACCGTGAATAGAATTATCGCAGCCGGGAGCGGGCGGGACAACGACAAGTATACCCTCACCGACAAAGACTCCAAAGGAGATACTCGCAATGTAAGGCGAATTTTCCAAGACCTCCACCAATGCGCACCCCATAGGATCGGCGCGTAGGAAGTGGGTACTGCGACTATCAGGGACAGAAGGGCCACACTACTAATGAATGTGTCTGATGAGTGTCTAAATACTCATCATTTTTGTATAATCTAAACTGCAAAATCATCTGAAAACACTCAAAAATGCATCAAAATGATGAAAATATCACAAATCAGTGTTTTATGTGTTTTAAATGCAAAAATATCAAAATCAGATGAAAAATGATTCAAGTTTGCAAAATTGGCAGTTTTAGTCCCCAAGTTTCAAAAAGTTGTCAAATCTAGTCCCCGGAATTCAAAATGTGGAATTTTATCATTCAAGGTCCTTGAAATATTCTAAGTTGTTAAAATTGGTCCTTGAATGATTCTTTGGTCAAATGGCGGAAAAGGTCCTTAAACTTTGAAAAATTGCAAATATAGTCCTTGGATTTCTAAAATGGAATTTCATGCAAAAGTTATCCTTGTACTATCAAAGTTTGTCAAAATTAGTCCTTGTGATAAGTTTGGAAATTTGGCAAGATCATCCTTCAAGTTTGGTAAATTTGCAATTCTAGTCCTTGTGTTAACATATACCAAACCGGACCCTTATTAATATATCAAGCCCAAATCCAATCCAACAACCTTGACCCTTGACCCTTTGGCTTGACCCTTGAGCTAGGTCAGAATACATTTTGATCCCTGTCACAATCCATTTTGACCCCCCTATCTTATTAATACCACCGGTCAAATTATTCAAACTCAAAGACTGTTCCTCTCCCTCACAAGAAGCGCCAAACCAAACCATGGTGGTTTCCATGATTTTCTCCATCCCCCTTACCTTGTCCCTCCACCTCCACTAACACCAAAAACTCTTAATTGACTCAAACCAACCCAATTAATGTCTCAAACCTGCTATGAGACTTTGGCGCCAAAATCTACACTTGGATGGTTAAGATGATTTAGAGAGATCCAAGGGCTGGAAATTGGTGGGAAGCAATCAGAGATCATCATAGAGTCCAAAATTTCATTATAAAGAGGAGGGGATGCAATGTATCAACATCATCTAGTGTAATTTTAGTTTTTCATTGTCGTTTTTATTATTTTCAAATCTCCAGTGTAATTTAAGTTTTCCTAGCACTTTGTTTGTGTTATTTAAAGTAGTTGTGAACTATTTTCAGTTTCAATCTCAAGTATTAAGTTTTAATATCAGTTTATGCAATTTCAAATTTCAAAAATCTCATGTGAATCAAATGTTGTTATAAGGTGTTATCTTGGACTAAATAAGACACATAAGCTCCTATAAAGCTTATTCAAGCTTTTAGAAACACTAAAAGTCAGTTTAGAAGCAAAAATCAAAAATCACCAAAAATACAAATTAAATAGTTGAAAAATAAAAAATCATATGGAAATGGTGTACAATTGGAGGCGAGGGTAAATTTTGGATGGCCTTGGGTTAGAAGCTTAGTGGTAAGCTAATAGGGGTGTTAATTGGTCCTTGTTCTCAATTTTGAGCTTGGAAGCTTTTGTAAGCCTTTTGTTCATTTTGCATTTCTTTGTTTTAGTTGTTTAGTAGTTGTAATCTCTGGTTCTTTATGTTTCTTAGTTATAATTAAGCATAACTAAACAATAAAATCAGCTTAGTTGTTCCTTTTAATTTGTAGTTTATAAAAATTTAGTTTTAACAGTTAAAATTGGTTCATCATCATTTCTTAGTTTAATGTTGTTATGCTTGTTGTTTAAGGTTTCATTAGTCCTAATATATAATAATACATAGTTTTAAATCAGTTTTATGGTTTAAATTTGTGAGTTGCTTTGAAAAATTCCATAACAGTCATAGTAAGTGGTGTTTGGATTTGCTTGTTTAATTGTTCTCTAGGTCTCTTGTGTTATTGTTTGTACCTGTTTTGTGTCATATACACACCTAATATCTCATCTCACCATAAAAATCGGTGTTCTTAAGCTTAAAAGTCAAAATCTCATTTGATTACATCTCTTTTGTTCACTGTTGGAATTTCATGATCCTTGATCATGATTTTGTATTCATAAGTTGTTAACATTACTCAAATAAGTCTTAATATACCTTGATACAATATATTCAGTGAGTAGTAGTGATTTAAATTTCATTTTAGTCAACTTAACTAGTTTTTATAAAAGTCAAAATTTTCATTTGGGTCGTTTTTGATTAAAATAGATAATTTCCTTTATGTGTTTAATATTGAGTTTTATCTTAAAAGCTCTTGGGAAACTATAGTTCAGTTGGTAATCTAAATTAGAAAAATACCAGCTCTCTTTGAATCAGCTTTTTAAGTGCTTTTTATCTAGCTTCTTTTGGACCACTTTTCTGAAAAATGCCCTGTGCACAGTGAATGGTCCAATTTTGAAAAGCTCACACAGAGCTTAATTGTTGGTATAAGCTTGTGATTTTTGGTTCTTTGGATAGCTGACCTATCCATCTTGAAGTCTCAAGTTTACTTTTTCAATTTCTAGCTTAATAGCTAGGGCTGCACCTAGCTTCTTCTTTGTCCCATTCCATCGGACATACCTTGAGTTAATCAGATATACCGAGTAATCGGTGTTTTGGTACCATCTTCATAAGCTCACCACAAGCTCTACAAGGTTCCCCACAGTGTGAGCTTGGGCTTTTTGGATACCCAACCTAGCTAGCTTGTTGACTCAAGGCTTGTTTTCAGCTTTTGAGCTTATTTACTTAGCTTATTTTAGCCTTTAAAAGCCCACAGGCTGTTTGTTTTAGTAGAATAGCTAAAGTGCTTATTAGCTTTTTCCTAGCTTTTCAGTGTTAATCTTTGTGTCTTTTAGCTTCATATTAGTAGCTTATAGCTTGTTTTAGCTTATTCCACTTTTGTTTTCAATCCGTAAGCTTGTTTGAGCTTATTTCATCATAATAAGCTCATTATCAAAACTGTTAAGCTCATCAGCTTCTCAAACTGCTTATTTGTGATTTGTAAAAATTTTGTGTTTGTTAAAGTTTCATATTTTTAGTATTTAAGTAGTTCTCAAAAAGAAAATCTAGAAAAACTTCATTTTTAAAACAGTGATAGTGTTTATTTAATAGGTTTTATCTTTTTGATTTTTCTTTTCATCTTATTAATAAGCAAATCTTGTTTTTATATTTTTCTTAGTTTTCTGTCACCTTAAGTTATTTTTAGAAAAAATTTCATAATTTTCTCTGTTTATTTAGTATTTATTAGAATTTTTAATAGTTAAAAGTCTTAAATAATTAGTAATAAATAGTTAAAAAGCATAAAAATATCTTTTCAGTTTTAAAATTATTTTTATCATATTTTAGATTTTTCCAAGTTGAAATTTCATTTTTCCAGGTTTATTTGATATTTTCTAGTATTTAAGTGTATTTTAAATAATAATTAATTAGTAATAATTAAATAAAAAGTGTGAAAAATATATTTTTAGTTTTAAAATTAGTTTTATAATATTTTAGATTTTTCTGAATCATAATCTTATTTTTCTAGCCTTATTTCATATTTTCTTTTATTTTAGGATATTTTTAAATAGTTTAAAATAGTTTTTAATTAATAATAATTAATTAAATAGTTGTAAAAATAATTTTCTTTTTCTAATAATTTTCTTTTATTTTTAGGATTCCAAAATGTCATTTTCATATTTTTAGGTATTTTATTTCTTAGATCTCACTTTTTATTTAGTACGTATACGTAGTTTTTAAACGTGCGTTTTACGTTTCTTTTATCTGATTGTTGTGTTTTCCAATTCTGTTTCCAATTCCATTCCAATCAATCAGTAGTGTAATAATTCATCAAAACCTTTACTGATCACTATCCTTAGTGATCATTCTATCATCCGATCAAGTGTTTACACACCATTGAGTCTCCGTGGGACTTAACGACCGGAATCCCTATATTCCTCGATCTAAATTTCATTTGGTGTTTGAACTGTTTTGAGTTTCTTACGGTCAGCCATTCACAAGTGGCCGGCTTGCGTGAGATAACTTGACGGTTTTGCACCGATCAAATTTTGGCGCCGCTGCCGGGGAGGCTTTAGCGTGTGTTAAACCTATTTCAGACCCATTCTTGCACATATCCCACCATTTGTAAAAAGTTTTTTGTAAAGTTATCAGAAAATCAAAAAGTTCATTAGCACTTTTCCTGAAGTGTTAACAACACCAAAAACATTTTCATTCTTTGTTTTTACATCATGTTTTTCAAAAATACCAAAAATATTCCTCTTTACCCTCTTACCCTTTTGATTCTTCATTTCTTACCCTCTAAAACCATTTGATTCTTTCTATGTCTTATCCTCACCCTCTTGGTTGTCAATGGTGTGGTGGTCCTTATAATGGTGGCAATTGCCCTAGTTATAGCATGGTGGAGTCGTGAAACGGGTCCGTCTATAACCGGATCCCTATTCCTACCATAACACAACTGATTTATTCCATCACCATCGCGTGAGACTCAGCTTTCTTGTTGTAGTACTGTGGTGGTTCACATTCCAGTTCGATTGTCAATCGTGAAACACGCTTGTCTATGAGCGTGTTCCGATAACAATTATGACTACAACACATACCACTCACGCCACATCAGGTTTTGTTTTGAGTATTGTGGAGGTCCTCACTCTAGCTCGGATTGTCAAACAAGGAATCCATTTCCTTGTAGCGATTACGGCTCTTCGTATAATGACCAACCTCTACAAGTACAGCGGCTGAACCACTTCCTCAAAATCTTCTCCTTGATCTTTTGGATTTAGTGAAAGATTTGAAGGAATCTAAACACTCCCAAGATAATCCAAATGAAAAATCCATGGAAGTTTTGTTAGTCGAAGAGCGGATTTGCTAAATTAGATTCCCAAATTGCCTTTGAAAAATCTATTAGGGAATCAATTGCAAAAGAAAAAGCAGCCAGATCTAGCTCTCGATTCCGTTTCATTCCCGATGACGATGATGATGAAGATATCCTTGATATCCTACAATTTTATAACGGTTCATCAAGTTCATCAGTTGAAATTCCTTCCATGAAAAATCCGGGAGAAAAGACTATGATGGAATTACTAGCAGAAGAACAAATGGAAAGTATAAAACATATGTATGCTAGTCCGTCTAAACTCCCTCAATCTTTGTTATCACACCCGATATTCCCACTCACTCTCTAAACATGGGGGATGAGCTTCTTGACACTGCTCTGAAAAGGAATCGGACGAATTTATAAAGTCGAGTGTTGAGGACCTTGTCCCAATCCCGAGAGAGTCACAGGGAATTTTTGATCATATGTGTGATTCTTCTTTCCCTCTTGAGTGTTCAAATGATCATTTTGAGACTTTCTCCGATTTTAGCGATGATTGTAAATCTTATGGAGACATTGAGTATGTCGAGGCATCACTCCCACAGTCCGATCCTCTTCTTGAGGAGTTCACCGATGAACTCACTCACATCAGTCCACTTTCATCAGAAAGTGACGATGATCTCTTTGATTTCGAAGCCGATCTTGGAGAAACTAGAAATCTCCTATATAATGATCATCCACTCGTTTCTTGTCCCATTTCCGAATCTTCCATTTCTTCTCTCCTCGGATGAGGAAGATGACAAATTTTGGAAGGAAGTCGATGATTTTCTTAGTGATGAGTCAATTCCTACAGGGATTGACAATACTTAATTTGATTCGGAGGGAGACATCCTCTTTCTTGAAAATCTGTTGATTGAAGAACCGTTTCCAGCTCTCCCTCCCGAAAATTTTGTTGCCAATCACCATACAAGCTTCAAGTCTAAGCTTAAAAATCTAACAAATGGTGATTTACTCCTCACTAATGAAGAATGGGATTGCATTGTGATGCACATCTTTATTCCATTTTTCACAGATGGTGTGGTTTCTCGTTCCCTTTTTTCCTTTGGGAATGAGGACACTATTTTTGATCCCGGCATTTTCATTTATCATTTTTGAGCCGGTTCTATGTATATCTCATCGGTGTGGAACTTTCACGTACTTCAATGTTTATACAAACATCTTGAATGAGAGTCCGATGGAGATTGTCTCTTCCACTTGCTTCCCCATGAACCAATGAATTCGGGGTCGAGTCAAGCTAGCGACTCGGTAATCAAAAACAGTAGCATGCCATATGGGTTTTCACCCATATTTCTGACTTCTTTCTATTTTCTACCACCCTAGTGTGGGGGGTTGCCCCACATGTTGTGTATATATATAAGATTCAAAAAAATTCCAAATAATGGTCGTAGTATTTCCTTTTACGTTCTATGTTTTCGGCATAACCGCCGGTACTTTGAATATTGAGGGCAATATTCATTTCAAGTGTGGGGAATTCTCACGAATTTTATCATGTAATTATACCACCCAATTCCCCATTTTTGGCCAAAATGTTTTTTGGAGTAAGTGTTTTGCACTTACTCATTTGGTTATCAATCCGCCATGTCTAATAAACAAAAGGATTGGCTAATCCAAGAGCAAACGGCTCTTGGTAAAGATATCTCAAATCCGTTGACGGCTTGCAATTTGCCCAAAATTGTATGGTATTCACTCACCATATCCTAAAAAGTGAAGAGTTGGCTAGCCCGCAAGTTTATGGCTTGTGGTAAAGGCAGTGGAAAATCCATAATTGGTAATCGACTCACCAAAGATAATTCTGATAATTTATCTAAGAGTTGGCTAGTCTAGAGCAAACGGCTTCGGTAAAGACAAATCAAATCCGTTTACAGCTTATGATTTGCTCAAAATCATTTGGTTATCATTGTACCAAGGTTCTTACTTGAATTAAAACAATTGGCTACTCCGAAGTGATGGCTTTTGGTAAAGAGTTTTTAAAATCCATTAAAGTTCAAATCATTGCTAGGGGACTAGCAATATCTCAAGTGGGGATTGATGAGTGTCTAAATACTCATCATTTTTGTATAATCTAAACTGCAAAATCATCTGAAAACACTCAAAAATGCATCAAAATGATGAAAATATCACAAATCAGTGTTTTATGTGTTTTAAATGCAAAAATATCAAAATCAGATGAAAAATGATTCAAGTTTGCAAAATTGGCAGTTTTAGTCCCCAAGTTTTAAAAGTTGTCAAATCTAGTCCCCGGAATTCAAAATGTGGAATTTTATCATTCAAGGTCCTTGAAATATTCTAAGTTGTTAAAATTGGTCCTTGAATGATTCTTTGGTCAAATGGCAGGAAAGGTCCTTAAACTTTGAAAAATTGCAAAAATAGTCCTTGGATTTCTAAAATGGAATTTCATGCAAAAGTTATCCTTGTACTATCAAAGTTTGTCAAAATTAGTCCTTGTGATAAGTTTGGAAATTTGGCAAGATCAGTCCTTCAAGTTTGGTAAATTTGCAATTCTAGTCCTTGTGTTAACATATACCAAACCGGACCCTTATTAATATATCAAGCCCAAATCCAATCCAACAACCTTGACCCTTGACCCTTTGGCTTGACCTTGAGCTAGGTCGAATACATTTTGATCCCTGTACAATCCATTTTGACCCTCTTATTAATACCACCGGTCAAATTATTCAAACTCAAAGACTTTGTTCCTCTCCCTCACAAGAACGCCAAACCAAAAAACCATGGTGGTTTCCATGATTTTCTCCATCCCCTTACCTTGTCCCCTCCACCTCCACTAACACCAAAAACTCTTAATTGACTCAAACCAACCCAATTAATGTCTCAAACCTGCTATGAGACTTTGGCGCCAAAATCTACACTTGGATGGTTAAGATGATTTAGAGAGATCCAAGGGTTGGAAATTGGTGGGAAGCAATCAGAGATCATCATAGAGTCCAAAATGTCATTATAAAGAGGAGGGGATGCAATGTATCAACATCATCTAGTGTAATTTTAGTTTTTCATTGTCGTTTTTATTATTTTCAAATCTCCAGTGTAATTTAAGTTTTCCTAGCACTTTGTTTGTGTTATTTAAAGTAGTTGTGAACTATTTTCAGTTTCAATCTCAAGTATTAAGTTTTAATATCAGTTTATGCAATTTCAAATTTCAAAAATCTCATGTGAATCAAATGTTGTTATAAGGTGTTATCTTGGACTAAATAAGACACATAAGCTCCTATAAAGCTTATTCAAGCTTTTAGAAACACTAAAAGTCAGTTTAGAAGCAAAAATCAAAAATCACCAAAAATACAAATTAAATAGTTGAAAAATAAAAAATCATATGGAAATGGTGTACACAACTGGAGCAGGTAAATTTTGGATGGCCTTGGGTTAGAAGCTTAGTGGTAAGCTAATAGGGGTGTTAATTGGTCCTTGTTCTCAATTTTGAGCTTGGAAGCTTTTGTAAGCCTTTTTGTTCATTTTTGCATTTCTTTGTTTTAGTTGTTTAGTAGTTGTAATCTCTGGTTCTTTATGTTTCTTAGTTATAATTAAGCATAAGTAAACAATAAAATCAGTTGGTTGTTCCTTTTAATTTGTAGTTTATAAAAATTTAGTTTTAACAGTTAAAATTGCTTCATCATCATTTCTTAGTTTAATGTTGTTATGCTTGTTGTTTAAGGTTTCATTAGTCCTAATATATAATAATACATAGTTTTAAATCAGTTTTATGGTTTAAATTTGTGAGTTGCTTTGAAAAATTCCATAACAGTCATAGTAAGTGGTGTTTGGATTTGCTTGTTTAATTGTGCTCTAGGTCTCTTGTGTTATTGTTTGTACTTGCTTTGTGTCACATACACACCTAATATCTCATCTCAGTCATAAAAATCAGTGTTCTTAAGCTTAAAAGTCAAAATCTTATTTGATTACATCTCTTTGTTCATCGTTGGAATTTCATGATCCTTGATCATGATTTTGTATTCATAAGTTGTTAACATTACTCAAATAAGTCTTAATATACCTTGATACAATATATTCAGTGAGTAGTAGTGATTTAAATTTCATTTTAGTCAACTTAACTAGTTTTTTATAAAAGTCAAATTTTTCATTTGGGTCGTTTTTGATTAAAATAGATAATTTCACTGTGTGTTTAATATTGAGTTTTATCTTAAAAGCTCTTGGGAAACTATAGTTCAGTTGGTAATCTAAATTAGAAAAATACCAGCTCTCTTTGAATCAGCTTTTTAAGTGCTTTTTATCTAGCTTCTTTTGGACCACTTTTCTGAAAAATGCCCTGTGCACAGTGAATGGTCCAATTTTGAAAAGCTCACACAGAGCTTAATTGTTGGTATAAGCTTGTGATTTTTGGTTCTTTGGATAGCTGACCTATCCATCTTGAAGTCTCAAGTTTACTTTTTCAATTTCTAGCTTAATAGCTAGGGCTGCACCTAGCTTCTTCTTTGTCCCATTCCATCAGTACATACTGAGTTAATCAGTATACACTGAGTAATCAGTGTTTTTGGTACCATCTTCATAAGCTCACCACAAGCTCTACAGTGGCCCCCACAGTGTGAGCTTGGGCTTTTTGGATACCCAACCTAGCTAGCTTGTTGACTCAAGGCTTGTTTTCAGCTTTTGAGCTTATTTACTTAGCTTATTTTAGCCTTTAAAAAGTCCACATGCCTGTTTGTTTAGTAGAATAGCTAAAGTGCTTATTAGCTTTTTCCTAGCTTTTCAGTGTTAATCTTTGTGTCTTTTAGCTTCATATTAGTAGCTTATAGCTTGTTTTAGCTTATTCCACTTTTGTTTTCAATCCGTAAGCTTGTTTGAGCTTATTTCATCATAATAAGCTCATTATCAAAACTGTTAAGCTCATCAGCTTCTCAAACTGCTTATTTGTGATTTGTAAAAATTTTGTGTTTGTTAAAGTTTCATATTTTTAGTATTTAAGTAGTTCTCAAAAAGAAAATCTAGAAAAACTTCATTTTTAAAACAGTGATAGTGTTTATTTAATAGGTTTTATCTTTTTGATTTTTCTTTTCATCTTATTAATAAGCAAATCTTGTTTTTATATTTTTCTTAGTTTTCTGTCACCTTAAGTTATTTTTAGAAAAAATTTCATAATTTTCTCTGTTTATTTAGTATTTATTAGAATTTTTAATAGTTAAAAGTCTTAAATAATTAGTAATAAATAGTTAAAAAGCATAAAAAATATCTTTTCAGTTTTAAAATTATTTTTATCATATTTTAGATTTTTCCAAGTTGAAATTTCATTTTTCCAGGTTTATTTGATATTTTCTAGTATTTAAGTGTATTTTAAATAATAATTAATTAGTAATAATTAAATAAAAAGTGTGAAAAATATATTTTTAGTTTTAAAATTAGTTTTATAATATTTTAGATTTTTCTGAATCATAATCTTATTTTTCTAGCCTTATTTCATATTTTCTTTTATTTTAGGATATTTTTAAATAGTTTAAAATAGTTTTTAATTAATAATAATTAATTAAATAGTTGTAAAAATAATTTTCTTTTTCTAATAATTTTATTTTATTTTTAGGATTCCAAAAATGTCATTTTCATATTTTTAGGTATTTTATTTCTTAGATCTCACTTTTTATTTAGTACGATATCGTAGTTTTTAAACGTGCGTTTTACGTTTCTTTTATCTGATTGTTGTGTTTTCCAATTCTGTTTCCAATTCCATTCCAATCAATCAGTAGTGTAATAATTCATCAAAACCTTTATTGATCACTATCCTTAGTGATCATTCTATCATCTGATCTAGTGTTTACACACCATTGAGTCTCCGTGGGACTTAACGACCCGGGAATCCCCTATATTCCTCTGATCTAAATTTCATTTGGTGTTTGAACTGTTTTGAGTTTCTTACGGTCAGCCATTCACAAGTGGCCGGCTTGCGTGAGATAACTTGACGGTTTTGCACCGATCAAATTTTGGCGCCGCTGCCGGGGAGGCTTTAGCGTGTGTTAAACCTATTTCAGACCCATTCTTGCACATATCCCACCATTTGTAAAAAGTTTTTTGTAAAGTTATCAGAAAATCAAAAAGTTCATTAGCACTTTTCCTGAAGTGTTAACAACACCAAAAACATTTTCATTCTTTGTTTTTACATCATGTTTTTCAAAAATACCAAAAATATTCCTCTTTACCCTCTTACCCTTTTGATTCTTCATTTCTTACCCTCTAAAACCATTTGATTCTTTCTATGTCTTATCCTCACCCTCTTGGTTGTCAATGGTGTGGTGGTCCTTATAATGGTGGCAATTGCCCTAATTGTAGCATGGTGGAGTCGGAAACGGGTCTCTATAACCGTGATCCCTATTCCTACCATAACACAACCTGATTTATTCCATCGCCTACCGCCTTTGTGAGACTCGGCAGCTTTTATCTTGTTGTGAGTACTGTGGTGGTTCACATTCCGCTTCGATTGTCAATCGGAAACACGCTTGTCTATGAGCAGTTCCCGATAACAATTATGACTACAACACATACCACTCACACCACATCGTTTTCATTGTGAGTATTGTGGAGGTCCTCACTCTAGCTCGGATTGTCAAACAAGGAATCCAATTCCTTGTAGCGATTACTCTTCAGTATCATGACCAACCTCTACAGATTACCAACTGAACCACTTCCTCAAAATCTTCTCCTTGATCTTTTGGATTTAGTGAAAGATTTGAAGGAATCTAAACACTCCCAAGATAATCCAAATGAAAAATCCATGGAAGTTTTGTTAGCCAAGAGCGGATCGCTAAATTAGATTCCCAAATTGCCTTTGAAAAATCTATTAGGGAATCAATTGCAAAAGAAAAAGCAGCCAGATCTAGCTCTCGATTCCGTTTCATTCCCGATGACGATGATGATGAAGATATCCTTGATATCCTACAATTTTATAACGGTTCATCAAGTTCATCAGTTAAAACTCATTCCATGAAAATCGGGAGAAAAGACTATGATGGAATTACTAGCATAAGAACAAATGGAAAGTATAAAACATATGTATGCTAGTCCTTCTAAACTCCCTCAATCTGTTGTTATCACACCCGATACTCCCACTCACTCTCTAAACATGGGGGATGAGCTTCTTGACACTGTTTCTGAAAAGGAATCGGACGAATTTATAAAGTCGAGTGTTGAGGACCTTGTCCCAATCAGAGAGTCACGGGAATTTCGATCATATGTGTGATTCTTCTTTCCCTCTTGAGTGTTCAAATGATCATTTTGAGACTTTCTCCGATTTTAGCGATGATTGTAAATCTTATGGAGACATTGAGTATGTCGAGGCATCACTCCCACAGTCCGATCCTCTTCTTGAGGAGTTCACCGATGAACTCACTCACATCAGTCCACTTTCATCAGAAAGTGACGATGATCTCTTTGATTTCGAAGCCGATCTTGGAGAAACTAGAAATCTCCTATATAATGATCATCCACTCGTTTCTTGTCCCATTTCCGACTCTTCCATTTCTTCTCTCACTCCGGATGAGGAAGATGACAAATTTTGGAAGGAAGTCGATGATTTTCTTAGTGATGAGTCAATTCCTACAGGGATTGACAATACTTAATTTGATTCGGAGGGAGACATCCTCTTTCTTGAAAATATGTTGATTGAAGAACCGTTTCCAACTCTCCCTCCCGAAAATTTTGTTGCCAATCACCATACAAGCTTCAAGTCTAAGCTTAAAAATCTAACAAATGGTGATTTACTCCTCACTAATGAAGAATGGGATTGCATTGTGATGCACATCTTTATTCCATTTTTCACAGATGGTGTGGTTTCTCGTTCCCTTTTTTCCTTTAGGAATGAGGACACTATTTTGATCCGGCATTTTCATTTATCATTTTTGAGCCGGTTCTATGTATATCTCATCGGTGTGGAACTTTCACGTACTTCAATATTTATACAAACATCTTGAATGAGAGTCCGATGGAGATTGTCTCTTCCACTTGCTTCCCCATGAACCAATGAATTCGGGGTCGAGTCAAGCTAGCGACTCGGTAATCAAAAACAGTAGCATGCCATATGGGTTTTCACCCATATTTCTGACTTCTTTCTATTTTCTACCACCCTAGTGTGGGGGAGTTGCCCCACATGTTGTGTACATATATAAGATTCAAAAATTCCAAATAATGGTCGTAGTATTTCCCTTTTACGTTCTATGTTTCGGCATAACCGCCGGTACTTTGAATATTGAGGGCAATATTCATTTCAAGTGTGGGGGGGAATTCTCACGAATTTTATCATGTAATTATACCACCCAATTCCCCCATTTTTGGCCAAAATGTTTTTGGAGTAAGTGTTTTGCACTTACTCATTTGGTTATCAGTCCGCCATGTCTAATAAACAAAAGGATTGGCTAATCCAAGAGCAAACGGCTCTTGGTAAAGATATCTCAAATCCGTTGACGGCTTGCAATTTGCCCAAAATTGTATGGTATTCACTCACCATATCCTAAAAAGTGAAGAGTTGGCTAGCCCGCAAGTTTATGGCTTGTGGTAAAGGCAGTGGAAAATCCATAATTGGTAATCGACTCACCAAAGATAATTCTGATAATTTATCTAAGAGTTGGCTAGTCCAGAAGCAAACGACTTATGGTAAAGACAAATCAAATCCGTTACGACTTATGATTTGCTCAAAATCATTTGGTTATCATTGTACCAAGGTTCTTACTTGAATCAAAACAATTGGCTACTCCAGAAGTGATGGCTTTTGGTAAAGAGTTTTAAAATCCATTAAAGTTCAAATCATTGCTAGGGACTAGCAATATCTCAGTGTGGGGATTGATGAGTGTCTAAATACTCATCATTTTTGTATAATCTAAACTGCAAAATCATCTGAAAACACTCAAAAATGCATCAAAATGATGAAAATATCACAAATCAGTGTTTTATGTGTTTTAAATGCAAAAATATCAAAATCAGATGAAAAATGATTCAAGTTTGCAAAATTGGCAGTTTTAGTCCCCCAAGTTTCAAAAAGTTGTCAAATCTAGTCCCTGGAATTCAAAAATGTGGAATTTTATCATTCAAGGTCCTTGAAATATTCTAAGTTGTTAAAATTGGTCCTTGAATGATTCTTTGGTCAAATGGCAGGAAAGGTCCTTAAACTTTGAAAAATTGCAAAAATAGTCCTTGGATTTCTAAAAATGGAATTTCATGCAAAAGTTATCCTTGTACTATCAAAGTTTGTCAAAATTAGTCCTTGTGATAAGTTTGGAAATTTGGCAAGATCAGTCCTTCAAGTTTGGTAAATTTGCAATTCTAGTCCTTGTGTTAACATATACCAAACCGGACCCTTATTAATATATCAAGCCCAAATCCAATCCAACAACCTTGACCCTTGACCCTTTGGCTTGACCCTTGAGCTAGGTCAGAATACATTTTGATCCCTGTCACAATCCATTTTGACCCCCTCTCTTATTAATACCACCGGTCAAATTATTCAAACTCAGATCGCTTTGTTCCTCTCCCTCACAAGAACGCGCCAAACCAGAAACCATGGTGGTTTCCATGATTTTCTCCATTCCCCCTTACCTTGTCCCCTCCACCTCCACTAACACCAAAAACTCTTAATTGACTCAAACCAACCCAATTAATGTCTCAAACCTGCTATGAGACTTTGGCGCCAAAATCTACACTTGGATGGTTAAGATGATTTAGAGAGATCCAAGGGCTGGAAATTGGTGGGAAGCAATCAGATATCATCATAGAGTCCAAAATGTCATTAGAAAGAGGAGGGGATGCAATGTATCAACATCATCTAGTGTAATTTTAGTTTTTCATTGTCGTTTTTATTATTTTCAAATCTCCAGTGTAATTTAAGTTTTCCTAGCACTTTGTTTGTGTTATTTAAAGTAGTTGTGAACTATTTTCAGTTTCAATCTCAAGTATTAAGTTTTAATATCAGTTTATGCAATTTCAAATTTCAAAAATCTCATGTGAATCAAATGTTGTTATAAGGTGTTATCTTGGACTAAATAAGACACATAAGCTCCTATAAAGCTTATTCAAGCTTTTAGAAACACTAAAAGTCAGTTTAGAAGCAAAAATCAAAAATCACCAAAAATACAAATTAAATAGTTGAAAAATAAAAAATCATATGGAAATGGTGTACACAGCTGGAGCAGGGTAAATTTTGGATGGCCTTGGGTTAGAAGCTTAGTGGTAAGCTAATAGGGGTGTTAATTGGTCCTTGTTCTCAATTTTGAGCTTGGAAGCTTTTGTAAGCCTTTTTGTTCATTTTTGCATTTCTTTGTTTTAGTTGTTTAGTAGTTGTAATCTCTGGTTCTTTATGTTTCTTAGTTATAATTAAGCATAAGTAAACAATAAAATCAGTTGGTTGTTCCTTTTAATTTGTAGTTTATAAAAATTTAGTTTTAACAGTTAAAATTGGTTCATCATCATTTCTTAGTTTAATGTTGTTATGCTTGTTGTTTAAGGTTTCATTAGTCCTAATATATAATAATACATAGTTTTAAATCAGTTTTATGGTTTAAATTTGTGAGTTGCTTTGAAAAATTCCATAACAGTCATAGTAAGTGGTGTTTGGATTTGCTTGTTTAATTGTGCTCTAGGTCTCTTTTGTTATTGTTTGTACTTGCTTTGTGTCACATACACACCTAATATCTCATCTCAGTCATAAAAATCAGTGTTCTTAAGCTTAAAAGTCAAAATCTCATTTGATTACATCTCTTTTGTTCACTGTTGGAATTTCATGATCCTTGATCATGATTTTGTATTCATAAGTTGTTAACATTACTCAAATAAGTCTTAATATACCTTGATACAATATATTCAGTGAGTAGTAGTGATTTAAATTTCATTTTAGTCAACTTAACTAGTTTTTTATAAAAGTCAAATTTTTCATTTGGGTCGTTTTTTATTAAAATAGATAATTTCACTGTGTGTTTAATATTGAGTTTTATCTTAAAAGCTCTTGGGAAACTATAGTTCAGTTGGTAATCTAAATTAGAAAAATACCAGCTCTCTTTGAATCAGCTTTTTAAGTGCTTTTTATCTAGCTTCTTTTGGACCACTTTTCTGAAAAATGCCCTGTGCACAGTGAATGGTCCAATTTTGAAAAGCTCACACAGAGCTTAATTGTTGGTATAAGCTTGTGATTTTTGGTTCTTTGGATAGCTGACCTATCCATCTTGAAGTCTCAAGTTTACTTTTTCAATTTCTAGCTTAATAGCTAGGGCTGCACCTAGCTTCTTCTTTGTCCCATTCCATCAGTACATACTGAGTTAATCAGTATACACTGAGTAATCAGTGTTTTTGGTACCATCTTCATAAGCTCACCACAAGCTCTACAGTGGCCCCCATAGTGTGAGCTTGGGCTTTTTGGATACCCAACCTAGCTAGCTTGTTGACTCAAGGCTTGTTTTCAGCTTTTGAGCTTATTTACTTAGCTTATTTTAGCCTTTAAAAAGCCCACAGGCCTGTTTGTTTAGTAGAATAGCTAAAGTGCTTATTAGCTTTTTCCTAGCTTTTCAGTGTTAATCTTTGTGTCTTTTAGCTTCATATTAGTAGCTTATAGCTTGTTTTAGCTTATTCCACTTTTGTTTTCAATCCGTAAGCTTGTTTGAGCTTATTTCATCATAATAAGCTCATTATCAAAACTGTTAAGCTCATCAGCTTCTCAAACTGCTTATTTGTGATTTGTAAAAATTTTGTGTTTGTTAAAGTTTCATATTTTTAGTATTTAAGTAGTTCTCAAAAAGAAAATCTAGAAAAACTTCATTTTTAAAACAGTGATAGTGTTTATTTAATAGGTTTTATCTTTTTGATTTTTCTTTTCATCTTATTAATAAGCAGATCTTGTTTTTATATTTTTCTTAGTTTTCTGTCACCTTAAGTTATTTTTAGAAAAAGTTTCATAATTTTCTCTGTTTATTTAGTATTTATTAGAATTTTTAATAGTTAAAAGTCTTAAATAATTAGTAATAAATAGTTAAAAAGCATAAAAAATATATTTTCAGTTTTAAAATTATTTTTATCATATTTTAGATTTTTCCAAGTTGAAATTTCATTTTTCCAGGTTTATTTGATATTTTCTAGTATTTAAGTGTATTTTAAATAATAATTAATTAGTAATAATTAAATAAAAAGTGTGAAAAATATATTTTTAGTTTTAAAATTAGTTTTATAATATTTTAGATTTTTCTGAATCATAATCTTATTTTTCTAGCCTTATTTCATATTTTCTTTTATTTTAGGATATTTTTAAATAGTTTAAAATAGTTTTTAATTAATAATAATTAATTAAATAGTTGTAAAAATAATTTTCTTTTTCTAATAATTTTCTTTTATTTTTAGGATTCCAAAAATGTCATTTTCATATTTTTAGGTATTTTATTTCTTAGATCTCACTTTTTATTTAGTACGTATACGTAGTTTTTAAACGTGCGTTTTACGTTTCTTTTATCTGATTGTTGTGTTTTCCAATTCTGTTTCCAATTCCATTCCAATCAATCAGTAGTGTAATAATTCATCAAAACCTTTACTGATCACTATCCTTAGTGATCATTCTATCATCTGATCTAGTGTTTACACACCATTGAGTCTCCGTGGGACTTAACGACCCGGGAATCCCCTATATTCCTCTGATCTAAATTTCATTTGGTGTTTGAACTGTTTTGAGTTTCTTACGGTCAGCCATTCACAAGTGGCCGGCTTGCGTGAGATAACTTGACGGTTTTGCACCGATCAGTGTCCAGCTGCGCCAGCTCATCGACAAACTAGTCAAGGAGGGTAGACTGGACCATTTGGTCAAGAACATCAAAGAAGAGAAAGATAGACAGAAGACTGGGAATAAGAAGGAGGGACCCAAAGATAAGGCTGATACCATTTACATTATACAATCATGGCAAATAATAACCAAGCGTAAGGTCACCAGAAATTTTCCCACGGAAGTGCAATCACTTTCCCTACCTTAACAACGCATAACGCAGCTGGTAGAGCCGCCATCATTGAAATTAATGCGGGGTCACGACATCCACCGCGATGTATGTTGATGGTGGAGCCGTCTCCGACATAATGTATGAACACCGCTCAAGCTTATCAGCCGAGATGCGCTGAGCTTGAGCCCCACGCAAAGACTCGACCGGCTTCACAGAGAAAAGATATGGCCTATGGGGCAATTACTACTACTAGTCGAGTGGGTAATAGCGACCACTCCACAACAGCCTGGATGGATTTTATGGTGATCAAATCCCCCTCGCCATACAATAGCATTATCGGACGACTGGGATATCACCATACGCGCTAGCATCGTCTACAAACATACGGGATGCTTAAATTCCCAAAGGGAAGGAGGTATTGTTACCCTCTACAATGCCGCTGACCACCTAAAGAATGTAACGCGTCACATGCGAAACGGCACCCATTACGTAATAGCGACCAAAGTTCCAAACTCGAAGGTCGCAATCCATCCCGATTACCCCGAACAGAGGTATCGATAGGAGGATCACCGCCGACAACGGTAAGGCAAATATGTGCGCACTATTGCAAAAGAACCTCGGATATCTTTGCATGGGAACCAAAGCACATGACGGGGTACCACGCCAATCACGAACACAAGCCGTGAATCCGACAAGGATACGCACCGATCCGCCCGGAAGAAGCGCCAAGCTCAGGCGCGCAAGCTATTCCGCGTAGTACACAAGCTTGTGGGAGGCAGGAATCATTCGAAGTCTACTACCATGACCGCTTTCCAACCCAAGAATGGTAAAGAAAAGCGACGGTAGGTGATGTGCGTGGACTTCACGGATCTCAACAAGGCATGCCCACGGGGATCAAGTACCCACTACCGAGATAGATTGGAAAGTCGAGTCCCTATGCGGGTATCTACTCAAATGTTTTTTAGACGCATATAAGGGATATCACTAAATCCAGATGGCTAAGGAAGATGAGGAAAAAACGGCCTTTCATACAAGTCAAGGCGTCTACTCCTATACAAAAATACCTTTTGTCTTGAAGAACGCAGGCGCCACCTAACAGCGGTTAGTAGATAATGCATTTGCCAAACAGGTGGGCCGTAACCTAGAGGTTTATGTTGACGACTTAGTCATAAAAAGCCATACTGAAGAGGGACTGGTGCGCGATATTGAGGAAACGTTTAGGACCCTCAAAGAGATCAACATGAAGCTAAATCCTAAAAAATGCACTTTTGCGCCCAGATGGCATGTTTCTCGGATACCGATAGAACCTCGATGGCATTAAACCATGCCCTAAAAACCAAGGCCGTCATCGAACTTCCTTCACGCGCACATGAAGGAAGTCCATCTCTCAATGGAAAGTTGGCCGGCCTAAACAGATTTTTGTCTAAATCAGCCGACAAATCATTACCCCTCTTCAAAACACTCAAGAAGTGTATAAAGAAGGAGATTTTCACCGGACTACGGAGGCGTAAGAAGCCTTTACACGGCTCAAACAACACTGGCGAGCTTCCCACACTAGTCGCACCCCACCGGGAAGAAGCGATTATGTACTTATCACGACACATGGGCAGTTAGCGCAGGTCGGCGACGGACGGGGACTCAATGCAAACACTGTCTATTTTGTAAGCAAAGCACTCAAGAAAACGGAGATTAATTACGATTGCAATGGAGAAGTTGGTCCGGCCTTAGTGTTCGCCGCATCAAGCGGCAGCAGTACTTCCAGCACCCAATAGCAAAGAATCACAGATCAACCATTCAAGCAAATCATCTCCAAACTCGACGCATCGACGACATCGCGAAGTGGAGCGTGTTGCTCGGTGAACATAACATCTCTTATAGACCACGCGACCGTGTAGTGAAAGGGACAGATACTAGCATATTTCATCATCGAAAAGCCGAATCGATGATGCACCCACCAAGCAAAAGGAACTACAAGATCCATGGATCTTGTTCACCGATGGATCTTTATGCGTGGATGGGTCGAGGCAGCCTTATCCTCACAAGCCGGAGGGAATGGAATTGACTTACGCCTGGCGTTTTGAGTTCACAAATGACAAACAATGAGGCGAGTACGAAGCCTTAATCGTCGGACTACGCATAGCTCGAATGGGTGTAACGCAACCTGGAAGCAAACGTGGATTCTCGGCTAGTAGCCAACCATGTGTTATGCACGTAGCTAAAGAAGATAACATGATTCAATACCTCGACAAGAATAAGGCCGATCTAAGGTTTTGACAGGTTTACAATCAAACAGTTCGAGGGAGACAACCGAAAGGCGGATGCACTTGAGTAAAATTGCGGCCCACTGCTTTGCACACCTGTCAAAACAAGTGTTGGTGGAGACTTTGAAGAGCAAATCTATCTCGGAGATGGACATATCAACGGTCATAGAAGAAGAAGGTCCTACGTGGATGACCCCAATAATGGAGTTCATAAACAAGGGTGTATTGCCCCAAGAACAGAAGGAAGCCCAAAGAATACGGCGCACAGCTTAGAGGTTTGAACTTAGAGACGGTGTGCTTTATAGACGCTCTTTCCTGCAACCATGGCTCCGTTACGTCGGCCCCCTACAAGCAAATTATGTGCTCAGGGAAATACACATTGGCTCATGCAGTATGCATTCAGGACCATGATCTGTAGTGGCTCGTGCTTTAAGGTCAGGGTACTACTGGCCCACCATGCAACCGTGGCCGCGGAACTAATAAAAAGTGCGGCGATCGGGTTCATCGACCCATTCCGCGCCAACCACAACAGGAGCTAACGCCTATCACGGCACCATGGCTATTCTACAAGTGGGGTATCGACATTGCAGGTCCCTTTCCCGTCGCAGCAGGAGGACTGAAGTTTCTAATAGTGGCAATAGACTATTTCACCAAGTGGATCGAAGCAAAAGCAGTGGTGACAATTATGGGCAATCAGGTCAAGCACTTTGTTTGGGATAATATTGTATGCCGCTTCGGACTGCCTGAGGAAATCATCTCGGACAACGGGAAACAATTTTGTGACAATCCTTTCAAGGACCTGTGCGAGAAGTTGAATATCACGCAAAGACTTCGCGTCAGTTAAACATCTACAATCCAATGGGTTAGTAGAGCGTGCAAATTGAAGCCTAGGTGAAGGAATCAAAGCACTTCTGGACAAACACAAAGGACGGTGGGTGGAAGAATTATCCCACGTCCTATGGGCGCACTGCACCTCAATCAAAACCAAAGACGGGGGACACCCCCTTTTCTCTAGTTTATGGGACAGAGACATGGATGGTCACGAACTACCACGCACATGGAACATTTGCAATCTTAAGCGATGTTATCTCTAGGATTGGCTACGGCCCAATGCATGGACATCCCCGTACTTTAGTGAAGTACCCAATAAATATCCGTTTATTTCAATTTTCTTTTACTTAGGGAACTGTCTTATTTATTATTTTTTATAAATACTTGCAAGTATTAATAAAACGTCGCGGTTTCTAGCTAACTCCGCGACAAATTTCAATTTGTTATTTCCATATACTTTATGTCTTAACATTTTTTATCTTTTGCCTACATGGCGTGCATGCACCTAAAAAGCCCACGATGGTAAAAGGATGAGTAAACCTACTAAATAACTCGTTGAGTAAGAGGGATGCAAACCCATCAACAAATGGGATCACGATCCTTGTTAAACACCTTATTCTCAAGACGTTGGAATAAGTTACGCAGTGCATCCCACGATGAATGTGCAACAATGCATACAATGCGCGTTTAACAAATTAGGAATCAAGACACTTGACCCCTTACTATTCGCAGTACGCTGCGTATACCAACATACACGACTATGTTCGAAATACTTAATATTTTATAAGTATGATAGCTCATACATAATTATGAACAACAACGATTACTCACGCTTATACAACAGTTTGTTTCTTAGACAGTACGCATGTTTTTCATGAAAAGACAAGTAACTAAGTACAAATATGATAAGTCGCCACGACATTCAACAAAAAGTAATATTTTATTAAGTACCATACGTTCTTACAAAATATTATTTACAACGTAACATACAGTCCACACATTACAAACTATGGCAACGTCTCAGAGATGAACTACCCGCACAGCTAGCAGCTTCTCCAACCTCATCCAACTTCTTCAATAGATCGGAGTCTTGGCGAGACACGGTGGCAAAACTAACCGGTATCCCGTCAGATCTGGGAAGATGAGCTACACCAACGCCACACAAAATTGCCTTACCTTTAATCCCTTCCTTCCTTGCAAGCCTGGTAAGATGCGCTTCCAGCACTTTCTTCGACGACACTTCCTTTTCTAGAGCAAAGGGATTTAAGATATCACGCGGACGAGCAAAAACAGCACTTGAAGCCGGGATTCATCAGCTTCAAAAATAATCGGCTTACGCTTCGCATTTTCAGCGGTGCGTTCTTGAGCTAAGGTCAGCCTCCATAATGACCCCTATGGGGAAATCTTGGTCGCGCTCTAACTTAGAGATCATGGGAAGCTCCAATTACTTCATCTTCTCCATAGCAGCCACTAGCTCATCATATGATTGCGCATTATACCCAGGTACCTTATCCACGGGCACCTTCAACAACTTAGCCTCATGAAGCTCCTCAACGACCTCGACGATTTGCCCCGCATGGCACACTCCACCCCGGCATCCACCACTTCCTGCGACTCCAAGGTACTGAGCACAGCAAGTCGCAGGCCATGGCTAATGAGCCACCTGCGCTCAGCGATTGATGACAGAAGTTGGGGATACAACTCCTCATCGTACTCCAGGTTGAGTTTGCGTAATTTCATCTCTTGCGTCTCCAGAGCACTACTCACAGTGGCACCAAAGTCTTCCAACTGTGAGGTCAAAGTGTCCTTACCCTTCTCCAAATACTTCAGCGCCCAGAGACACGAAGCCTTATATCCTGCTGACTCAGCACGCTCCTGGCTTATTTGGCCTATCAGCGCCATCTTCTCTTTCAGCAGCTTTTGGGCGTACGAAATGAGGCCCTCTGCTTCAGCTTTAGCACTAGCCAAGTGCGCCTCCAGCGACGCAATCTTTTGATCTTTTTTGCGCCCCTGTTGCCTTCCCCAGAAAGCTTGGCCTTTAGCCTCTCTACTAGTGACGCTTGATGCGCATTTGCCGCACCAACTCTTCAACAAGGCGCTCCATGGGCGTATCCTCAGCCGCCAAGGGCTCAGTGTTTTGGCTATTTGGCTCGAGAATTCATAAGACGTACAGACTATCCCTCGGGGCGACTCCGCAGACTGTTCAAACCTGCACGACTGAAACAGAATTAATAATTTCTCACATAACTAGGGATGCGCAGCACATGTTGACAATAAAAACTTACTGTGGCCCACCAAAGATTATTATCGGAGGAGGAGGCGATTCACCGTCACTAGAAGATGATTCCACCACATGGACAACGGAGCGCTTCTTTCTTGAGGAACTCGCGCCGTCACCTTCTCTTGCCCTCTTGCGCAGCAACCCTTGGTCCTCCTCCTCCTCCTCTTCCAGGTGCTCCGCCACTTCTGCTTGTGACGGCTGCACTACGGGAGTAGGCACATTTTCCCCCGGCATGCTCTGCAATGGGGTCGCTTCCAGTGCGACAGATGAGCTTGCTTCTCCCAGATCCATTTCAACGACATGTCCTGCTGTCGCATCAAGAATGGGGTCCTCTCCCTCTCTCAGCGGGTGCTTCCCTACATTTACTTGACGAGGCTTCGCCAGCTGCACAACTCTGAAAAGATCCATCTCTGCGCCACAGAAAACCACAGCAAAACATGTTATTATAAGTACAATGAATGAAGAAAGACTTACGTTAATAAAGTAAAGGAATTCACAAGATGAGCACCCACCCTGGCCATCTGCGCCTAAAAAGATTGGAACCTCCTCAGGACTTCCAAAATAGTTACGGCTAATGCCCATGTGCACCAAAAACTCCTCGGGGTAGGAATTAATGGGGATACGGTTGGTGTTTATCGTATCTGCGTCTTCCGCACTATATGATCCAGGGGTGGGACGCGGTCATCTTTTTTCCAGAGAACCCCGGTATAAAAGTCAAAGTGCAATGGGAAACACGCTTCATCTACCCGAGAAAAGGACTCTCTCCAATTCCTAAGCGCATCTAATTTTTCAGTGTAACACTGAAGTCGCCCGCGCTTAGCAATGACACCCACCCGCTTGACCACGTTGTGTGGTAAAAGCCGCGAATAGGTGGATAGTCGGATTAATTGCCGCCAGGCGGCAATTAATCTCAAGTTGGTGATTTTAGCTGCACCTATCTGATGCGGTACCGGGATATATGCAGACGGTAGTAGTTTAACACGCGTCGCCAGGAATAAAGATATGGGCACGCGTTGATTTGCGAATTCGAAAAACCGCGTGTATATCCCTATTTTCCCTTCGGAAAGTCCGCGAATCGATGCATTCGCACCGGAACTTTCGGATGCACCGCGAGGGAATATAATAATCGAGAGAACTCTAGTAGTTCACCCTCGCTTATGACGGATGTGAAATCGATAACACTTTGACCATGGTTTTGTTTTATATATACGCGACGCTTTATCTTTGATGTATTACGGTTTTTGCCTGGGAAAGTCGAAGCTTTTTTAATGGTGGAAATGTGTTTTTTACTGTGATAAATCACAGTAATAAGCAGGCGGAAGGTTATATAGATCTCCTCATCCACGCGATGACCTGACACGCGTGGATTCCACTATCTCTACTTGAGTGGCTAGGATCTACCGAGGTGATGGGTACAGTTACTTTCCCCTGATTTACGAGGCACCTATTTTAAATATTATGTCTAGCTACAACGTGTATCTTTCAAGGCGGGAACTTTTGGCTTCTTCGTTACGCTTTGTAGCTTTTATTAGCTAGATTATTAGTCTAGCATCCGCATTCGTCACCGCGCATACTAGGACTGGGGACATGATAACGATAGTCTATATTCGGGTCACGAACCCGACCAAGGACCAATATTAGCTAGCCCATCACGAAATGGGCTACGCCGATCAGTGTTTGGGCTCACGAAGGCCCAAACCCAAACACTTATTTATAAAATACGATATTGGAAATCTCCTATTTTTGGAGATGAGTGTTTACCAATCGACTTAGGCGGGATACGCCGAAGTTTGGGGAACACGAAACCAACAAGGAGATCGTGTATATAAAGGGAACCTTATTCATCATTAAAGGTACAATCTAAAACCCTAACTCTCCATACCCTAAAACCGATTACTTACTCTCACGCCGGAGGATAAACGTGGGAGACAATCCCACGATAAGCCTAACGGTGCTTTCTGTTTACTTAGTGCGCATGTCTCAAGCAGCAATATCCAATTGGTACGAGAGCCGGAGCCCCAAACAAGGAACGCCCAACTTTTGTATCAACAGAATCTATATTTTATAGAATTGTGTTAATTGTAACTCTACAACTCGTAAGGTTTTTGATTAGTCGACGGTGTAAGTTTCAACAGATAATTGTTCGCCTCTGTTGTTTAGATATGTGCCGTAGTTGGATAACATATATTATCCATGTTTGAATCAAGTTTTTTTTTTTTTTTTTTTTTTTTTTTTTTTGGGAGAGATTGATTACACTCGACTTTGATTTTGTACATTATTCTTTGTATTGGATTACACACCCTAACGCTCCTGCCTTCCCCTTTCCAAGCCAAACACGACATTTTGCAAAGTTGATGAGGATGAGTCGGAGTTTAACATGCATGAATGTTTACTATGTCTAGGCCTGACCAGATCGGACCAACAAAACCTGTTCAAGTATAGGACTCAGTGAGTCAGAATAAATAAAAACAACCCAGTTTGAATTTGAAAAAATATGACCCATAGGGAACTGTAACCCACAAAATAGGCCGGTTTGGTTTCGGTTCTAAAGAGGACCAAATTAAGAACCTTTCGCTAGAGGACCCTATAAAACCATATAGATAGGACATAGGAAAAAACTTCTGCACACCCTTATTATAATCTGGAGAAAGAACATACGGAACTACCATATATATAGAATTTAAAATCACTCATTAAAGGTAGATACATAAGTAAAACCGCACATAACATTTTACTCTCAGCACTTCCCTACAAAACAGATACGAACGTCATTGAGCAAAAACGGAAGACCTTACTATACAATCAAGATACCGGTTTCTTAACACTCCATCTATGTGCAGCTCCCCCATGTGAATTTGGGTTCACTGGTGCACAAGAATAGCTCGACTTCCTCCCATTCCCATTGTTCTTCCGAGACCGAGTTCCTTGATTTTCGTCTTTACGAGACCTTGACGTTTTGTACCTCCCACTCCCTTCACGAGTCTGGTTATTAACATCACCATAGAAATAATTGTTATTGTCATACATATTCCAACCCCAGTAGTCATTCCTACTGTCACCATACCCTTGATCCCCTTTTGCTGTTTCATCATTTTCATTCCACCCGCACCAATTATTGTTATTATCAGCGACACCCCTTTCATTTCCTTCAGTTTCCCATTGATGATTACTGTATTCTGGAGCGTACTCTGGAGATGTATCGGGATCTTTCTTTTTGTCATCGTCACTATCTCCCCATCCATAAGGTGAGAAGCTTTGATAAGAAGGGGGGAAATCAGACCCAAAGATAACTACTTGTTCGTCTTTGCTACTGGAATCTGGAACTATATGATCAGTTTCTAAGTCGAGTATCAAATTAGGGTCAACTTCTGAGTCCCAATTTATTTTGTCGATGTAAATATCAGGATCAGGAGACCAGTTGTCACATGGAAGATTATAGATATTTGCATAGAAGTTATATTTTGCGGTTTCAAATGCTTCTTTTCCAGCAGAGTCGTTCCATTTAATTATGTTATCATATAGATGGATGCACTTCTTCGTTTCCAAAAGTTTCTTCCATGGTACTGCACCAACTGATGAACAAAACTTTTTCTCCCAGGAGGGGACACTGTGTTGCCAATTTGAACTCCCACCTGTAGCAAAATATTTATAGTTATTATGTGAAAGCTGGAGAAATAATAAGGATCTGTAAATGTAATGCACCGTACCAAAATGGCGGTTTGGGATGTTGGGTAATGCGTCAAAACATGTCAGGTCGAATTGGGTCGACACAAAACACTTTGTGTCCAACTTATTAAGCATTTCTGGTTATGGATTCATGTGTTAAATACGATTAAAAACATGTTTTAATAGAATAATAGGCTAGGTTTTTTTAATAAAGAGCTTAACAGGTTTTATCATTAACAAGATACTTTGGTTGACTTCTCTACCCTATTTACCAGGTTTCTATTTAGCTATGTTTTTTAAATTTGACCCATTCGACCAGTTCGATGCAAAACTAAACTTCTAGCAAGTAAATAGGACAAAATCTTCGCTTCCACTCCACCCTTAAGGGCCAAAATAACTTGTGGGATCCGGCACAGATAAAAGTGCTTTCTGAAATTTCCATCTTGATGCACAAGCACGACAGAATAGGATCACAATTCCTCCTGAAGGACCTACAGAAGAGCTTTTAGACAACCAGATTACAAGGGATATGATATGTTTCCCAAGTATAAAGGCTAGCTTTTTTCATTTGAGGTCAATTTGGCTAATTGTGTTGACTATGCTGGTCTCTTCATAGTTGGCCTTTAGCACCTACGAACTAAAGTCGTACACTCTCCTAACTTTGTAACTCTACTTCACATCAGGTTTTATTCTATGTAGAAAATGTAAAGTTCTCTGAGAGGTAAAAAGGGAGCCCCGCATCATTATATCTGCTGGGCATAACAGATGTGGCAAAGATGACATACAGTACCAGGAGACGGCATGATGTGGATTGAGTTGCATATCTAGCGGTGAAGTGGCGGTTCAAAAACCACATTTGCATGATTTTGATCTTGTTGAAGGTCCAAAAGATCGTTTACCGTTGCAGGGTATCAACGATGCACGTTGAAAAGGCCAATTAGTAAGACATTCAGTAATTCAATCAAATGTAAAAAGGCCTATCCTAAAAATTTATGGACTAAAATCATTATTTCCATAAAAGATTGTTCCATAAAAGATTCTGTTCTATCTACAATCGTGTTTTTTTCATTCAAATAGAAAACCCTTGTTCTTTTACTTATGCATTCTTGGGAAGTGTGTTGCAGGAAATCATTTTGACATATCCCATTAAGGACGTCTAACAAACATCTCACAACCAGAAAGTTCAAGGACTTATAGAAATTACTTAGTAATAAGTATTTTTGTGGGTAATCTTTAGATGGGCAGAGGATAGAGATATTTTAAGACTAAGGCTGCTAATTCTTGACATGATATGAACCTGACATGAACTTGAATTGGGTCAATAGATCAACAAGAATAAACACGAAACGTCTCGTCAACAAGAACCCAACCTGAATTTACACAACTGCATAAGGACTTATTATCAATAGGTCAATGTCTTAATAACTTCTGTAAGTTCAAGAATTTCAGGGGTGGCTTTTTGCCATTTAACTAACGAAATGACAATGACCTGAGCCGTCTACCAGAACTCACCTGAATTTCCAGAGCTAAGTAAGGCCTTGTTATCAATAGGTCGATATTTTAAGAGCTTTCTGAAAGTTAAGAGAATATCAGATCTGGCTTTTTGCAATTTAACTATAGGTCAGCAGCAGTTTTGCCTGTAAACTCTAATAAATCAGGCCATTTAGAAAGTTCAGTAATCAAAGTAAAGTTAAGGGGGATTTTACTTTGTTTAGTCTAGAATTTAAGGGGAAACTTAAGAAGACTTTGGCGATTTTAGCAAGTCTTTCTCTACATCGCTTGAATGTCAAAGAAAGACAACATTTTTTTACGAGAGGTTTTGAATGGATCAGCTTCTTGATTTGTTCTCGAAGAAAGGATCCTTCTGTGTTTGCTCCTGACAAGGAGAGGGAGTACTTAAGAGGAGCCAACAAGACTACCCTCCTTTGCATATTCTTCAAAAGCAAAGGTTGTTAGAATTTCTACGATGATACTTCTTTATTGGGGTTTCAATTAAGATCTTACTTATTTAGCGAGTTAGGCTTGTCTACCCTCCGACTTAACGAGGGGTGTTGCAAGATGGAATCCTAAATACGTGTATGTCAGGCATTAGACTCAGCTTGTTAGTAGATAATCTCATAGTTAAATAATGTTTTAGTTTTTTAGCCCAGCTCATCTAACCCATGCTTCTACCACATCCTCAAATCACTGTTGGTAATAATGTAATGCAAAATTACGGAGATTTCTGATATTTCAATCTTATGTGCGCAATGCTAAGACAATCCCATATCTTCCGGTTCACAAGTGTGTAAACGTTTAATATATGACTTTTCTTCTGAACAGAAAAACACACACAGAGACAATTCAAAAATGAAAACTTTTATTTGACAGCATATTCACATGACATAGTAGGGAACTAGGAGTTTTGGCAAAGTGTCAATAAAACTGCATGCCAATCGATAAAGCATACATCATGTTACCATCACACAGTGTCCTATTTCCAATATCATTTTGTATCCATTATTTACTTTAAAAGCTACCAATGTGTTTTCTTTTTTGTGTGTGTGTGTGTGCCATATGAATTGAAGGTTACGTTTTCTGGTTAAGCATGCATATGAAGCTTGCAGTATATGATTCATATTTAAAAAGCAGGGTACCACTCTAACCATTGGTTGCGCATATAACTCCTCAGCTCTAGTTAACCTATAATTATTGAGAAGAAGCAAACAAGAAACGAAAGATTCCACAACTGGATCTAACAACGGCTATATCTTAACTCATCACCATGGGAGCTACATAACAGCATGGAATAAGATAAGCTGAAATCAACTTGTTATAAATAGATATAGATATAGAAGTGAATAAGCCGAATACAAGCGATGTGCCACCCAATACAGACAGAAAAGGCCATGAAAGACGAATCAAATAAGGCCTATTGAATTAACATCGAACAATGATTTGATACGGATAAAAAATGAAAACAAACAGAAGAAGCAAAAACAGTCGAGTTGTTGATGACGCCTAGAAAATAAAAATGGTGACTACCGCAGACCAATTACAAGCACTTAAGTAGCAAAACACATTATTGGAAGGGACTTTCATCCAACAGACAACAGTATCCAAAACTAACAAAAAGTAGTATATCTTTTACTCACATTAATTATGCAAGTCAGGCTTCGGACACTGGTTTCCAAAAGTTATACTCTGTTATGCACGGACCATCTGACATCATTTTAGCAGATGATCCAATTTTAGGAACATAAGAAGAAAACTAAGTGCCCTACTAATAAGAGAACTTCTTTAATCGCATCAATATCTAATCTAAGTACGAAAAGGTCACCTGCATGAAAGACAATCACCAATTCACCACAATTAACGAAGTCCAGAAGCACCTAAAAACATCACTGTCCACCAATGCATATCTTGAAAACGCATAGGAATGAGTGCATCAGGAAGGCCTTTTAATCTATACTATTAGAGCGAACGGTATAATAACCGTTAAAGGGAGGTTAACCCTTAACGCAGCTGCCTTAACCACACCACCATTCGCATTAAGGCCACGTTAAGGCTGAAGCGAGTAAAAAAAAAAAATCAAAACCACCCCAAACGGCTATTTTTAGCCGTTGGGTTTTAAAAAAAAAATTGACGTTGATGACGAAACTGACTTTGAATTTATGGTGGTCGCGTACGAGTATCAGCAACAGTTGGAACAAGAAGCATCTCAACCTCGCTTAACTCGTAACCATGTATATCGTGAACGTGAGCTTCCAGAAGAACGTTTGCGTAACGACTATTTCATTCAAGGTTGTAAGTATTCGAACCGGAATTTTTGAAGAAGATTTCGTATGAGCCGGAAACTATTTCTGCAAATAGTCGAAGGTATTGAATCTTATACTTCCGAAAATATTCCAGATCATTTTAAATTTGTTAGCCAATCACCCGATTGTACGGGTCGAATGAGTTTAAGTGTTCTTATGAAGTGTACGTCTGCCATACGCCAATTGGCGTACGGCACCTCACCCGATGAGTTTGATGAATATTTGCAAATGGGTGAGCATACTTCGCGTGATTGTCTCGATAATTTTAACAAATGCGTTATTGATTTGTTTATGTCAAAGTATTTAAAAAAACCAACATGGGCCGACATTCAAAATATCTATCAACGACATGAAGAGTGTCATGGTTTTCCGGGAATACTTGGTAGCATTGATTGTATGCACTGGGAATGGAGAAATTGTACGTGGCTTAGCAAGGGCAATTTGGTAGGGGTGATAAAAAATACCCAACAATTATGCTTGAAGATGTTGCTTCTCAAGATTTATGGATTTGGCATGCATTTTTTTGGGATGGCGGGGGCGAATAACGATATTAATGTTTTAGACAACTCTCCGTTATTCGACGACATTCTTGCTGACATTCCCCCAAGAGCCCCTTATATGGTTATTGGAACTAGGTATGAACAGGGGTATTACTTGGCTGACGAAATTTACCCACAGTGGGCAACTTTCGTCAAATCTTTCTCGTCAACAACTAATGAAAAACAGACTTATTTTAAAAGGAAACAAGAATGTGCCCGAAAGGATGTTGAACGTGCTTTTGGTGTGCTTCAAGGACGTTGGGGTATACTACAACAACCGGCACGTCAAATGGAAATTGTCAAGATACGTAGAATCATGTATTCTTGCATTATTTTGCAAAACATGATTTTAAAAGATCAAAAATTTGCATTACCTGACTATAACAAAATGTAGGTGGATCCGTCGGCACGTATGAGGCAACAAAGGTGGGTCGAAAGATGTGATACTTACCGTTGCAAGACAAAAGAAATAGGCGACCGAGAAACGCATACTCAACTCCAAATAGACCTTATGGAGCATGTTTGGCAGAACCATCTTGAACGACAACAACAAAAGAGCGACGACGAGGAATCAGTATTTGCTATGTTTCGTTATTTTTTTTTTTCGTTGTAATTTTTTTAGTTATTTTATATTTTTCGTATTGTAATATGTTTTAAGAATTAATGATATGGTTTTTAATAAATGAAGTGTTTGTTTTAGTTTAGGGGTTGAATTTGAAAATATTTGAGTTAAGGTTTAACTTGGGTAAGTTATGATAAGGGGTGTTTTTTTGTTAAGTTAATGTGAAATGTTAAAGCTGATGTGGCGCTGACGTGGCAAATGTTAAGGTTTAACCTTAGGGCACCACACCTAAGGCTCTTATATAAAACATATAAGTTGTGGGCTCCACCAAAAATTAAGATAAGGAGCTCCAATCATGGAGTGACATGTGTCACTTCTCAACTAAAAAATCATCTTTATTTTCAAATTGAAATATCTTTTTATTTATTTACCTTTTTTATGATCTAATTTCACCATATTTTCTAAAATTTTGTGCTCTTTAATTCAACATCCATTTTTATATATTTTTATGAGTCTTTAGTTTTTACATTATTTTATTTTAACCTTTATTTCAATCAATACAAACTTGATTCGTCAAAATCATATACTTTTGAGGGAGTTTTTGACGGGTAAAAGATTGCGAGGGTCTTTGTATATGCGAGAATAATAATGTCACGGGAAAGCTACGGGAAGCCCAAAAAAACACATACAACTAAAACATATACATTCAGAGTGTTGTGAAACGAATTCACTAAGCGGGTAGGGAATTGCTAGGAGAGTTAGGTTAGCAATTCATTTACTATATTTATAATATAACTATATTTATCACCGCCACTGTGCGCGGGTATCCAAACTAGTAGTTATAAAACATATCAACCACACTTATGACAAACACCCCCTAAATTAGATTTTATTATTAATTTTAAAATGGCAAACTTACAAACTCACACTAAATATGCTATAACTTTATCCCACAATTGTCTTGGGACTTAGACCCACAACCACTTTGTTTGGAAGCATCTCACACCTCATGGATACTACTAGGCTACAAGCCTCTCGTACACGTATACTATTAATGATCATGTACTACTACATAATAACCAATCAAGGGTAGCCAAGTTAGTCAAAGCTTTGTGACTAGCACTAAAATGTGATAGGTCTCAAGTTCAAATCTTGTGTGACACAAAAAAAACCCTAAAGTGCCCACACCAACCTTCCCGAAGGGGAGCACTTTACCTGATAGGGAGTCTGGTTGGCGGTAGGCTCAAGCCCGGGGATTTTCGGAAATGCACAGTCAAATACTCCCTATGGCCTAAAATATTTGTCCACATTTCATTTTCGGGTTGTCCTAAATTAGTTGTCGTTTGATCGAATTTACTATATTACCCTAACTTAGAAAATATTATTACAAATATATAGATATATATAAATAAATAAATAAATAAATAATACTAATAACTAATTGGTTTAAGGTAATCGGACTGGGGATAGTAATAAAAACACCTTTTTTTCATCAGGGCATTTTCAAAATCTAAGCTTAATAAAAAACCAAATTGAAAAAGACGAAATTTTTAATAAAAAAGAATCATACCAACAGGAGGAGGCTTCTTGTAGCAATAAGCCCTTGTTGTTGTTCTTGCCACATCTTCATCCCTCCAGTTATTATTATCCATAACCACTATTCAAACAAAAAATATTTTAATTTAAGATTTTATAAAAAATAAAATAAAATACAGAATTCAGATCGGTTAAAGGATATTATTAAACTAAAACTGAAGATGGGTACCTTAGATTTACCTTTAGAAGCGTGAAAAACAGGTATCTTAGATTTACCAACTGAGTTAGGTGTTGTTACCAGATATTTGGGATTTTTTTGAAATGAAATACTCCCTCAGTCCCAAATTTAAAAGTCCAATTTTAATTTTCGACTCGACTTTAAATATTTTCGTTTGTATTATCTAATACTTGATGAAAATTATATCAAAATGAAAATACATTTAAAACATAATCTATTTATATATTTTGCATCAAGTATTATATAATGCAAACAAAAATATTTAATGTCAAAGCTTGAGTCAAAAAGTCAAACTTGACTTATAATTTGGGACGGAGGTAGTAAAAAAGTGAAGGGGGTGTAAAACGATGGGTGGTTATTTATTAGCCGGGTTTTGTTAAATTTACTCCAACTGGACAACTGTCCTTTTCTCCTTTGCAGACTTGCCAGCTGGGTAAAAATAGTAACTTCATAAAAATGCGTGACCTACATATTTTAACAATTTTTGTTTGTTCTAGAAGTGTTTGACAAAGAGTCAATCTATCTATATATATATATATATATATACTATTTAATAAAACACAGTTTTTTTCAAGCCTCTAATTAATTTTTTCCAAAAATAACAATTCACCAGCAGCTTACACGTGGCATTGAAACTGACCCAATATCACAGCCTTTGAAAAAACCCAATTTATAAAGTAATTAAAACATACGGTATCAATACTCGCAATTCAATATCTACTCCAAAAAAATTCTTTTGTGCGTCGACTCATTAAAATCAATCATCGATTTTGTAACGGCATAATCCAATTGACCCACTGCAATTTTCTTCAATACGCTCCCTTTCTAAATCCATATTCAATATCCAGTTTCAATCTTATTCAATCTTCCTGCACACAAGTCTACTTGATGTCAGTGGTTTTGTTGCTTAACCAGATTCATCAACCTTAAGCAGTTTATTCGATGCAAATCGATCTATGCAGTGGGTTTTTTGCTAAAGAGTCTTCAAATCGGTAATTATCTCTTAATTTTGTGCATATTCAATTTAATATGCTTGAAATTTAATATATTTGCTTTGATTAGGTTCAATAAAATCATTATCGTATAAAAAACCCTAAAAATATATTTGGGGAAAGCTGTTGATATGAATTGAATTCGTGGTTTTTATAATTGATCATTGTAAGTAAATGATATATGTATCATGTTCAGAAAAAAATGCTCTACAATTGTATACTCGAACTTAGAGGTGGTTTCAGCTATTTACTTGAGACTTGCAAAAGATGGTCCAATCATTGCCACAATATAGTGAACAACTAATAAACTAATCCTCCATGTTGAAGTAAGTTAACACTATTATGAAACCTTTTTTGGAAGTGTCCCAAAGATTGCTTTAAAGAAATAAAATTTTATCTTTTTTTTATGTATGTTTCATCGACCACCTCTAATTGAATATCTATATTTTTAGCATGGACACCAAATAGCTTATCTATTTTTCTTGGGCTTAAAATTTTTAAAGAAATATGTGATTTACATTTTAAGATATGTTGCAAGAAAATATAAGTTGGACATTGAGTTGTTTCTTGGAGTTGAATGTAGAATCTTTGTGTCTCAATCATAATTAGAGTTGAGGTATATTCTTATTCTACTTATGCATCCTTTCCTCTTTTAATACTAAAATTTTCATTAGTGTTCTATTGTAATATAATTTGCAGTTGTTTACATGCTATTTACATGTTTGTTAATGTAACCTCTTTTAACCAATGTATAAACTTTGCACTTACCATCATTAATGTCCAATCTGATTTTAATAAACAGTTTTGATATGAAATCGGTCATGGGTAAGTGGATAGTTGATCAAGTCCAACTTTCATATGATAGCGTTATGGCTATTTTATGAGAGATTAGATTGTGTCAACCGATGGAGTAACGTCCAAACACTCCTTTAAACCCTTTATTTGAGCGATGCATGCTAATATATATGTATTTTCATTCTCAGTTAGCCCCTAATGTTTTATATTGATTAGACCTTATGCACCCAAACATTCATTACGTTATCAGCATTCTTGACTTTTTCTAATTGGGTTACCTATGAATATCTCAATTCATAATGGAAACCTTATTGCAGGTACCAACAAGCAAACATACTCAGATGTGGCAGTTGGACAAGCCATTGTAACAACAATAGGTTTTTTGTCAATTATTTAAGCCTTTAGAATGTCTACAAAGATTCAGTATTTGCCGCTTTGGGCCAATGAGTTGTGCAGTTGTTATCGTGATTCGACATATATATATCGAAAAAAAGAAAAACTTAATATCGAAAAAAAGAAAAACTTATTATTATTATTATTATTATTATTATTATTATTACTGAAAAAAACTAATTATTATGCTCTTGCATCAATATCAATTGTGCATTTTGATCATTGTGGGCAGAGATTTGCTACTGTTGCATTTGATGGAACAGCGTGTACGTGGTGAAGGTATCTCGAACACTGCTCATTCTCAAGATAAGGTATGTACATCCTGACTATTTATTTTACGCATTAACTATAAATTTCATATCAATTTACAACTGAAAATTAGGGTCCTAATATAATTATTTAACATTCATGTTTGGTGCTTTCTTATCAAGTATATCTTAAGTCTTTTGTTAGTCTATAGATATGTAGGTAACGCCCTAATGTAAGTTAAATTTTATATATTTTAATAGTATATTTTCCCTCATTTGAGCTAAAAATTAATAGTAGTGCTTGATTATAGTTACATATAGGACGAAATTCAGCTATTTGATAATGTAGGATCTCAACTTGATTATGAAGCAAAGTTAGACTTTAATCCCAATCAAATACCCAAACACGAGTAATGAAAACTTTTAGGTCACTAGATTTACAACACAAGCTTAATAGAAAGATAGAGAGGCGATTGAACAAGTAAACCAAACACACACATACGTAAGAATGAAATGGTTATGCGTAGAGTATGTGTGAATGAGTAAATTGAACAACCAACCCTCAAGAGAGGGTTATACAAGAGTATTTATAGGCAAGGAGCTAGGGCAACACTCCCACTCCTTCCCTTTTCCTTAATGGACATGGGCCTAAGCTTATGGGCCTTCTACATAAGCTAGACCTTAAACAAACATAAAGGCCATAATAAGCTACCTATTACATATGAGTAACTAACACTTGAATAAAGGTTTAGGAGTGATTCCAACAATCTCCCCCTCAAGTGTTGGTGAGGAATAACGGTGAAGGCGTTGATGTAATAGTAGCTTTGACGTCTTCTAACATTCTTCTTTCTTGTGAGAAGAATTGCCTTGATTCGAACCATCTCCCCAGTGTAGCGAGATAGTTTTCTTTGAACAGTTATGCTTTGACATCATCTTTAACTTTGTTCTTTGATCATTGTTCTTTGTGATGAAAGTGATAGTATGTTGTTATCAAGTCTGCCTCAGTGCTTCGCCGCTCCGGGTCTCCACGTCATTCTTCAACATGCTCATACGCTCTTTGGACGTTGGATTTGATACTGATGAAGTTCTTTAAGTCTTTAACTTTGTAGATTCTTTGGTTTGACGAAGAATCATTCTGACTTTTGTGTTGCTTTTTGTTGGAATCACTCCTAAACCTTATTCAAGTGTTAGTTACTCATATGTAATAGTTAGCTTATTATGGCATTTATGTTTGTTATTAGCCTTAAGCTTATGTAGAAGGCCCATGAGCTTAGGCCCAAACCCATAGGAGAAAGGGAAGGAGTAGGAGTGTTGCCCTAGCTCCTTGCCTATAAATACTATGTAATAACCCTCACTTGAGGGTTGGTTGTTCAAGTTATTTCCTTTCACCATACTCCTACGCATAACCGGTCTAACATTTACGTGTGTGTGTGTTTGGTTTCTTGTTCAATCGCCTCTCTATCTTTCTTATAAGCTTGTGTTGTAAACCATGTGACCTAACAGTGGTATCAATCGCCAAATAGTTAGGTTAACACTTTTGTTTTTGAAGTTTTTGTTTCGGTCTTACGCGTAAAAGTAACGAGTGCTTTGGCTCAAGCAAAACTCGATTTTTTCACTTTTCAATCCAAGATTCTTGTACTTTCAACGTTTTAAGGTGTTAAAATACGTGTTTTTGGCAAAAGTTTCAAACTTTATGCGTGGATCGTGTTTTTAAACTAGTTTTTATACGAGGGTTTCATCCTACGCGTAACAGTTTTAAGAGCTTTGGATCATCAAGTTTCACACTTTTGTGTCTTTTGGTGTTATTGAAGCTATTTCATCACACAAAAATTGGTTTAGAAACATCTTTGGGCATTATCACTTTTACGAGTAAGTCTACGCGTAACAAAACCCTAATCTTACGCGTAACTTTATCCTTGGTTTGATCTTCGATTTTGTGGTTTACTCCGTGTTTTCTTGCTTGGATAAGCCTGAAAATACGTCGACTTTGGATATCTTTTGCACTATGAAGTGTAAAAGATCACTTGGGATAAAACCCTAAAATTACGCATAAGCATAAAGCTTACGCGTAGAAATCCTATGCTTAAGATTTATCTTACTAAGCCTCTTACGCATAAGATAATCCTACGCCTAACTTTCTACGTCTAACTTTGTGTCTACGCATAACTTTAGAGTCTTTTCCATACTTACGCGTAAGCTAAATCTACGCGTAACTCTTGATTGTTACGCGTAACTTTGGTGTTTTAATGCATAAGTGTTACTTGGCTATTGTGATTTCTACGCCTAAGGATACTTCATCAACAAAGGTTCATTCGACTACAAAGATCCATTTTTACCAACACAAGTTTATCAACATGTCACAACCACCATACTCTAACTATTTCCCTTACACTTATCCTCAAAGTCAACAACAATTAAGTCCACAACATCAACAATGGAATCAACAACAAGCAATTTATCAACAACAATTTAATCAACAACATACTCCACAACTTGCTGCAATTCCCCAACCTCAAATGGTTCAACCAACACCAAGTCTTCAAGTTCAACCGTACACAAATGACTTCAATCAACATCCATCAAGGATCACTATGAAGGAACCCACTTGGTTTGCAAAGATGTTTGAAGCTTTAAGCAACCAACAATCAATTCATGAGGCTGGATCACTTGATAGACCTCCAATGCTCACTCCAGGAAACTACGAACAATGGGTGATAAGGTTCTTTAGGTTTTGTGATCTAAAGAAGCCACATGGAAGGTTCTTAAAGCAGGTTATCTTGGAAGGTCCATTTGAGATGCCTACTGTTATTGTACAGGAGATCCAAATGCCATTCCACCAAGAGATGAACAAACTAACATTGTTACTTGTGCGGACTTGAATCCTCAAGACCTTCTACACTATGAAGCAGATGAGCTTGTAATGGAATATATCCTCTTAGGATTACCAAACCCAATTCTTCGTAGTGTTGATGCTCAAAAGACTGCAAAGAAAATGTGGGATCATATAAGTCTTCTTATGGAAGGATCGTACTCAATCAGGGGAAGATCTGGAATCCAAAATTTACTTGGCTTATGAACACTTCATGATTGAACCCGGAGAGACACTCGAGTCCTATCATCACCGATTTTCAGACATCATCAATGATTTGGATAAACACAACATCATCATGCCAAGAATTGCAGTGAATACTAAGTTCTTGAGTAGTCTTGGTCCTGAATGGGAGAAGTATGTTATTTTTCTCCAAGCGAAAACATGCATCAGTCTACATATGGATTATTGTACGATTACTTGAAGCCTCATGAAAAGGAAGTTGATCGGGAAAGGATTCTCCGTGCTCAAATTGCTCCACCGACACATCAGGAAAATCAACAACTTGCCTTATATGCTCAAAACAGTTATTCTCCTCAACCAGCAACTCAACCAATTGCTACTCACACCACATGATCCTTCACCGCCTCAATCTCAACAAACTCAATTGGTTCCATACAACAACAACAATGCTCAAGCTAATGAGGAATCGATCTGTTGAAGCACTGCAATAGGATTTGCTATATATGATTGCTAATGCCTTTAGCCGTTATACCAACAAATCCAACAACCGTATTAGTTCCTCATCTAATACAAGGAATCAAGCTATTGTGAACAATGGACGAGTTGAAGTTCAGAATCGTGGTTATGGTCGTCAAATGGGCGGTGGTCAAGGGTTTAATACTGTGGGTAGGAATAACAATCGAGCTCCAATGGTGGAACAGGGAAATGCTCAGAATGGGTTGAATGGTCTTTGATGCTACAACTGCAATGAGAAGGGACACATGGCTAATGCATGCCCAAAGCCAAGGACTAGAGCGGTGCTTATTTCAAAGAGGCTCTTCTTTTGGCTCTTAAGGATGAAGCTGGTGGAACTCTCACAGACAAATAATAGAGCTTTATGGCAAATCTTGACTTCGGATGATGATATGGAGGACTTGTAGGCCAATGCAAAATTATGTTGATGGCTAATATGCATGAGTTACACATGAGTGACACTGGCCAGGTGTATGACACGATGGCTTGTCTCAAGTACCCGAACAAACCATATTTATCTCTGATCTCATATCTCCGCCAACATCTGAATCCGGCAAGGCTCGGAATGTTCAAAATGCGCCGCCCACATCTCATTCGACGATTTTCAACTAGACCCCGTAGTTATATTTGACGATCAAGATGACCAAACGGTTTCCCTTGATAATCAAATTGACTCGGTGGTTATACTTGAGGATCTCAGTAATGATCATGTTGAGACTCACGTTGAACACGCCGAACTATTGCCTCATCTAGATTTTGCTCGTTTAATACAAGACCAACATACCATAGTGGAAAAATGTCATGCCATTAATCAGGACTTGAAATGCAAAAATGCGCTGTTAACCAAGGATTTTGAATGTTTACAAAAGCAACTCAACTTTTTCAAAACTCAAGAAAAACGTGAAAACGGTTTTGAAGCGGCCTTTGCCAAATCTTATCAAAACGAAAAATATTTAGAAAGACATATCGTGATCTAGCCGCTTGAAGAATGCTTTGTTCTGCGAAATAGAACAACTGAAACATGAACAATAAAAGCAAATTAACGCTCTCACCTTGGAAAATCAAAAAGCTAAGGGTGAGTTGTTAACTTGTCAAAAACAGTTCTCTGCATACAAAAAGCATTCAACGAACGAATAGATGATCATCTTGAAGAAATCATCGGCTTTCAAAACAAACTTAAAGAGTTTAAAGCACGTTGTTTATAAACATGGCGAGTCGGTCCACCATTGAAAAGTTTACTTTAAAACCCAATCCAAATGGATATGGACCGAATCTTCTGATTACAAACCTAAGCTTTCAACAAAAGCATTCAAACCAAATCACGAAGTTTCCAGCGAGAATATAAAATTGATAATTCTGTTATGAGTGTTGTTGAATATCATCGTCAAGAGGAATTAGATGCAGGAGACGAGAGTCGATCAAAATTAGAAAAAGTTGTTTACAACAAACCTTTTAACTATTCAAAAGCGGTCACTTTCGTCACACCAACGGATTCTTCTAACACACCAAGGGTAATCATAAAAACACCCGAGTCTTCTAATGTTAATCCCAAACCAGATTATGCACAAACTTATGGTCCCTTACCTTCCATCAGTGAAGTAAACTCAAAACCCGAAAATCGCAAAATTCTTCGATATTTTGACCTTTTCATGGCTGACCTCAAACTTTACAACATGAGATAGAATATCATTACGAAATCAAAGTTCAACACTTTCAATCCTCTGGCGAAAACAAAGAGACATTTTTCAGAAAAATCTTTTACCAAATGTTAAAAATTTGAAAAGTTGTGCATTGTCTTGGGAAAGGACTTTCATAAGGAACTTGGATTAATGAAGGTCGTTTTGAGAAAAGCGAAACATCTATTTCTAACACTAAACGTAAAAAAAAACTGTTGAGAAAAGATGTTGATCGACTCTTGGAAGATGTCATCTGTGCCGATGTCCATAATGCTGTGTTATTGAATTCTTTGTCATATGCATTTGATTCTATCTCCGCTGATACTGTTGATTCGTGGTAAATGTTGAGAACACGATAATGTGCTTGGTCGAGTCCTTAAAAGTTGAAAACAAACGATTGTCAAACGAACTTTCAAATGCAATACGTCGTCTTAATTGGTGTCAAAAGATATTCACGATCAACAACTTGCTTTTCAACACAAAATCGCCCAGTTGCGTGCAAAATCTTCTAATCCTAAAATTGAGCAACTGGATGATCAAAACGTGTCTTTTAAGTGTCAAATCTCAAAATATGAACAAGAACTTGTAAAAGTTAAAAAGGAATATGGTGTCATATTTGATTTACTCAAAAAGACTCGTGATGAAGCATCTAATGAACTTGATCATTATCTTGCACACACTAAAGAAGTTATGCATTTTACTGGAAATGTTCGGTCGAAAATCAAGATCGATTCACACTATCTTCAAGTTAAGAGAAATGTTAGGAAAGTATGAACAACTTCCGCCAACCGTGATTAAGAGAATAGCCCAAGTAACACTTAGTAATCATGAACCTAGAATCACTGCTGCCAAATCACAAGTTTCTAACGTGCCTCCTTCTTGAAACAGGGAATAGTTGCGTCTTTTCCAAACGTCCGCACTTCACGCCTAGAGCACTCAATCGAAGAATAGGAAGTTGCGACCTAAGAAAAGATCCATCAAGAATGCTAAAGTAGAAGAACACCCTAGGACTATGAATAAGACTCACGTTGCTTCCACTATAGATATTGCGTCTTGCACATGTAATAGAAATAGTGATGTAACGAATGCTAAACCGTTAAGTACTTTTGATATTCAATCTGATGCACCTTGTGTTATTTGTCGTAAAAGTATGAATATTGATTGTCATGATAAATGTGTTGCTAAAGCTATCATCTCTCGTTTAAGGAATCCTAAGAACCGGAATACCTCACTAATCTTTCTAAGTGCATTGCTTGGTAGACCGCCTCTTTAGATTCTAAGAAACGCATTGCTGTCCTTGTAGCTCCAGTTTCACCTCCTAGGAATATAGTACCACCTAGTGCATTCACTAAGACTAAAGCAAATAGTAGTTGGAGATGGCAGAAATGGATATATAACACACTAGGATTTAAGTGGATACCTAAAGCTAATGATGTGTGTCTATCTACTATATACGGAACCCTCTAACATTTCGGGTTCCACATCTACTTCTATTCCATCCGTGTCGTATGGGTAATGCATGATACGGTGTCTGAATCATTCTGGATTGTTGATAGCGGATGTTCCCGACACATGACAGCAACCTTAAACTGTTATCAAACTTTATGCAAAGTTCATTGGCACTGTCAAATACGGGAATGATCACTTGGCGACTATCATGGGCTACGGAGACTACATTAATGGGAACATCGAAATAAGCGGGGTTTATTATGTGGAAGGCCTCGGTCACAATCTGCTTTCAAGAGGCCGTTCTGTGATGGAGATTTGGAAGTTGCTTTCGGGAGAAAACTTGTTTCATTCGTGATCTACAAGGAAACGACCTTATGTCCGGCTCGCGTAATTCAAGTCTTTACACTATCTCTATGCAAGACATGGTTGCTTCTTCTCCCATCCGCTTACTTTCAAAGGCAACATCAACAAAATCCTGGCTATGGCACCATCGTCTCTCACATCTAAACTTTCAAACCATCACCAACCTTGCTCGACACAAACTAGTTGAAGGACTCCCACGATTTCGGTATTCTAAAGATCACCTTTGCTCAGCTTGTGAACAAGGCAAAGCACTTTCGTGCTCATTTTCCTTCAAAGGTGGAACCACACTCTCAACATGTGCTTCATCTTCTTCACATGGATTTATGTGGCCCGATCGTGTGCAAACGATCAATGGCAAACGCTACATCTTAGTAATTGTTGATGACTATTCACGTTGGACTTGGGTCTACTTTCTTTGAAGCAAAGATCAAGCTCCACAGATGATCATCACCTTTCTCATGAAAATACAAGTTTAGCTACGAAACACCGTTCGACTAATCGAGCAGATAGAGGCAGCTAATTTGTTAATCAAACTCTTCGTGAATTTTATGAGAAAGTGGGAATTCGACAAAGATCGACATCTATTGCACATACCCTGAAGAAAACGGAGTTGTTGAAAGACGAAACCGAACGTTAGTGGAAGCTGTAAGAACAATGTTAATCAATGCTAAACTCCCAGATTACTTATGGGGAAGTATCTCTGCATGCTATACTCAAAACCGTTCTATGATTACAAAACGCCACAACAAAACACCTTTTGAGCTTTTCCACAACAGAAAACCGAATCTCAAACACTTTCATGTATTTGGATCTCTTTGTTATCCAAATAATGATCGTGATGATTTTGGAAAGCTCAAAGCAAAGTGACATTGGAGTCTTTATCTGATCTTGTGATAATTCAAACGGTTTCGAATCTGGAATCGTCGTACAAAACAGGTGATGGAAATGATTCATGCTCATTTTGATGAACTTACGAAATGGCTTCGAGTATAACGACTTAGAACCGGACACAACGCTTAAACTTCCCCAAACCCCATCATCACCAACAAAGCCCCCACTTACTCGTCAACAAATGGAAAGGTTATTTGCTCCTGTTGATGCGATATTGATGAGCGTGCTCGGTGTATCCATTTGTTTCGGTACGCTCAACCCGATAATACTCTTATACACCTACTACAACAACTACTGTTGAAGAAGCACCACCAGTTGACTCAACAGTTGAACACACCGCTTCCAACAATGATGAATCGGCCGATGGTGTTCTGAATGACGATACCCCCACCTGCAGATTTTGATCCAAATCGTTCTTCAACCGTTTGCAAATGAGGCTGCGCACGGATGTCGCGAGAATCATCAACAAACCATTTGAATCCTCGAATCGCACAATGTATACCAACATCAATCCTCCACACATAGATGGACAAAAGACCATCCTCACGAAAAATATTATTGGCAACCCGAATCAACCCGGTCGTTACAAGACAACGTCTTACTCGATGGTGAACATTGCATTTATGCACTCACCCGCCAATCGAACCTAAAAACATCAAAGACGAATGACAAAGACAACTGGATTGAATCCATGCAGGAAGAACTCAACCAATTCAAACGTCTTGAAGTATGGGGCTGGTTGAAAGACCAGAGGAGTCGTCATTGGTCTCAAATGGATTTGGAAAAACAAATTGGATCTTTGAAGGAAATGTTATCGAAATAAGTCGCGTCGGTGGCTAAGGGTTATCGTCAGGAAGAGGGTATTGACTTTGAAGAATCTTTTGCTCCGCTGTTCGTCTTGATTCGGATATTTCGCGTTAAGCGGCTCATATGAATATATGGCGGTCTATCGGATGGATGTCAAAACTGCGTTTCTCAATGGACAACTTAATGAAACGGTTTATGTCAGCCAACCAGATGGATTCGTTGATCCGAGTTTCGAATCACGTCTACCCGAACAAAGCTCTGTATGGTCTCAAACAAGCTCCTCGGGCATGATACGATAAGCTATCATCTTTCCTCATTGCTAATAATTTCACCAAAGGTTCGGTTGACCCAACTCTTTTTATACAATATCACGGGGCACATATCTTAATTGTTCAAATTTACGTGGATGACATCATTTTTGGGTCTACACATAAAAAGTTTTCAATCGCTTTTGCAAAACTAATAAAGAAAAATTTTGAAATGTCCATGATGGGTGAACTCACAATCTTTCTCGGACTGCAAGTTCATCAATCACCCCGTGGTATTTTCTTGAGTCAGTCCAAATATGCCCTTGAACTGTTAAACAAATTTGTAATGAAAACCTGTGACACCTATGCCACACCAATGGCTCATACCAAGAAGCTAGACGCTGATTTACATGGGAAATTGGTGGACCCTACAAAATACCGTAGTATTATTGGGTCTCTCATGTATCTAACACCTAGCGGACGATATTGTCTTTGCCGTATATCTTTGCTCTCGTTATCGTCGCGACCAACGAAACCCACCTCTCGAGGCTAAAAGAATCCTCCGATACATCAAGGGAACCATTAACTTGGTGATCTGGTATCCGAAGGATTACGGTTTTGAACTAATCGCTTTTCAGACGCGACCACGCAGGATGCTTAGACTTCACGAAAAGTACTTGGGAGCTTTACAATTTCTTGGTGATAAACTAGTGTCATGGCAATCGAAGAAGCAGGATTGTACATCGCTGTCCTCAACCGAAGCCGAATATGTAGCCATGTCGGCGTGTTGTGCTCAAGTCATTTGGATGAGAACACAACTCAAAGACTATGGTTACGTATTTGACAGAATCCCGATGTCTGCGATAATCAGTGCCATTGCGATCTCGTGCAACTTCGTTCAGCAAAGACTCGAAATCAAAGCACATCGATCTTGATATCATTTCATCAAGGATTGTGGGAACAGGTATCGTTGAATTATATTTTGTGGGTACGAATACCAATTGGCATCTTCTCACCAAAGCCTTGCCTCCGCTAGGTTTAATGAGTTGGTCCACCGGATTGGTATGAGGTGTTTGACTCAAGAGGAATAGGATGACCTCCTAAACAGATCTTAAAACACATCAAACACCAAAATCTCTTTTGTAAATAATTTTTCAAAAACAAAATACAAAAGTATAAAATCCGATAAAACAACAAAAATATTCTTCTATCTATTTTCTTTCAACATTGCAAGTACATTTCTTCCGTCAACACTATAATATTTTTTAAAAAAAATCAGTATTTTTTCGATCTAGTGTTGAGGGGAGAATACAAAGATTTAACTGTTTCAAAACATCTGCGTACTTGCATGTTATCATATCTCGGTTGTTTCTCTTTTCAATGGTGGTAAATTTTACGGTTCACTACACTCCTCGGACTAAAATTTATAACCTTTCATCATTTATTAAGTCGAGGGGAGTGTCGTCAAAGTTTCTTTCTTAAAATCTTCGTTTGGTAACCAAAATAGAAGTTAAATGGCTTTGTATGAAAAAGGAAAAGGTGGAGGGACCAAAACCGTCAAAAGATGAAAGTCATTTTTAATAAAACATCTTCCATCTAATTACTTCACCTCATTTATTACTCACCAACATAAATCCCACGCATAAAAATCGTTCTACAAATCCAGTTACTTGATCATCAATCTGTAAGTTATTCTGTGTTTATAACAAGTTTTTAAACAATGGTTTTGAATTTCTCATAAATCCAACGGTTAAAACTTGAGATATAATGATTCTTGTGTTCTACGCATATGCGTATGAACACACAATCAAGTTTGTGTGTTTGTGGGTGAAATGACTGTGTCAAAATGTTTTCTCAACATCAATGATTGCATTTTCATCACTTAATCACACCCAGATACATGATTTGATTGATTTTGGTAATTAGGGTTTATGCGTGAAGTTTGGGTATTTTCAAATGAGAATGTTTTTGGTCAAAAAGATTGTTGCGTGATGTTCATATCATGGTGTATTAATGATTTCCAGGCCCTATAACAACCCAGAAACACTAATTAAGTCAAAATTAGGAATTAGGGTTTAATGTTCTTGAGTTTGGGTATTTTTTATTCACCACGATTTAGATGTTATAACTTGGTTTATAGACTCTCACAACATCTTAGAACTACCAGAAATTGTTTGGTGCAATTCCCATGGCTAGAAATTATACGCGTAATTCATAACCCTTAGGGTTTTGACCTACGCGTATGACTTTCTACTCATAATTGTTTAACGAATGTTCATGCCATGATTTGTTGTTAAAATGAATTCTTGTGTTAATATTGATGATTTGATGACTTTATTTCAAAGCTTGCTACGCTCAAAATTCAGAATCAAGGTCATTTAAATCTCTCGCATAAGGATTACCCTACGCGTAGTCATGTTATGCGTAAGAATAAATCCTACGCATAACTATTACGCGTAAGGTTATACAATGGGACTACGCGTATCCTGTGAAGGATATGCGTAAACAGTGACCTCTACGCGTAAGGTCTACTCTTACGAGTAAGCCTTACGCGTAAGGTATAAATACGCCTCTGGCGTAAGCTCTTCGCATAAGGTCCCTTTTCCCGCGTAACATTTCTTACGCGTAGTTAAGATCCTACGCATAAGCTTTGTCTCGCGTATGTCATTCTTGTTTCACGGCTAACTTTGCCAATTCTATGCCTATGCCTTGATTGACCTTCATTATGAATTGTTACGTGTACTAACTTGTTAATAAACTTATCATAACGTCACGAATCCAATAATGTCACTAATAAACTTAAGCGTTTGATATGTTGTGAACAATAAGTGATAACATAAACTTTAAAACTTAAAGTTAACTAACTCACGAAACATTTCACGGCGTCATTGGACTATTGGACAAACAAGTGACTTAGGACTCGTAACAATCATTGACACTTACATTCAATAACTAGACAATAAGACCTTCGTTGACTAACATTATGTCTTTCGATATGTTGGTTCTTTTGGCTAATGTTATTTGAGATCCACGACATGGTGAACAAATGAATGTGGATGCATCAAGTTCTTACAATTGCGATATCTTTCCGAGGGTTATCCAGAAAGATTGGAAAGAACAACCTTAGGGTTGACTTTGACACACTCACATGCTCAGAATCTTCTTGTCTCATTGCGGTGGATATTCTCGGGAATCATCCCTACGAGAACATGCTCTCACACTCTGCCACAGTTCCAGAGGTCTACATTCAACAATTGGGATTCTATGCGAGGATCACTAGTCAAAGTGCTTTGTGACATTGACACTTAATCACAAACAAGTCACTATCATTCCTCGGACTTACGGGTGTACTCATCATTCCAGACATCGTACCTTGACTTCTTTGCTACACCCTCTTTGAAGAGACATTTCGCAATTTCTACTTAATATTGGCTATGATGAAGCGTCAGGAATTATTAACAAGCACTCTCACGTGGATCTTATGAACATTCCTCAACCGTGGAGAACACTCTACATCATCATCACTAAGTCTGTCTGCGTGCGTGGACGGTGGCTATGAGCATCCCAAGCTCATGGAACTGCAAGTCTTCTGGTCATTGATCAATAAGAAGGACATTGAAATCTGGTATGTGCTAAAACACATACCTTTTCATTATCAAAACTGACCCAAAAAAACAACCAAGAAAGAGCCGTTTATTGCTAATTTTTGTGGTTTTCTTGAGTTTGTGCATGTGCATGTACGGATATGTAAAAACACACCAAAAGGAACCAAAATCAGACGTAAATCCGAGCACGAGAGATCAAGAGAGTTTGAGCGGAACCAGGAAGGTGAGGTTGTGCATTTTGGAAGATTTTATTCTCTAAAGATGATTTTTGAAGTTTTAATCAAGTTTGAAGAAATGTCAAGATTAGTCCCTGAGCTTTGAGTATTTGGCAGAAATGATCCCTCAAGTTTCAGAATTTACAAATTCAACCCTTGGATTATTTGAAGTATGATAAGAAAGGCCCTTGATAGAGATTTTCAGAAAGTACAGTTTTGGTCCCTAAGGTTTCAACTTTAACACTTTTGGTCCTTACTATTTCAAATGGGTTTATAATAAATCCTAAAGCCCAAAATAATAAACTAAACCCACGGCCCAAAAGACAAAACCCACTCGACCCGCCCTTTTGACCCGGTCAAGTCATTAAAACCGGTCAAACAATAATAAACTAATCTTACCCGCCCAAATTTACCCCAAATCTGCTACCACTAGAACCCTAATTACCCACATGGTCAAATGGTCAAAATTACAGCAATTAAGGGTATACTTGTACTTTCCCTGACAACATTGACACATGGGCATTGCCATATCAGCCATCCGTGTGCTCAATGCCACACGCTTCTCTCTGATTGGTGGAAATAACGTGGCAATAGTGATCCAAGGGTTGATATCAGTGGAGATACGTGGGATTTGATCAAAGGGCTACAAATGACTCAAAAAAAAGCACAAGATGAGACTTCTGGATCCTTCCATGAGCTTAAGGCCACCTATATATACCCCTTCATTTCACAGATTGTAGGAAGTAGTTTTAGTAAGATAAAGTAGATTAGGAGTAGAATGTAGTGTAGCTTCTGAGTACTTTTAATAAGTTTTTAATAGTTCTTAATCGTTTTTTCAGTTTAATTCATGTATTGAATTTAAATTTGTCTTCAAGTTGTCTATTAATAAAAATCATTTTAGTCTCCTCATTCAATTACTGTTTTATTAATTTCATCATCTTCATTCTTACTTAACTGTCATTTTAAGAATAGCTTACAAGTCATTATCTACATTAACTCAGATACTACTTTCATTCATTCATTCATTAAAAGTCATTGATGCAGCTTCATGGTTACATTGATCTGAATTACTGTATGGTGATGGATGTGGGTTGAATTTGAGTTGGATTTGGGTTTGAAATCAGTTTAGAATAGTGTTGTTGATCCTTCTTTAGCCTGCCATTGTAACAGGACAAGTGTTAATTTTCCTTCTCTCTTATTTAATCTGTTTTTTATTGACAAAGTAATGTGGTAATGTTAGTTAATCTGAGTAGATCTTAGCTTACTTAGAATAATTCAGTTATAGTTTGAATTTGAATCTGCTTCTGTTTTTAACTATGGATTTTCTGCAGCATTTTTAGATTAACTGCATAATCTGCATTATTATAAGTAGTAAGTTTTAGAGTTAGTTTATTGTTTTTGTTAGCATCATTTAAGCATTCTGATCTGGTTTGTAGTAGTAATGGTTTAGTATTAGAGGATTGTTAGTGGAAGGATTACATTTCAGCCTCTTAACTGCTGTTTGGATCAGTGGATTAATTTGAGTCAGAAGTTTTAGAATTAGTTAAATCATGTTGCATCAGTCTATAGCAGATTAGTTAAAGTCACTTCAATGGTTTTATTGCATACTCTTGGTCTATAAGTCAAAATTGTCTTAAAACAGTCCTAATTTACATATCTGTTTGAGTTTCGAAAAAACAAAAGTTGATTTAGGTCCAGATACCACTAGAGTTGCTTGTTATAACTTTGATTTAGACTACATTATCATAATTAGTTCATCAATTTGATTCTAATCTCATTTTAGTCAACAATTCATAATCTGTCAAAAAGTCAAAAATTGTGCAAGACAGTTTTTAGCTTAACTTTGTTGAGCCTGCATAAGCTTCATAATAGCTTCTCTTGGGTTTAGCTTTTGTTTATAGACTCTTTGATTGGTATTTTAAAGGTTCACTGTTCTGTTTTCTCATAAGCTCTCTTGATAAGCCACTTAATAAGCTCAATTTTGTGCTCAATGCCTGTTCACACACTCGTGAATCGAGTGTGTGACAGCTTTAACTTAGCTTCTATAGAGTTCATTTTAGCTTGCCATTATTTGAATTTTGGTTTATAATTAGTTAGATAGGTGTGCTTTAGGATCCAATTGCTGGATTGATAATTGGACTTATTTCTTAGCAGCTAGATAAGCTAGAAGTAGGGGGTCAGTAGCTTAATTTGCTTAAGTATCAGTTAGCCTTAAACTTGGTAAATCACTGATTAGAGGTTAGGATTAGCTGAATTTAGTTGATATTAGTTAGTTTTAGTATAAAATAGCTTCTGTAGTAGTTTGGTGCAATATAGTGCTAATTTGCTTATTTTCAATTGCTTATTTCCATAACAGTTACACTGCAGCTTTTAAATCTTACACATAAGCCCATGTTTTTATATTTTTCATAGCTTTAGAATAATAATTTAGAATTTTCCTGAGTTTTTCATAATTTTTAGTCACTGTTTTCTATTTTTCTTAATTAAAATAGTTTTTAAGCCTTTTTAAATAGCTTTTATTGCAAATAATTAAGAAAAAGCTCCAAAAAATAATTTTTAAATTTTCCCAGTTTAAGAAAAATATAAAAAGCATAAAAAATATTTTTTTCCTATTTTTCCCTTTTATTTGGTATTTTTCTCAATTTAAATTAGATTTAAATAGTTTTTAATTCATAGAAAATAGAAAAATCTTCAGAAAAATACAAAATTAGTTTTGAAAAGTCTTTTGAGTTATTTTAGATTTTATAAAAATAGTTTCATAATTTTACCTTTAATCTTCATAATTTTTAGTATTTTAAATTAGTTTTAAAAGTTAATAATTAGTTTTTAATTTGAATAAATTCCAGAAAAATCTTAAAAAAATAGTTTTAATTCATAAATAGTTTTCAAATATCATTTTTAGAGTAAAAGTAATTTTAGGTTATTTTTAGGATTTAGATTAGACATAATTGCATTTTATTCGCGTTTCGTTATAATCCCGTATTTGCGTTTTAGTGTAGAATTGCGTAGTTTGCCATTATTCTTAGGTTTTCCCCATAGATTTTAGTTCCATTGGCTTTCCTTATCCCGTAGTTAAGATAACTTCATTTTACCCCCCTTTTCTTATTCAAATCCCGATAATCGTGACGTGAGTTGGAAATTCCATTCAACCCTCGTTCGGAACGATCTCGGTGCTCAAACCTAACACGTTTGAGTTACCCAACATACTACACAACTTCTCTCTATTATTGGTTTGTCTGAACTGTTTTAAGTTTCTTACGGTTAGTCATTCACAAGTGGCTAGCTTGTGTGAGATAACTTGACGGTTCGGACACATCAAAATCGAAGCACTGATATGGGATGACATGATGTCATTTCACAAGAAGCTTGGCTCAAAGATTCCCTATGTCGGATACACAAAGCTTTTGATCCAGAGCACTTTGGCTTTATCGATATTCCCAAGAGGCTCAATGACCCGACAATCACGACGTGTTGTCGAACCTATCCTTTCTATCGAGAATCAAGGAATCGACAACAAAGAAACAAGGTGCGTCTTTGATCACCTTTGACCAATGAAATCAAAAAGCTTGAAACATACAAAAGGTATCAAGTAGCGATGCGAGAAGTCAAAGTTGGTCATCTCGATGAAAAGCCTTACGGAACTCCTACTCGGAGAACCGAGAAGAGGAAGTGCCTTTGGAAGTGCAATAAGCACTGAGAGTCAAAGGAAGGTCCCAAAGAGGAAACCTACTCCAAGGAAGAAAGTTCCCTCCAAGGAAGTTGCTCCTATTCCTACACCTAAACCACAAAGAAAGCTACGGGCCGATAAAAGCTCGGAAGATACACAATTAGGCGAGGAGGTCCACTACTCAAAAAAAGCAAAAGATGACACTCCATCAGACACAAAACCTCCTAGTCCAATAGGCTGAACATGGAAAAGGAAAGACTCACGTACTTGTGCCATATGATGAAAGCTCTAAAAGTGATGAAGAGCAACTGGATAAATCATACGAGGAAGAAGTTCAAATTCGTTCGACTTCAACACGTTGCACAACAATTTGCTCAAAAACAAATGGGTGGCCGGTCAAGTGGTGCACTCAACCTTCACCAGATCCTGATGCGGTTAATCAACCCGATAAGGGATGCAGTGCCACCACTTTGGTACAACAACAGACACGTGTCGAAGATACTCTTTGAGTATGATTTTGAAGAACCGAATCGAGAAGTGGAGAAGGTTAAAGGCGATGAAGAAGGCTGCGGTCAAAGCCAAAACCGATGAACAAGCTAAGACCGCAATGAAGAAGATGTTGAGTATGATACGTTTCTTCAGATAGTCTGCGATCAAAGGAAGAAACTTCGAACCGAAAGGACCCGAGTCTCCTCACATCTCATCATCATCAGATTCTTCTTCTCACTCTTCACCACCACCATCAAAAGATCAACCAAATCATCATCCAGATCGTGAAGAAGCCTCGATCTTGGATTTCTCATACTCATAAAAGAATTGTAAAAGCGTCCAACAAGTCGAAGAAGGACATGCTCTACGAAAGCGAATTGGTTTCTTGACCAAATGCGATATCTACATGATGAGGCCGACAAGATGTAGAATGAAAGGGAATACATCTGAAGCTCATGCGGGATGATCTACAAGGGAAAATGGGGAGAATGATGAAGGCTACACTCACAAGTACCTTACGGATATCGTTCCTAAAGTCACAAAGGAGATGTTTACGAGACAACTATATCCGAATCTTATGCAGATAGCTAAGAAAACTATAAGATCAACACCCTTAACCGTCACAATCAATCCATCCGATCCTGTAGTTTTCTCGGATAATGAATTGGTGGCCAAGCTTGTCACACAAATGTCGCGATCACGGGACATTTACTTACGATGAAGGAAAGCTGTTTCAAGCATTGTTGGACTACCAACTTCAAGAAGCATCGGATTCGAGTTGAAAAGTCTAAGCGTCCTAGAGGCGATGAAGATAAGGATCGGGGATAAAAATGATGAAGCTAAACGACAAAAGAAGTCTAGTGAATCATATTCTATGCCACCACCTCCCAACGCCTCCTGCTCAACAAAGGTCTCTTCCTCGTTCTTCTACCGATAAACCTCATGATTCTAAGACACCACCCGGACTCAAAAACCGGTGATTACTTTGAGTATACGGGTGGTGACGATGAAGAACACCATGAGCCCCTACAACAACCCACCTCTTCCAAACAAGTAAAGAAACCAGAACCCTCATCTAGGCCTAAGAAACAGAAGAAAAAGGCGCCCAAGGCCGACGTCCTATCATGGCTAGATGAAGACACCACAGAGGAATTTGAATGGTTTTCTACACTTGTCAATTCCACTCCCTACACTGAAGAAGGTCAAGATCGGTAGATGGCAATACTGGAGCATGCTAATATTATGCAAGAAAAGTTCCATGTGAAGAAGATGACGAAATCCGAGTTGAGGCGAATCATGAATGAAGCTTTTCAAGCTGTGGAAAAACGGCTTCGAAAGTGCCATCGAGGTCGAATATCACCTTGAAAACATTGCTCGAGCTATGTCTAACAACATGGATTGGCTCAACCAGAAGCAAACATCGACTTCACTAAGCGGGACAACCCTCCATACTACATAGATCTGGTCAAAACCTCTACCAACAATTGGCCAATCAGATGAACCAAGGATTCCATTCCGATATTTCTTCAACCGAGACTTGGATTTTCTTCTACATGGTGGCGATGGTTCAAGGAAATACGCTACATCATTGACACTTCCATTCCCTGCCTATATACTCCGCATAGCCATCGAGGAATGTGCCAATCACTTGTTCTCGACAAAGTGGAAGCCTACGACCGAGATGCACTTGCGAGATTCATCATTGGCGGAAGCGTCGAAGAATCTACTGGCTGCCGGTTGAAGTCTCAACATGCACGGTATTGGCTTCTAAAATTATCGTTGCCATCAAACACGTCGATCTTTCATCGAAGTGGGACTACACCTTCCTAAAGAATATCGTGGTCAAACAACAAGATGAAAGGGATTATCCATTCTCTGAAGCGACTTTGAGAATTTGTCTATCAACGACATCGAAGACATGTACCTTGCCAAAGTACGGTGCGTATGAGACAATTCTCCCTGCAGCGTGAATTCATCAAGTCGGTGCTCATCTTCATCGACGCATAGTTATCCAAGAAGCGTGTAGAAGATCTCCAACCGGCAGTTGAATCTTATCGGACCGTGTCAACCTCACTCCACCGCAACTTGATCTACCCGACATCAACCGGCTTCCCAATATACGCTCATCAAAGACAAACCTTTTGCCGTTTACCGCAGTGAACTTCAAAGAAATTGCTTGATGGCGTGCATAGATCTTCATAAGTTTGGAGATCACACTTTGAAGATGGTTAGGGATGGATTGGCTTACCGGTTGAAGGATATACACCAAAAGATCGCGTCTCCTAAGCGATGGAATTCTCAAGATCGAAGGGACGTGAAGAGGATCATTACCATGATTGATGAAGCGGCTGTATAGAAGGATCAGTTGAGGACGGAAAGCTATGTTGGTGGTCGACCGGGAGAAACATCATCGGCCTTCAAAGCTGACTCACACTCCTGGCGACATCTCTGGACTACACTGGTACCCCTTAAAGCTGCTTCTTTCATTACAAATTTGGATGTATGATTTATTATGTCAATGGCTTGTGCACACATTACAATGTACAACCCGTACACTGTAAATAAAGGACCACGTAGTGCAGCTTTGCCACAATCCTTATAAAAGGAGCGAAAGCTTCTTACTTTTGAGTAAAACCTATCAAACCTTTCATTTTCAAGGTTTTGCTCAAAAGAACAAGTACTTTCCATTATGATTTTCAAAACCACAACCGTTTATATCACTTTCGTTGAGGGAGTACTTGAATTAAAACTTTGTTCAAAAATTTTTCACAGTGGTCATTCTTCCCTTAACTTTCGAAATGGTCATATTTATTCTCAACTTTTCAAAAATAACATTTTATATGCCATTTTGAGGGGGAGAAAATACGTGATAAGAAATATGTTGCATCAATGCAAATGAATCATTGCGCTATAGACTTAACCCATGAATTGACGAGATCTTAAGCTGTTAGTAACTTCGAAAAGACTTTTCGGGACGGGTAATAATTTCAAGCTAGTTCGCTAGTGATGTAAAGCGTGTTTCAAAGGACTTGTGCGAGTAGAATGTACCATTCGAGAAACTCTTGGTAGACATGAACTCGGCGGGTTTGACAACCTTCGAGGATTGGCTACACCTTCAAGGTAGTTATTAGAGCTAGTTGTCACCTAAAAGCTGACAATGTAACTCTATAACTATGCCACGTAGTGTCTCATGGGGAATGTCTATCTTGAGTGAATCAATTCAAAATGTCGTAGCTCTTTCCTCACTGTGCATTTTAACCGTTAAAACTCTTAAGCACATGTGGAGGGGGAGTATTTATGCAAAATCTTATCTCAAAAGTGGTACTAAAATGTTTTTCATTCACAAACACTTTGAGAGATTTTTCACAACAATGGTTTTAATGGCAACATAGGTTAGTCATGAAGTTATAAGGTGACTAAGGTTAGGAATAACCGTCCTATGATTCGCCAGAGGATGGATCTACCCAAGGACACCACAAATAGTTAGAATTTAGAAGTCCTTAGGTATGATTATAAAAGGAGAATTGAGAATCGGAGAAAGAAGGAGTTGAAGAATTAAAAAGAAATGCAAAGAAAAGGGTGAAAAGAAATAGCCCTCCAGATTATTCAACTTAGGGCAGACCCGGGTTCAATTCATATGCTCTTGGTTGTCACTAGATGACACGGTATTGAAGATTAAAAGTCGTCATGGACCCGAGTGGCATGCACTAAACCTTCTTAACCACTCAAGTTTCTCTCAGAAGCTTGTTTCATTCTCACAGGGAACCCTACGTAAACTATACTTTCTCTTGAGAGGCTGGTATTGAAAGAAGGAGACCCTCTCCCTAGTCTCCGCTCAGGAAAACCAAAATGTAGTATTGAGTCTAGAGCCACGAGATTCATCAAAAGATCTCTTAGGTACACTTGACATTTCATCACTTGATATTCAACAATAAGAATTTCAGTGGTACATTATCGAGTCCTTCACAGATCTTAGCAATCTGTCGAGAACATTTATGAGAGGTTCACATTTTTGATCCACAGTGATTGAATGGAAACTCTGCCGGTCAACATCAAAGCGCCCGTGACAGGTCGCTTCGGCAACTCCGTGGATTGCGCTTAGTGGTCTCAAAGCGGTCTACATTGAGGTGAGGTGATGCTTGTGTACCTCGGCGACTCATCCGAATCGTAGGTTTACGGATACATCGTGTTATCTCACTTGTGGGACTCCGATTCAGAAGCGGCCTTTGTAAGAATTAGAGTTGTGTTTTCACACTATCTTGTTAACACTCTCGAAGTTCAAACTTGTAAGTGCCGAAATCCGCTTATCACTACCGTTTTAATGTTTTCTTCTTATGGAAGCTCTGGAGCGGAATGATCGTGCAGATTCTTCTCATGCTCACGCCAACATCATCACTAATGGAAGTTCTATTCAAAAGCAACACAACAGTCAGAATGATTCTTCGTCAATACAAAGAATCTACAAAGTTAAAGACTTAAAGAACTTCATCAATCTTGAATTCCAAAGCGTCAAAGAGCGTGTGAGCATGTTGAAGAATGACGTGGAACCGGAAGCGGCGAGACCTAAAGCGAGACATGATGCGGACATCAACATACTATCACTTTCATCACAAAGAACAATGATCAAAGAACAAAGTTAAAAAAGACGTCAAAGCATAAGCTGTTCAAAGTAAACTATCTCTCTACACTGGGGAGATTGTTCAAATCAATGCATTTCTTCTCACAAGAAGAAGAATGTCGAAAGGCGTCAAAGCTACTATTACATCAAGCGCCTTCACCGTTTTCATCACCAACACTTGAGTGTTTTTACTCATATGTAATAACACTTGAGGGGGAGATTGTTGGAATCACTCCTAAACCTTATTCAAGTGTTAGTTACTCATATGTAATAGTTAGCTTAGTATGGCCTTTATGTTTGTTATTAGCCTTAAGCTTATGTAGAAGGCCCATGAGCTTAGGCCCAACCCATAGGAGAAAGGGAAGGAGTAGGAGTGTTGCCCTAGCTCCTTGCCTATAAATACTATGTAATAACCCTCGCTTGAGGGTTGGTTGTTCAAGTTATTTCCTTTCACCATACTCCTACGCATAACCGGTCTAACATTTACGTGTGTGTGTGTTTGGTTTCTTGTTCAATCGCCTCTCTATCTTTCTTATAAGCTTGTGTTGTAAACCTTGTGACCTAACACTTTTAGATAGAACTTCCATTAGTGATGATGTTGGCATGAGTATGTGAAGAATCTGCACGATCATTCCACTCCAGAGCTTCCATAAGAAGAAAACATAAAAAACGGTTAGTAATAAGCGGATTCCGGCACTTACAAGTTTGAACTTCGAGAGCGTTAACAGCATAGTGTGACAACACAACTCTAATTCTCACAAAGGCCGTTCTGAGCGGAGTCCCACAAGTGAGATAACCGCGATGTACCGAAGTACACCTACGGTTTAGATGAGTCATTTGAGGTACACGAAGCATCACCTCTGACTGTAGACCGTTTGAGACCACTAAGCGCAATCCACGGGAGTTGCCGAAGCGACCTGCTGTCAGGGCTGTTTGAGGTTGACCCTGGCAGGAGTTTCCATTCAATCACTGAGGATCACAAATGTGAACCTCTCATAAATGTTCTCGACAGATTGCTATGATCTGTGAAGGACTCGATAATGTACCACTAAAATTCTTATTGTTGAATGTCAAGTGATGAAATGTCAAGTGTACCTAAGAGATATTTTGATGAATCTCGTGGCTCTAGACTTAATAGTGCGTTTTGGTTTCCTGAGCGGAGACTAGGGAGAAGGTCTCCTTCTTCAATACCAACATTCTCTAAGAGAAAGCCGATAGTTTACGTAGGGTTCCCTGTGAGAATGAAACAAGCTTCTGTTGAGAGAAACTTGATTGGCTAAGAAGGTTTAGTGCATGCGTCACTGGGTCCATGATGACTTTTAATCTTCAATACCGGTGTCATCTAGTGACAACCAGTAGCATATGAATTGAACCCGGTGTCTGCCCTAAGTTGAATAATCTGGAGGGCTATTTATTTTCACCCTTTTCTTTGCATTTCTTTTTAATTTTTCAACTCCTTCTTTCTCCGATTCTCATTTTCTCCTTTTTATAATCATACCTAAGGACTTCTAAATTCTAACTGTTGGTAGTGTCCTTGGGTAGATCCCTCCGGCTCTGGCGGATCATAGGACGGTTATTCCTAACCTTAGTCACCTTATAACTTCATGACTAACCTATGTTGCCACAAAACCATTTTGAAGAAAATCTCTCAAAGGGTTTGTAAATGAAAAACATGTTTGAACCACTTTGAGAGTTTTATCTTTCGTGAATACTCCCCCTCCACATGTGCTTTAGAGTTTTGAGGAAATGCACAGTGAGGAAGCGTGCTCTTTTGAATTGATCGACTCAAGATAGACATTCCCATGAGAACGGTACGTGGCATAGTTAAAGAGTTGCATTGTCAGCCTTTAGGTGACAATTAGCTCTAATAAATATCTTGAAGGTGTGGACAACCCCGAAAGGTTGTCAAACCCGTCAAGGTTCATGTCTATCAAGAGTTTCTCGAATGGTACATTCTACTCGGACAAGTCCTTTCGAGAAGCGTTTACATCACTAGCGAACTAGCTTGAAAAAATTATTACCCGTCCCGGACAAGTCTTTTCGAGTTCTTGAGTTAAGATCTCGTCAATTCTTGGGTTAAAGTCTTTTCAACCGAGAGTTCATATAGCAAAACACAACATATTTCTTATCACGTATTTTTCTCCCCTCAAAAATGGCATATAAAATGTTATTTTTGAAAAGTTGAGAATAAATATAACCATTTCAGTGTTGCGGGGAAGAATGACGACTGTGAACAATTTGTGAACAAAGTTTTAAGTCAAGTACTCCCCCTCAACGAGTGATATAAGCGGTTGAGGTTTTGAAAATCATAAGGGAAAGTACTTGTTCTTTTGAGCAAAACCTTGAAAAGTGAAAGGTTTGATAGGTTTTACTCAAAAGTAAGAAGCTTTGCTCCTTTTATAAGGATTGTGGCGTACCATAGGGTCCTTTATTTACAAGTACGGGTTGTACACTGTAATGTGTGCTCAAGCCATTGACATAATATATCATACATCCAAAGTTTATAATGAAAGAAGCAGTTCAAGGGGTACGGGTAGTCGAGATGTCGCAGAGAGTATGAATTGGGCGTTGAAAGCCGGTGATGTTAATCACGGGTCTACCACCAACATAGCTTTCCAATCTTACGGGCTGATCCCTTCGACACAACCGTTCATCAATAATTGTGATGATCCTCTTCACATCCCTTCGATCCTGAGAATTCCATCGCAGGAGACGATCTTTTGGTGTATATCCTTCAACCGGTAAGCTAATCCGTCCATAACCATCTTCAAAGTGTGATCTCCAAACTTGTGAAGATCTCTGCATCAAGCAATTTCTTTGAAGTTCACTGCGGTGCGGCCGAATGGTTTGCTGATGAGTGTAAGTTGTGAGAGCTGGTTGATGTCGGGAAGATCAAGATGCGGTGGAGTGAAGTTGACACGGATCGATAAGATTCAACTGCCAGTGGAGATCTTCTACACGTTCTTTGATAACTATGCATCGATGAAGATGAGCACGACTGATGAATTCACGTTGTACTTCGGTGGAGAATTGTCTCATACGACCCTGTACTTTGGCAAGGTACATATCTTCGATGTCGTTGATAGACAAATTCTCAAAGTCAGAGAATGCATAATCCCTTTCGTCTTGTCTTTTGACCACAATCTTCTTGAGAAAAGTGTAGTCCCATTTGGACGAAAGATCAGCGTGTTTGATGGCAACGATGTTTTAATCTTGAGCACGCATGTTGAGACTTCGAACAGCATTTTGTAGTAGATTCTTGACGTTCCGCCAATGATGAATCCGTACATTGCATCTCGGTCATATGCTTCCACTTTGTTGGAGAACAAGTGATTAGCTCTTTCCTCGATAGCTATGCGGTTTGAGTAATTGCTTGGGAATGGAAGTGTCAAGGATGTAGCATATTTCCTTGAACCATCGCATACCGTGAAAAAGAAATTCCAAGTCTTTGTTGAAGAAATATCTGAATGGGATCCTAAGCTGTCGGTTGGCCGATCGTTGGTAGTGGTTTAGACCAATCGGTGTAATATGGAGGGTTGTCCCGCTTCGTAAAGTCGATGTTTGCTTTCGGGTTGAGCCAATCCATGTTATTAGACATAGCTCGAGCAATGTTTTCAAGGTGATATTCGACCTCGATGGCACTTTTTGAGCTATCTTTCCACAGTTGAAAAGCTTCATTCTTGATTCGCTTCAACTCTGATTTCGTCATCTTCTTTACTCGGAATTTTTCTTGCAGTATCTTTGCATGCTCCAATGTATTACCGTCTACAAGATCTTGACCTTCAGGTAGGAGTGGAGTGAACAGAGTAGGGAACCATTCAAATTCCTCTGTATTATCTTCATCTAGCCATGATACGGCGTCAACTTTGGGCGCCTTCTTCTTCTTTTGTTTAGACCTAGATGAGGATTCGGTTTTGAACTTTGTCGAGAGGCGGGTTGTTGATGGGGCTCATGGTATTCTTCATCGTCACCACCCGTATATTCAAAGTGATCACGGTTTTCGAGTGCGGGGTGTCTCGGAATCTGAGGTTTATCTGCTGAAGAGCGGGAGGAGATCTTTGTTTGGAGTCCTTTGGGGTGGAGGTTGCATCGATGCTTGAATAGAGGATGATTCACCGGACTTGTTTGTGCGTTTGGGCTCTTTATCCTTATCTGATCTTTATCATCATCATCTCTTGAGCAGCTTAGGCCTTCTGACCTCTTCTCTGAATGATGATTTGAGTTGGTATTCCAGCAATGCTTCAAACAGTTTAGCTTCATGGGAGGCAAACGTTGCAGAGCGTTTCGACATTTGCGCTACTAGCAGGTTCACCAATTCATCATCTGAGAAGATTGTAGTTTCAACTGGATTGATGCTCAAATTGATCGGTGTTGATTTCATTGCTTGCTTGGCTAAATGTAAGAGATTCGGATAAAGTTATGCGGTATACATCTCCTTCGTCGGTTTGAATGACCTCCATTAGGAACTTGTGAGAATATCCTTTTATCATCTCGTCCATGCTTCCTTGAAGATCATCCTTCATAAGTTTCTGTACATACTCCCTTTCAACTTTCATCTTGTCATTCTCATCATGAAGATACGTTATCGTCGGTAATGAAATTGCTTTCTATAGAGCATGTCTTTCTTTCGACTCTTTTGACTTTAGCGATTCGATTCTTTGATTGAGAGATCCAAGATGAAGTTGGCTTCTTCTTGATCTGGATGATGATTTGGTTGATTTCTTTGATGGTGGTGGTGAAGAGTGAGACGAAGAATCTGATGATGATGAGATGTGAGGAGACTCTGGATCCTTTGGAGGTGCAAAGGTGATGAGTGTGCAAATACTCATCATTTTTGTACCTTTTAGACTGCAAAAACATCTGAAAACACTCAGAAACGCATCAAAATGATAAAAATATCACAAATAAGTGTTTTATGTGTTTTAAATGCAAAAATACCAAAATCAAATGAAAAACGTATCAAGTTTGCATAATTGGCAGTTTTAGTCCCCCAAGTTTCAAAAGTTGTCAAAAATAGTCCCAGGTAAATCAAAATAAATCAAAATAATGAAAATGTTATTTAAAGTCCCTAGGGATTCATGAGTTGTCAAACTTGGTCCTTGAAGTTTAAAATTGCAAAATGACAACTTTGGTCCCTCAATTGTGAAAAATGTCAAAAATAGTCCTCGGATATTTAAAAATGGAAAATTATCAAATATTACCCTTGTACTATTCATAAATGGCATATTCGGTCCTTGTGTTAACTTTGTAAACTTGTCAAATCAGGCCCTCAACTTTGAGAAATTACAAGATTGGTCCTTGTGTGTTATTAATAAACAAACCAAACCGGGCCCTTTTATTAATCAATCCCAAAGCCCCCAACACAACACACAAGCCCAACCCACTTAACTTGACCCTTGAAACTTGTCCTTTGACCCCTGAGCGGTCAAAACCAATTTGACCCCTATTTTGAATCCCATGCCTTATTATTAAAAACGGGTCAACCAAAGTCAAACCCAGTCTCACTGTTCATCTCTCACTCAAAATCCCGCCAAACCAGACACCTCCTCAAAACCAAAACCAGGGTGGTTTCCACCTTTCCACCTCATCTTTCCAGCTGTTTAACTACTCCCTAACACCTCCACAAACATACAAGAATCCTTAATTGAAGAAAACCTGCTCAAAGAAATTTGGCGCCAAAATGCCTGATTCGTTGTGAAGTGAGTGTGTGAAAACACAAATATCAACGTATATCAAAATAACCGTAAAATTCGACAAATCAACCCTTTAGGAAAAAGGTCAACGTGCCAAACCTCACGGGTGTGATAAAAGTGATACTGGGAAGTGATTTCCCCGGGTCGTGTCCCAACGAGGTGTGAAATGGAAGGATTCGTTGAGTTTCGTGATTTGAACTTGAATTGGATTTTAATGATTTTGGAATTGATTACGTATTCTACAAATTAATTAACGGGAAGGTAATTAAGGCAAGGGAACCCTAATAACTAAAAATAAACTATCACTAAGCCTAAGGAATGATAAAACGAAGCTACACTAAGTCCTAGGGTGCAAAAACACAAAAACGTAAAAACGGAAAACAACTTGGGAGCCATAAACGTAAAAATTTTGCAATTTAAGGGCTACGGGTGTGAAATCAATTTTCCTACGATCTATTTGACTAAAAATGATTTTAGGAAAAAGCGGAATATTTTTTTGAGTTTTAAATTAATTACTACGAATTAAAATCTATTTAACACTAATTAATTGATTAAAAATACTAAACTATGTTAGAAAAATCTGAAAATTTACAGAAAACTACTTCAATCTAAGCTGGACCTAGGAAAAATAAGGAAACAGGGCACTGTTTGGAGAAATAAGCAGAAAATAAGCTCAAAAGAGCTTAAAGCCTAAACTGCTAAGGTGACCTTAAGAGATTAATAATGCAACATATGACTGATAAAAGTCCCAAGGGCGCCTGGTTGTGATGTTGTGTTGTGAGGTGGGTAGCGTGGGTTCGAGTCCCAGCTATGCCACTTTTTGAAAACTATTTTTTTTTTCAACTTTTGCTTTTGAACATTAAAGACACTAACCAAATAAGCAACTTTTGCAAAAACTTATCTTCTAAAAACTTGTCAAAAAGCTGTTTTTAACAGCTTATTCAAACAGTACCAAACAAACAACTCTCTCTTCTTTTTAACAGATTCCAAACCACACACACTCTTTTTTTTGTTGACTATCTTTTTGAAACTTTATTAAGAGATGAAAATAAGCACTTGTTTCTAAAGACTTGATTAGAGGAAAGCTTGGAATAAGCAGTTACAACTGCTTATTCACCAACAGTTGTAAAAAGAAAAACAAAACCAACTCCTTTAAACAACAACCAAACACTCCTGTAGCAGCCTTAATGAACATCAAATAAGCTAGGATAAGCAAGTGTTCAACTAAATAAGCTACCAGGCACATTCAATAACTGAATTAAGCTAAGTTTAACAGTAAATAAGCTACACCTAAGGGAAAATAAGCAGTTCACTAGGGGGATCCTAAGGCTAAAATATGAACTCTAAAACTGTCCTAATAAGTGCTAAAGAAAACTAATGAACTCCATCCTAAAGCTACTAACTATACTATATCTAAGCTAGCATGAAATTTCCTAAATAAGCTAGGTGTTGTACTGATAAGCTAAAGAGTAACAAAAAAAATAAGTGACACATGTGCTGGCTTGCAGGCTTGCTGATACAGGCCAAGGGTGCCTGTTTAGAGCTTATTTCTGAGCTGGACAGTGGACCTCCAAACCAAAAACAAGCTGCAAAAACATAGTTAGCCAAGTGGAGATGCAAAGTAAACCAAGTGTGGTACAAAAAATAGCTTTTAACAGCTTCAAAATAAGCCAAGTTCACTATCTGTTCTTTGTTTGGCTATCTTGGTACACTAAATGGGACAGATTTGGAGTGCAAATTCAACCAAGTTATAGAGATCTTTGGTGCATAAAACTGAGCATGAACTAAGTTTGGAACATGATAACTTAAGAAAAACAAAGTTTACTGATTTTGATTAACAATTGTACTAAAAAATAAGACCAAGAACAGCAGTGGTTACTACTGTTCTGTTCACAGAAGAAAAGACAGATTTTGGTTTTCCTTTTCACTAGATTCTCACAAAGGTTTCTCAAAACACAATTAGCACTTGTAAAACTGACTTTTTAGGCTACACATGAATTTGACTCAAGTAGTCAAACTGGGTCAAAATGGATTTTTGACCAGTTTGAACACATAAACAAACACCCCTTACTGATATATATATTTTTTCTTACAACTGTTTGACCCCTTTACTTTGATCTTCAAAACCTTAACAAATTTCAAATGTAATTAAACTTAACATAACATTTAGAAAGAAAGAAACTTTTCATTCATAAAAAAAAGCATTACAACAGAATAAAAAAAAACATGAAAGCTAAATTTTTTTTCTAAAAACTAGGGGTGCCTTGAATGGCTTACAACTGGTCCTATTTATACTACTTCTCTGGCTTCAACTCTTCAAGTCTTCTTCTTGTGTGTTTCTTCACTGAGGGCAGTCAAGCCCAAGACTCCACATGTGCTTTCTTGAAGCAATCTTGACCCTTCAATAGTTAGGTACCAATTGAGACATGATCAGAGCCATCCACTGAGCCTTTTGACTAGGATAGATGAGCTGGAACTTGGGGGGAAGATGGAAGTGGGTTTGGGATTTGGGTGAATCCGGGTAAAAGGGTTGAAGGTGAGTTTTGGTTTTGATGAAGTTGGGTAATAGAGGGTTGAGAGGTTGAGTGTCTGGGATGGTGAGAAAGAGAGAGGGTTCTGGGGAGATGAAAAAGGTATCTAGGGTTCATTGGGAGCAGGGGTGCTTGGGCGGGAAAGGTGGAAAGAAGAAAGCAGATTGGGTGTTATTATCAATTGGTTGACCGGGTGGGTTGAGACCGGGTTTGGATGTTGGGTTGGGCCAGGTTATATTTGGGCTTGGGGTGGTTAAGTAGTATATTGGACTTAGATATTGAATCCATGGCAAACATAGGGACCAAATCTGCTAAAACTGAAACTTCAGGGGCCAATCAAGTAACTTCTGAAAAGTAATCCAAGGGTCAAACTTGTGAATCTCAAATAAGTTGAGGACCATTTTGTCATTTTGAAATTCCAAAGACTAAACTTGACAAATTTAAAGATCGGGATTAAACTGTAATTTCTCAAACTTTTGAAATTTTTCACCAAAGGACTAATAATAACAATTTATGATTCCAAAAGGACCTTTGGTGACTTTTCTTTTAAAATCGTGCTTTCGGGGACTATTTGTCATTTTTTGAAAGATGGGGGACTGAAGCGCAATTATGCAAACTCTGTTCGTTTTCATTAATTTTGCATCGAAACATATAAAACACAATTTTGAGATATTTTCAGTATTTTGATGCATTTCGGAGTGTTTTTAGATGTTTTGCAGCTCAGATTTGACCAAAAATGATGAGTGAATACGCACTCATCAATGCCAAATGGACAGTTATGATGAAATTGAAGGATCCAATGGTTGGAAAGAAGTGGGAAAGATTCAGAGGTCGACACAAAGCTCAAAAAGATCTTTATAAGCAAGAATGGAGCAATGTAGACAAGTATCTAGTGTAATTTTTATTAGCTTATGTCGAATAGTGTAATTTTTAAATTCCAGTGTAAAACTTAGCTTTCAAGCTTTGTATTTCAAGTTCTTAGTGTGTAATAAAACTTTTGTAAACCTCAATTTAAAGTTTCAGTTTACTTTCATGTTGGTGCAATTTTTACCTTAAATTCTCAATATGTTCTAATGTTGTTATTAGTTGTTGTTTTGGACTCATAAGCCCATATAAGCTCCTATTAAAGCTTTTCTAAGCTTTTAGTCAGTTTAGAAGTAAAACTCAAAAAAAAAAAAAAAAAATACTAGAAAATAGTTGGAAAATCAAAAATCAATGGAGAAGGTTATCACAGCTGGAGCAGGGTGAATATTGGATTGCCTTGGGTTTAGGAGCTTCTTGGGAAGCTATAGGAAGTGTTTTCAGTTCTTGGTTCTTAGTTTTCACTTGGATTTCATCTTGTAAGCTTTTTACTCCATTTTAGCATTTCACTGTTTAAGTCATTTATTAGCTTAAATCTTTGTGTTTTTATGTTTCTAAGTTGTAGTTAAGTAAAATTAAACAATAAAACAAGTTGCTTGTTCATTAGAATTTGTAGTTGTTAAAAATTTTAATTTGACAGTCATAATAAGCATAATTATCATTCTTGAGTTTTATGTTGTTATTATTGTTGTTTAATGCTTCTATAGTCTCATTAAGTGATAATATAAGGCTTGAATCAGTTGCATGGTCTTATTTTGTGAAATCCTTTGAAAATCACAAAATCAGATAGTTAAAGTGTTGTTTGGATTCATTGTGTTACATGTGTTAGAGGCTATCTGTGCTATTGCTTGTTGTTGTTTCATGTCACATTAGTGCCTAATAACTCATTGCAACCATAAAAACCAGTCCTTGTTTGTTAAAAAGTCAAAATCACTTTTAATCTCACTTAAGTTGTTAACTGTTAGGATTTAGAGTGTAAAAATCATCACAGTTACTTAGAACTTGTTAATCTAGCTTAATTTCATCTTAACATAGCTTATTATAACATAATCAGTGAGTAGGATCAATCATAAGTTCATTTAAGTCAACTTTAGTGTTTAACTTAAAAAGTCAAAATTTTCAGTTTAGTAGTTTTTGAATAAACTAAATAATTTTTTATAGGACTTAATATTAGCTTTTAAAATCTGTGCTTTTAGGTTTATAATATTTAGTTGCTAATCTTAATCATAGTATTTTTATAATTTTTAGATAGCTAGTTAAACTGCTTATTTCTTAGCTTATTTTAGACACTTTTCTAAAAAAGTGCCATGTGCACAGTTGAATAGGTCTATTTCACAAGCTCATAAAAAGCTCATCAGTGAACCTTAGCTTGTGTATTTTGTTTTTTTGGAAAGCTAACCTAGCTGTCTTAAAGTTCAAAGCTTAATTTTTTACTTTCTAGCTTATTTGGTAGGAACGCTACTAGCTTTTACCTTGTCCCATTTCTGTGTACACTAAGTATTCAGTGTTTACAAGCCACTTTCACAAGCTCACACAGAGCTTAATAGTGGGCCCAACCTTGTATATTTTGGTTTTCTGAGAAGCTCACCTAACAAGCTTATTACATCCAGGCTTATTTTTGGCTTTGGAGCTTTTGCCCCTAGCTTAATCTAGCCTCCAAAATCTGTGTAGGCCTGTTTGGTTGCTTAGTTTAGTACAAGTGCTTATTAGCTTATATTAAGCTTATCAGTATGTTTCTTTGTGTTTTTTTTTAGCTTAATTCAAGTTCCTTTAGCTTATTTGTACCTTATTTTACTTTTGGTTCCAGCTTGTAAGCTTGTTTGAGCTTAAAATCCTTTTGAAAAGCCAAAAAGCTTAAGCTGTTGAGCTCATAAGCTCTCAAACTGCTTATTTTCAAGTTCCAAAATTTTTGTTTTCATTAAAGTTGCTTATTATTAGTAGTATAATAGGTTTATAAAATAAAAAACACAAAAACATCATTTTAAAAATAGTGATAGCGTTTATTTAATATAAATTAGCTTTTTAATTTTCTTTTTCAGCTTATTATTAAGCACTTTCTGTTTTTATAATTTTCTTAGCTTTCTGTCATCATAAGATATTTATAGAAAAAATTTCAGAATTTTCTTAGTTTGTTTAGTATTTATTAGAATTTAAAATAGTTAAAAAATATTAAATAATTAATAATAAACAAATAAAAAACATAAAAAATATATTTTCAGTTTTAAAATTAGTTTTCTAATATTTTAGATTTTTCTAAGTTAAAATTTCATTTTTCCAGGTTAATTTTATATTTTCTTGTATTTAAGTGTATTTTAAATAATTAATAAGTATTAATTAATTAATAATAAATAAATAAAAAACATAAAAAATATATTTTCAGTTTTAAAATTAGTTTTATAATATTTTAGATTTTTCTAAGTCATAATTTCACTTTTCTAGCTTTATTTCATATTTTCTTATATTTTAGGGTATTATTAAATATTTAAAAATAGTTTTTAATTAATAATAATTAAAAAAATAGTTATTTAAATAATTTTAATTTTCCAGTAATTTTCTTTTATTATTAGGATTGTAAAAATATCATTTTCATATCCATAGGTGTTTTATTCTTTTATATTTACGTTTTATTTTATACGTTTACGTAAAATTTAATAAACGTCGTATTTACGTTGTTTAATCGATTGTTGTGCTTTATAATTCTGTATCCAATTACCATTCCAATCAATCAGTAGTGTAATTATAAACCAAAATCCTTACAGATCATTATCCTTAGTGATCATTCGACATCTGAACAATTTTAAGCACCATTCAATCCTCCGGTGGGACTTAACGATCCGGAATCCACTATATTCCAAGGGATATTGCATTGGTTTTAGACTGTTTTACTTTTATTACGGTTGACCATTCACAAGTGGTTGATTTGTGTAATAAACCTGACCGTTTGGAACGAATCAAAATTTTGGCGCCGCTGCCGGGGAGGCTGTAAGCGTGTTTTAAAAATTTTCAGACCCATACTTGCACATATACCACCTTTTGTAAACAGTTTTTTTGTAAAGTTATCAAAATCAAAAAGTTCATTAACACTTTTCCTAAAGTGTTAAGCAACACCAAACAAAATATAAAATAACAAAACAATCGTAACGTTTCCTATCTTGTATTTTCTTTAAGGATGATTCTTAAAGAGGTACGATTTGGTTAAACGAGACGATACCAAAAATATTGTCCAAAAGTATTTAAACCCTTAGCACAAATCCATACCTACGTCTTTTTAGTGGTACTTAATAAATACATAAAAATCAACCACCGCAAACCAAGACAGAACACCTACCAACTGGGGGTGTGAACATTAATAAGTTCCCAATCTTAAAGATCAAAACTTGCCTTTGTGTCCTTGTGATTTGGTGTACCTTTTTCAAAGAAGCCATTTCATTTGTGATTATTGGTTTAAAGTTCACTTGTCGTTTTGCCTCGCATTTGTTTTTGAAAACTGATTTTTAAACTTAGTGCATGCGCACTCGTTCTTCCAGCTCCACCAGTCCACTTTCAGAGCTTGCAAGTATTCTACATAAAGCGTAGAGGACGTTACGCTCCTTCGGCCGTGACTGAGGAACGTCTAGCACCACCACCCCCTGTCGTAATGGCAGAAGATAAACATATGAATGAGCTTCTCCAAGTACCCATCGAGGGTTACGGAGATGCCATTGTTGTCCCAGCCATCGTGGCTGATACCTTTGAGCTCAAAACCGGGTTGCTTAATCTTGTAACCCAAAGCCAATTTTATGGTTTTGAGCGGGACGACCCTCATGCACATATTCGATGGTTCAATAAGATTGCATCGACCATCAAATACAAAAATGTCCCACATGAAGCAATTAAGCTTCTTCTGTTCCCATTCTCTCTAGAGGGACAAGCCCGGAATTGGCTTGAGAAACAACCCCCTCGTTCCATTGAGACATGGGAGGATTTAGTCACTAAGTTTGTTAACGAATTCTATCCTCCATCCCGAACTACAAGTCTTAAGAATGAGATAATGAAATTTACTCAAAGATTTGATGAATCATTCGGTGAGGCATGGGATCGTTACAAAGAGTTGCTCCGAAAGTGTCCGCATCATGGTTTTTCCAAGTTAATGCAAATGGATACTTTCTACAATGGTCTGAGCCAAGCTGACCAAGACTCTTTAAATGCCTCCGCGGGAGGTAATTTCCTAAGCAAGACCACAAAAGAAGCCTTGCAAATCATTGAAAACAAGTCTCAGGTCCGCCCTGTACGAACAAAGACATATCAGTCTCAGTCTAATGCAGGACCATCTACTTCATCTCACGTGAGTACATCTAGCACCGATGCTAAGATTGACAAACTCACGGATGCGATTCATGCTTTGGTTCTTGCTAACCAAAAGAAATTCACTTTCACACAGACACCATCACATGGTGAAGTGAAGAAAGTTGAGGTCTGTGTTACTTGTGGTGGCCCTCATGCATACTACAACTGTACTGCCACAGATGGTAGTCCGTTTGAAGCCAATGCTATAGCCGGTACTTCACATCCGGGAGGTAATCAATACCGTCCTCAAAATGAACCAAACTACCGTGCTAATACTTATCAGGGACCACCCGGTTTTAACCAGAATCCTAACATGCAAAACCGGAATCAAAACCAACCTAGAATAAACCAAGGTTATCAAAACCAAGGTAATTTCAATCCGGACCAAATCAAGGTTTCCAACATCAAGGAAACTTTAATCAAAACAATTTCAATCGAGAGAATCAATTTCATGGAAATGTGAATCCTAACCAAGGGAATTTCCAACAACAAGGCTATAATCAAAACATACGGCCTCAACATTCCCCTCCACCTCCTCCAAAGATCAACATCTGATGAGCTTTTGAAGCAATTCATGAAATCCCAAGATGAAATGAACAGGTTGTTGGTTAGCCATATTTCTGACATTAAGAAGTCTTTAAATGATCAACCCTCGGGCTCAGGAAAACTTTCGAGCAACACGATCGCTAACCCGAGGGGCGATGCAAAGGCGATCACAACCAGAAGTGGTGCTTTATATGATGGACCAGCTATTCCTACTACCTCTTCTTCTCCTTCTCCTAAGGTAGTGGAACATGAACATGAGGCGACAAAGGACAAGGAACTTCCTACTAATAACGGAGGTACCAACGATGTCCAACCTCAAGTTTTCCCGAAACCCAAATCCAATCCAGGAGTTGTTTTTGAACCTCCAGTAGCTCCCGCTGAAAATCCCAAATCCAAATCTTCTATTCCTTACCCATCACGTTTGAATGAGCAAAAGCTCCGCGAAAAAGCCAGTCATCAAATGGACAAATTTTTCAAATTTTCCAAGAACTACATTTTGACATAAGCTTTGCGGATGCTATCATGCTGATGCCCAAGTTTGCATCAACTCTCAAAAACATGTTAAGCAACAAGGAAAAACTGTTTGAAATGGCTAAAACTCCTCTAAACGAGAACTGCTCAGCAGTTCTGTTAAAGAAGCTTCCCGAAAAGCTTGGAGATCCTGGAAAATTTCTCTTACCTTGTGTATTTCCAGGGATGGTTGAATGCTTTGCCTTAGCCGATCTTGGTGCAAGTATTAACCTGATGCCTCATTCAGTATGGAAGAAACTTTCTCTTCCGGACCTTACTCCTACATGCATGACTCTTGAGCTTGCAGATCGTACAATATCCCATCCACTTGGCATTGCCGAGGATGTATTTGTAAAAGTAGGAAAGTTCCATTTTCCGGTGACTTTGTAGTTGTTGATTTCGATGTTGATCCACGGGTTCCTCTCATTGTTGGACGAGGATTCCTGAGAACGGGCCGTGCTCTCATTGATGTATTTGAGCAAGAAATCACATTACGTGTGGGTAATGAAGCTATCACCTTTAACCTTGATCAAACTTCGAGGTACTCCGCAAACTATGATTCTGAATCGGTTAACCGAATAGATATCATTGATGTTGCTTCTGAAGAGTACTCTCAAGAAGTTCTCGGTTATGTTCATAATTCTTCGAGTGATAATCTCACTCATTCATCTCAACCCATCATTTCCAATTCTACTCCTTCTCTCACTCCGTTTGAGGAAAGTGACTTCATCTTGGAAGAGATTGAAGCATACTTGTCTAGTGATTCGGTTTCATGGGAAATTGATCACGCTCCTATCGACATCGAGGGAGATATTCTTCTCATCGAGAAGTTGCTCAATGATGATCCATCATCACTCCCTCCCGTCGAGCTTCATAATAAGGAAGTCAAGTCAGTTGAGAAAACTGAAGAATTTCCTGAGGTAGAACTTAAGGACTTACCGCCTCATCTCGAGTATGCATTTCTTGAGGGTGATGATAAATTACCAGTCATTATTGCTCAAGATTTGAGTAAAGATGAAAAGACTGCTCTGATAAAGGTCTTGAAGTCACACAAGCAAGCAATTGCTTGGAAACTCTCCGACATTAAGGGTATCAACCCTGAGTTTTGTACTCACAAAATCTTGATGGAGGATGATTTCAAACCAGCAGTCCAACATCAGAGAAGGGTGAATCCAAAAATCCATGAGGTTATCAAACAGGAGGTTCTCAAACTTCTTGATGCAGGATTAATTTACCCGATCTCAGATAGTCCTTGGGTTAGCCCAATTCACTGTGTTCCTAAAAAGGGTGGCATTACTGTTGTCACAAATGAAGAAAACGAGTTAATTCCAACTCGATTGGTTACGGGATGGCGTGTTTGCATTGACTATCGTAAGTTGAATGACGCCACCCGAAAAGACCATTTTCCTCTACCCTTCATGGACCAAATGCTTGAGAGATTAGCAGGAAACGAATACTATTGTTTCCTAGATGGTTTCTCGGGGTATTTTCAGATCCCCATTGATCCACAGGATCAAGAAAAGACCACATTCATCTGCCCATACGGAACTTTTGCCTATAGACGTATGCCTTTTGGCCTATGTAATGCTCCTGGCACGTTCCAACGATGTATGATGGCAATTTTCCACGACATGATCGGGAAACAATGGAGGTGTTTATGGATGACTTCTCGGTCATTGGGGATTCATTTCAAACATGTCTCTCCCATTTAGAAAAATGCTCAAACGGTGTGAAGACACCAATCTTTGTCTAAATTGGGAGAAGAGCCACTTTATGGTCAAAGAAGGCATAGTCCTTGGCCATAAGATTTCAAAAACGGGATTGAGGTCGATAGAGCAAAAGTCGATGTTATTGCTAAATTGCCTCATCCTACTACCGTCAAAGGTATTAGGAGTTTTTAGGTCATGCCGGTTTTTATCGCAGATTCATACAAGATTTTTCTAAAATCGCCCTGCCTATGACCCATCTTCTTGAAAAAGATGCTCCTTTTATCTTCTCACCGAGTGCATCAAAGCTTTTGAAACATTAAAGAAAAAGCTTACTGAAGCACCCATTCTCGTTGCCCCGACTGGGACTTGCCTTTTGAGCTCATGTGCGATGCAAGTGATTTTGCTATCGGTGCAGTCCTAGGGCAACGTATAACCAAGCATTTTCAGCCTATCCACTACGCGAGTAAGACTATGACTGAAGCTCAAACCCATTACACCACTACAGAAAAAGAGCTACTAGTCGTGGTGTATGCGTTTGAGAAGTTTCGGCCATACTTAATCTTGACCAAATGCGTGGTGTATACGGATCACTCGGCTCTCAAATATCTCTTTGCAAAACAAGATGCAAAGCCGAGATTGCTTCGTTGGGTTCTCCTCCTGCAAGAATTTGATATCATTATACGTGATAAAAAAGGAGCCGAGAACCTAGCTGCTGATCATCTGTCCCGATTAGAAAACCCACACCAAGATGTTTTCGAGAAAAAGGAAATAAATGAAACATTTCCTCTCGAGCCACTCAATGCGGTTACTTTTCGTGGAAACTCTACTACCCCATGGTTTGCTGACTTCGCAAATTACCATGCGGGTAACTTCATAGTGAAAGGAATGTCGACCCAACAAAAGAACAAATTCTTCAAGGATGTTAAACATTACTTCCGGGACGACCCCTACTTATTCAAAATCTGTGCGGATCAAGTCATCCGACGGTGTGTTTATGGATAGGAAGCTATGGACATTCTCAAAGCTTGCCATGCTGGACCCACCGGGGGCCATCATAGTCCAAATTACACTGCCAAGAAGGTGTTTGATTCCGGATTTTATTGGCCCACGATTTACAAGGATGCCCACGAGTTTGTCAAAACCTGTGACGCTTGTCAACGTCACGGAAATATCTCACAAAGAAATGAAATGCAAAACGCCATTCAAGTGTGTGAGATTTTTGACATCTGGGGCATTGACTTTATGGGGCCATTTCCTTCATCTCGAGGAAACAAATACATACTTGTGGTTGTTGACTATTTGTCAAAATGGGTTGAAGCAAAAGCTTTACCCACCAATGATGCCCGAGTTGTTGTGAAATTCTTAAAATCTCTTTTTTCTAGGTTTGGAACTCCACGAGCTATAATCAGTGATCGTGGTACGCATTTCTGCAATGACCAGTTTGATAGAGTCATGCAAAAGTATGGTGTAACTCACCGTCTCTCTACTGCGTACCACCCCCAAAAAAGTGGGCAAGTGGAAGTTTCTAACCGAGGTATTAAAATAATTCTAGAAAGGACAGTAGGCGAAAACCGTGCATCCTGGTCGGATAAACTGGATGACGCACTCTGGGCCTTCCGTACAGCTTATAAAACACCCATTGGGTGTACTCCATACAAGCTAGTGTACGGAAAGGCGTGTCATCTGCCGATTGAGCTTGAGCACAAGGCATACTGGGCCTTGAAACATGCCAACTTCGATATTCAGTCAGCTGGTGATCACCGGAAAGTTCAAATGAATGAATTAAATGAACTCCGTGATCAAGCATACGAGAACTCTTTGATCTACAAAGAAAAGACAAAGAAGATTCATGACTCCAAAATCAAGAACCGCGTTTTTAACGTAGGTGATCGAGTCCTTCTTTTCAATTCAAGATTGAAGATTTTCTCAGGAAAACTAAAATCCCGCTGGTCTGGACCATTCACCATCACTAAAGTATTTCCTTATGGTACCATTGAGTTATCTCAACCCGATGGTCCTAATTTTAAAGTGAATGGTCATCGATTGAAGCACTATTTTGGAGAGGACATTCCACCCATGGTTGTCCCAGATTTACAAACTTTCCCCATGAACCAATGAATGCGGGGATCGAGTCAAGCTAGTGACTCGGGAATCAAAAACAGTAGCACACCATATGGGTTTTCACCCATATTTCTGACTTCTTTCTACTTTCTACCATCCTAGTGTGGGGGAGTTGCCCCCCGCTGTTGTATATAAATTTTCAGTTTAAAAAAAAATAAAAATAAAAAAAAGAGTATATATCAAAAATAAAATAATGGCCGTAGTATTTCCCTTTTACGTTCTATGTTTCGGCATAACCGCCAGTACTTTGAATATTGAGGGCAATATTCATTTCTAGTGTGGGGGGGAATTCTCACGAATTTTATCATGTAATTATACCACCCAATTCCCCCATTTTTGGCCAATTTTTTTTGGAGTAAGTGTTTTTCACTTACTCAGCTTACTGATTATCATCCGCCATGTCTAATAAACTAAAGGATTGGCTAATCCAGGAGCAAAAGGCTCTTGGTAAACATATCTCAAATCCGTTGACGGCTTGCAATTTTCCCAAAATTGTATGGTGTTCAGCTCACCATATCTTTAATTAGTGAAGAGTTGGCTAGCCCGCAAGTTTATGGCTTGTGGTAAAGGCAGTTGGAAAACCATAATTGGTAATCGACTCACCAAAGATATTTTATCTAAGAGTTGGCTAGTCCAGAAGCAAACGGCTTCTGGTAAAGACAAATCAAAACCGTTGAAAGCTGGTGATTTGCTCAAAATCATTTGGTTATCATTATACCAAGGTTCTTACTTGAACTGAAACAATTGGCTACTCCAGAAGTAATGGCTTTTGGTAAAGAGATGAAGTCCATTAAAGCTTCTCAAAAGATTGCTAGGGACTAGCAATATCTAAGTGTGGGGGATCGATGAGTGTGCAAATACTCATCATTTTTGTACCTTTTAGACTGCAAAAACATCTGAAAACACTCAGAAACGCATCAAAATGATAAAAATATCACAAATAAGTGTTTTATGTGTTTTAAATGCAAAAATACCAAAATCAGATGAAAAACGTATCAAGTTTGCATAATTGGCAGTTTTAGTCTCCCAAGTTTCAAAAGTTGTCAAAAATAGTCCCTGGTAAATCAAAATAAATCAAAATAATGAAAAATGTTATTTAAAGTCCCTAGGGATTCATGAGTTGTCAAACTTGGTCCTTGAAGTTTAAAATTGCAAAATGACAACTTTGGTCCCTCAATTGTGAAAAATGTCAAAAATAGTCCTGGATATTTAAAATGGAAAATTATCAAATATTACCCTTGTACTATTCATAAATGGCATATTCGGTCCTTGTGTTAACTTTGGAAACTTGTCAAATATGGCCCCTCAACTTTGCAGAAATTACAAGATTGGTCCTTGTGTATTATTAATAAACAAACCAAACCGGGCCCTTTTATTAATCCAATCCCAAAGCCCAACCAACACAACACACAAGCCCAACCCACTTAACTTGACCCTTGAACCTTGTCCTTTGACCCCTGAGCCAGTCCAAAACCAATTTGACCCCCTATTTTGAACCCCATGCCTTATTATTAAAAACAGGTCAACCAAAGTCAAACCAGTCTCCTGTTCATCTCTCACACAAAATCCCGCCAAGCCGGACACCTCCTCAAAACCAAAACCGGGTGGTTTCCACCTTTCCACCTCATCTTTCCATTGTTTAACTACTCTCTAACACCTCCACAAACATACAAGAATCCTTAATTGAAGAAAACTGCTCAAAGAAATTTGGCGCCAAAATGCCAAATGGACAGTTATGATGAAATTGAAGGATCCAATGGTTGGAAAGAAGTGGGAAAGATTCAGAGGTCGACACAAAGCTCAAAAAGATCTTTATAAGCAAGAATGGAGCAATGTAGACAAGTATCTAGTGTAATATTTATTAGCTTATGTCGAATAGTGTAATTTTTAAATTCCAGTGTAAAACTTAGCTTTCATGCTTTGTATTTCAAGTTCTTAGTGTGTAATAAAACTTTTGTAAACCTCAATTTCAAGTTTCAGTTTACTTTCATGTTGGTGCAATTTTTACCTTAAATTCTCAATATGTTCTAATGTTGTTATTAGTTGTTGTTTTGGACTCATAAGCCCATATAAGCTCCTATTAAAGCTTTTCTAAGCTTTTAGAAACCATAAAACTCAGTTTAGAAGTAAAACTCAAAAAAAAAAAAATACTAGAAAATAGTTGGAAAATCAAAAATCAATGGAGAAGGTTATCACAGTGGAGCAGGTGAATATTGGATTGCCTTGGGTTTAGGAGCTTCTTGGGAAGCTATAGGAAGTGTTTTCAGTTCTTGGTTCTCAGTTTTCACTTGGATTTCATCTTGTAAGCTTTTTACTCCATTTTAGCATTTCACTGTTTAAGTCATTTATTAGCTTAAATCTTTGTGTTTTTATGTTTCTAAGTTGTAGTTAAGTAAAATTAAACAATAAAACAAGTTGCTTGTTCATTAGAATTTGTAGTTGTTAAAAATTTTAATTTGACAGTCATAATAAGCATAATTATCATTCTTGAGTTTTATGTTGTTATTATAGTTGTTTAATGCTTCTATAGTCTCATTAAGTGATAATATAAGGCCTTGAATCAGTTGCATGGTCTTATTCTGTGAAATCCTTTGAAAATCACAAAATCAGATAGTTAAAGTGTTGTTTGGATTCATTGTGTTACATGTGTTAGAGGCTATCTGTGCTATTGCTTGTTGTTGTTTCATGTCACATTAGTGCCTAATAACTCATTGCAACCATAAAAACCAGTCCTTGTTTGTTAAAAAGTCAAAATCACTTTTAATCTCACTTAAGTTGTTAACTATTAGGATTTAGAGTGTAAAAATCATCACAGTTACTTAGAACTTGTTAATCTAGCTTAATTTCATCTTAACATAGCTTATTATAACATAATCAGTGAGTTGGATCAATCATAAGTTCATTTAAGTCAACTTTAGTGTTTAACTTAAAAAGTCAAAATTTTCAGTTTAGTAGTTTTTGAATAAACTAAATAATTTTTTATAGGACTTAATATTAGCTTTTAAAATCTGTGCTTTTAGGTTTATAATATTTAGTTGCTAATCTTAATCATAGTATTTTTATAATTTTTAGATAGCTAGTTAAACTGCTTATTTCTTAGCTTATTTTAGACACTTTTCTAAAAAAGTGCCCTGTGCACAGTTGAATAGGTCTATTTCACAAGCTCATAAAAAGCTCATCAGTGAACCTTAGCTTGTGTATTTTGGTTTTTTGGAAAGCTAACCTAGCTGTCTTAAAGTTCCAAGCTTAATTTTTTTACTTTCTAGCTTATTTGGTAGGGCTGCTACTAGCTTTTACCTTGTCCCATTTCTGTGTACACTAAGTATTCAGTGTTTACAAGCCACTTTCACAAGCTCACACAGAGCTTAATAGTGGGCCCAACCTTGTATATTTTGGTTTTTTGAGAAGCTCACCTAACAAGCTTATTACATCCAGGCTTATTTTTGGCTTTGGAGCTTTTGCCCTAGCTTAATCTAGCCTCCAAAATCTGTGTAGGCCTGTTTGGTTGCTTAGTTTAGTACAAGTGCTTATTAGCTTATTTTAAGCTTATCAGTATGTTTCTTTGTGCTTTTTAGCTTTATTTAAGTTCCTTTAGCTCATTTGTATCTTATTTTACTTTTGGTTCCAGCTTGTAAGCTTGTTTGAGCTTAAAATCCTTTTGAAAAGCCAAAAGCTTAAACTGTTAAGCTCTTAAGCTCTCAAACTGTTATTTTCAAGTTTCAAAATTTTTGTTTTTATTAAAGTTGCTTATTATTAGTAGTATAATAGGTTTATAAAATAAAAAACATAAAAACATCATTTTAAAAATAGTGATAGCGTTTATTTAATATAAATTAGCTTTTTAATTTTCTTTTTCAGCTTATTATTAAGCACTTTCTGTTTTATAATTTTCTTAGCTTTCTGTCATCATAAGATATTTATAGAAAAAATTTCAGAATTTTCTTAGTTTGTTTAGTATTTATTAGAATTTAAAATAGTTAAAAAGTATTAAATAATTAATAATAAACAAATAAAAAACATAAAAAATATCTTTTCAGTTTTAAAATTAGTTTTCTAATATTTTAGATTTTTCTAAGTTAAAATTTCATTTTTCCAGGTTAATTTTATATTTTCTTGTATTTAAGTGTATTTTAAATAATTAATAAGTATTAATTAATTAATAATAAATAAATAAAAAACATAAAAAATATATTTTCAGTTTTAAAACTAGTTTTATAATATTTTAGATTTTTCTAACTCATAATTTCACTTTTCTAGCTTTATTTCATATTTTCTTATATTTTAGGGTATTATTAAATATTTAAAAATAGTTTTTAATTAATAATAATTAAATAAATAGTTATATAAATAATTTTAATTTTCCAATAATTTTCTTTTATTATTAGGATTGTAAAAATATCATTTTCATATCCATAGGTGTTTTATTCTTTTATATTTACGTTTTATTTTGTACGTTTACGTAAAATTTAATAAACATACGTATTTACGTTTGTTTAATCTGATTGTTGTGCTTTATAATTCTGTATCCAATTACCATTCCAATCAATCAGTAGTGTAATTATAAACCAAAATCCTTACAGATCATTATCCTTAGTGATCATTCGACATCTGAACGTTTTTAAGCACCATTCAACCTCCGTGGGACTTAACGATCCGGGAATCCACTAAATTCCAAGGGATATTGCATTGGTTTTAGACTGTTTGACTTTTATTACGGTTGACCATTCACAAGTGGTTGATTTGTGTAATAAACCTGACCGTTTGGAACGAATCAAAAGGTTTTCTCCTCTGAGCGAGCAGGACTGTCTAGCAGAAACTTATCATAATCCGTATCATCTCCAGACTTTTCTTTCTCTTCTGTCTTATCTGTCTCAGTCTTTTCTATGTCACCCTTATCTTTCTCGGACTTTTCTTTATCACGTTCCTCAAAGTCATGCTCAATAGTTTTTTCCACGGGCTTTTGTTGTTGCTCCAAAGTGGTGGCACCAGATCCCTTATCGGGTCGATTAACCGCATCAGGATCTGGTGAAGGTTGAGCTGCACCACTTGACCCTCCGGGGCCACCCATTTGATCTTTTGCAAATTCTTTTGCCACATGTTGGAGTCTAAGGAATTTGAACTTCTTCCTGTATGAAATATCCAGTTGCTCTTCTTCTTCATCTGAGCTTTCTTCATAAGGCACAAGTACATGAGTCTTCCCTTTTTCTTTGTCAGCTGGTGGACTTGGAGGTTTAGCTATCGTTGTAGTTTCATCTTCAGCAGTTTTAGAGTAGAAAGTCTCTTCATCTGATTCTGTACCCTCCGAGTCCTCGTCCATTAGCTTTCTCTGCGGTTCAGGCTTGGATACGGGAATAGGAGCAGCTTCTTGGGCGGGAACTGTCCTCTTACGTGGAGGATTCCTTCGGGGAACATCCTCGACTCTCAGTGCTTGCAGCACTTCCTACACTTCCTCTTCTGGTTTTCCTTATAGGTGTACCAGAAGACTTCTCATCGAGATGACCAACTTTGCCTTCTTTTACTGCTACCAGATACCTTTTGTATGTCTCGAGCTTTTTGATTTCATTAGTCAGAAGGTGATCTGGTAACACAGCACCCTGTTTCTTTGTTGACTATTCCTTGATTCGACTGATAGGATAGGTTCATCAACATGTCGTGATTGTCGGGGTCATTGAGCCTCTTGGGAATATCGGGATGAAGTCCAAGTGCTCTCTGGATCAACAGCTTTGTGTATCTGATATAGAGAATCTTTGAGCCAAGTTTTTTGAGAAATGACATCATGTCATCCCATATCGAGCTTCAATTTGATGTCCTTCTTGTTGATTAATGACCAAAATATTTGCAGCTCCATGAGCTTGGGATGCTCAAAGCCACTGTCACGACCGAGACTGACTTGGTGATGATGATGTAGAGGGTTCTCCACGGTTGAGGAATGTTCTTAAGCTCCACATGAGAATGCTTAGTGATAATTCCTGAAGCTTCATTATAGCCAATATCCATCAGGAATTGCAGAATTGTCTCTTCAGTAGGTGTGGCATAGAAGTCGGTTGGCTCGATATCTGGAATAAGAAGAACGGCCCGTAAATCTGCATGTGTGATGGTGATTTGTTTGTGATTTAACGTCACTGTCACCGCACTTTGACCTTTGATCCTTTGCATTGAATTCCTGAATTGTTGTATGTAGATCTCCGATACTGTAGCAGAGTGTGAGAGCATGTTCTGGTAGGGATGATTCCTAAGAATATCCACAGCAATCAAGCAAGAAGATTCTGAGCATGTGAGGGTTTCAAAGTCAACTCTGAGATTGTTCTTTACAATCTTTCTTGGATAGCCATTAGGGGAAGATGACAGCAATTGTGAGAACTTCTGGTGCATCCACATTCATTTGAGCAGCCATGTCGTGATCTGAAATAACATTAGCCAAAAGAACCAACATATCGAAAGACATAATGTTAGTCAACAGAAGGTTTTTATTGACTCATTATTGAATGTACTGTGTCATAGATTGTTACGAGTCCTAAGTCACTTGTATGTCCAATATTTCAATGACGTCGTGAAATGTTTCATGAGTTAGTTAACTTTAAGTTTTAAAGTTTATGTTATCACATATTTTCACAACACATTATACATTTAAGTTTATTAGTGACATTATTGGATTCGTGACGTTATGATTCATTTATTTATAAGTTTGCACGCGTAACAATTCAAAACAAAGGTTTGATCAAGGCTTATGCGTAGATATGGCAAAGTTACGCGTAAACAGGAGAAGTATATGCGTAGGCGCATGCTTATGTGTAGGATCCTTACTTACGCGTAAGAAATGTTACGCGTAAGAAAAGGGGACCTTAAGCGTAGAGCTTACGCGTAGGCGAATATAAATCTTACGCGTAAGGCTTACTCGTAAGAGTAGACCTTATGCGTAGAGTCACTGTTTATGCATATCCTTCACAGGATACGCGTAGTCCCATTGTAGAACCTTACGCGTAAGATTTCTCTTACGCATAACTTTCTACGCGTAGGGTGATCCTTATGCGTAGAGTAACAAGGACCTTGATTCTGAATTTTATGCGTAGCAAGCCTGAAATAAAATCATAATATCATCAATTTTAACATGTATAGTCATTTAAAAACAGATCATGGCATGAAACTCATTCAAACAGTTAGGCGTAGAAAACCTTACGCGTACCCAAAAACCCTAAAGTTCAAAATTTACGCGTATGAAATCTAGCCATAGGATATGCACCAAAGTGTTTCTGGTAAGTCTAAGATGTTGTGAGAGTGAAATGACCAAGTTTTAACACCTAATTCGCAGTGAATCAAAAGTACCCAAATCTCAAGAACATTAAACCCTAATTTCCAATTCACCATCAATTAGTGTTTCTGGGTTGTTATAGAGCTTAGATAACATTAATTCATCATGATAACAACATCACACAACAATCTTTTTGACCAAAAAACATTTACATTTGAAAATACCCAAAACCACGCATAAACCCTAATTTCACAAATCATTCAATTCGTAATTCTGGGTGAGTTTTGATGATTAGAATGGTATCATTTATGTATTATAAACGTTTTGACACTGTCCTTTTAACCATAAACACACAATCTTGATCATGTGTTCATACGCATACGCGTAGAACACAAAAACAAGATTATACAACGTTTTGACCGTTGGATTCATGTAAAAATCAAAACCAATGTTTAAAAACACGTTAAGATTATGAAACAACTTACAAAATGATGATCCAAAATACGGATTTGTGAAATGATAGTTGTGCGTAGGATGAGTTTGGTGTGTATAATAAATGTGATGTGAAAAAGTTAGGTGGGGTGTTTTTATTAAAATGACTTTAACCTTTTGACAGTTTTGGTCCCCCCACCTTTTCCTTTTTCATCCAAGGCCATTTAACTTCCATTTTGGTTACCAAATGAAAGATTTTAAGAAAGAAGCTTGACGACACTCCCTCTCGACTTAAGAAAATAATGAAAGGTTATAAATTTTAGTCTGAGGAGTGTCAGTTGAACCAGAAACTTTACCACCATTGATAAAAGAAACAACCAGAATATGGTAACATGCAAGTACACTAATGTTTTGAAACAGTTAATTGTTTATTTTCTCCCCCTCAACACTTGATCGGAAAAATACTGAATTTTGAAAGATTAGAGTGTTGACGGAAGAAATGTACTTGCCATGTTGAAAGAAAAATAGATAGAAGAATATTTTTGTTGTTTTATCAGGTTTTATATTTTTGTATTTTGTTTTTGAAAAATTTATTTACAAAAGAGATTTTGGTGTTTGATAGGTTTTTAAGACTGTTTTAGGAGGTCATCCAATTCCTCTTGAGTCAAACACCTCATACCAATCCGGTGGACCAACTCATTAAACCTAGCGGGAGGCAAGGCTTTGGTGAGAAGATCGGCCAATTGGGATTCTGTACCCACAAAGTATAATTCAACAGTACCCTGTTCCACGTGATCCTTGATGAAATGATATCGAAGATCGATGTGCTTTTATTTCGAGTGTTGAACTGAGTTGCACGAGATCGCAATAGCACTCCGATTATCGCAGTACATCGGGATTCTGTCAAATACGTAACCATAGTCTTTGAGTTGTGTTCTCATCCAAATGACTTGAGCACAACACGCCGACATGGCTACATATTCTGCTTCGGTTGAGGACAGCGATGTATAATCCTGCTTCTTCGATTTCCAAGACACCAGTTTATCACCAAGAAATTGTAAAGCTCCGGAAGTGCTTTTCCGTGAATCTAAGCATCCTGCGTGGTCAGCGTCTGAAAAAGCGATTAGTTCAAAACCAGAATCCTTCGGATACCAGATCCCCAAATTAATGGTTCCCTTGATGTATCGGAGGATTCTTTTAGCCTCAGAGAGGTGGGTTTCAGTTGGTCGCGACTGATAACGAGAGCAAAGATATACGGCAAAGACAACATCAGGCCTGCTAGCTGTTAGATACATGAGAGACCCAATAATACTACGGTATTTTGTAGGGTCCACCAATTTCCCATGTAAATCTGCGTCTAGCTTCTTGGTATGAGCCATTGGTGTGGCATAGGTGTCACAGGTTTGCATTCCAAATTTGTGTAACAATTCAAGGGCATATTTGGACTGACTCAAGAAAATACCACGGGGTGATTGATAAACTTGCAGTCCTAGAAAGAACGTAAGTTCACCCATCATTGACATTTCAAAATGGTTCTTCATTAGTTTTGCAAAAGCAATTGAGTACTTTTTATGAGTTGACCCAAAAATGATGTCATCCACATAAATTTGAACAATTAAAATATGTTCCCCATGATATTGTATGAAAAGAGTTGGGTTGATTGAACCTTTGGTAAAGTTATTGGCAATGAGGAAAGATGATAGCTTATCATACCATGCCCGAGGGGCTTGTTTGAGACCGTATAGAGCTTTCTTCAGTTTCTAGACATGATTAGGGAACTCTGGATCAATGAATCCTTCTGGCTGACTAACATAAACCATTTCTTTCAGTTGTCCATTGAGAAAAGCAGTTTTGACATCCATCTGAAAGACCGTGATGTTCATGTGAGCCGCAAATGCCAGGAAAATCCGAACAGCCTCAAGACGAGCAACAGGAGCAAATGATTCTTCAAAGTCAATACCCTCTTCCTGTCTATAACCCTTAGCCACCAGGACGTGACTTGTTCTCGATAACGTTTCCTTCAGCATCCAATTTGTTTTTCCAAATCCATTTAAGACCAATGACGAAGACCCCTGTTGGTCTTTCAACCGATTCCCATACTTCAAGATGTTTAAATTGGTTGAGTTCTTTCTGCATGGATTCAATCCAGTTGTCCTTTGTCATTGCGTCTTTGATGTTTTTAGGCTCAGATTGGCAGACAGTGAGTGCATAAATGCAATGTTCACCGTCAGTGTGAAGACGTTGTCTCGTAACGACTGGTTGATTCGGGTTTCCAATAATATTTTCTAGAGGATGGTATTTTGTCCATCTATGTGTGGAGGGTTGATGTTGGTATACATTGTGCAGATTTTGAGGATTCAAATGTCTTGTTGAAGATTCCGTGACATCTGGTGCAATAGTCTCATTAGCAAACGGATTAAAGAACGCATTTGGATCAAAATCTGCAGGTGGGGGTACTTCATTCAGAACATCATCAGTCGGTTCATCATTGTTGGAAGCGGTTTGTTCAACTGTTGTCGTAGAGTCAACTGGTGGTGCTTCTCCAACCGTAGTTGTTGTAGCAGGTGTATCAGGTATAAGAGTAGTATCAGGTTGAGCAGCGGAAACAGCGGATACACCTGGAGCACGTTCATCAATATCGTCACTGAACAGAGGAGCAAATAGTCGTTCCATTTGTTGACGAGTGAGCTGGGGGCTTGTTTCAGCTGATGATGAGGTTTGGGGAAAGTTTAAGCAGTTGTGACCGGGTTCTAAGCTGTTATACTCAAAAGCCATTTCCGTGAGTTCATCAAAATGAGCATGAATCGTTTCCATAACCTCCTTTGTTTGACGATTCCAGATGCGGAAACCTTTAGAATTATCACAGTATCCAATAAAGACTCCAATGTCAGCTTTGGCTTTGAGCTTTCCAAAGTCATCACAATCATTATTCGGATAGCAAAGAGATCCAAATACATGAAAGTGTTTGAGATTCGGTTTTCTGTTGTGAACAATCTCGAAAGGTGTTTTGTTGTGGCATTTTATAATCATAGACCGGTTTTGAGTATAGCATGCAGTAGATACAGCGTCTGCCCATAAGTAATCTGGAAGTTTAGCATTGATTAACATTGTTCTTGCAGCTTCCACTAACGTTCGGTTTCGTCTTTCAACAACTCCGTTTTGTTCTGGTGTACGTGCAATAGATGTCTGATGCTGAATTCCCACCTTCTCATAAAATTCACGAAGAGTTTGGTTAACAAATGCAGTGCCTCTGTCTGTTGTGATTTGTCGAACGGTGTTTCGTAGCTGAACTTGTATTTTCGTGAGAAAGGAGATGATCATCTGTGGAGCTTGATCTTTGCTTTGAAGAAAGTAGACCCAAGTCCAGCGTGAATAGTCATCAACAATTACTAAGATGTAGCGTTTGCCATTGATTATTTGCATGCGCATCGGGCCACACGAATCCATGTGAAGAAGATGAAGCACATGCTGAGAGTTGTGTTCCACCTTTGAAGGAAAATGAGCACGAGTGCTTTTGCCTTGTTCACAAGCTGAGCAAAGATGATCTTTAGAATACCGAAATCATGGGAGTCCTTCAACTAGTTTGTGTCGAGCAAGGTTGGTGATGGTTTGAAAGTTTAGATGTGAGAGACGACGGTGCCATAGCCAGTATTTTGTTGATGTCGCCTTTGAAAGTAAGCAAATGGGAGAAGAAGCAACCATGTCTTGCATAGAGATAGTGTAAAGACTGGAATTACGCGAGCCAGACATAAGGTCGTTTCCTTGTAGATCACGAATGAAACAAGTTTTCTCCCTGAAAGCAACCTCCAAATCTCCATCACAGAACTGACCTACTGAAAACAGATTGTGACCGAGGCCTTCCACATAATAAACCCTGCTATTTTCGATGTTCCCATTGATATAGTATCCGTAGCCCATGATAGCTGCGAAATGATCATTCCCGAACCTGACAGTGCCAATGAACTTTGCAATAAAGTTTGATAACAGTTTAAGGTTGCTTGTCATGTGTCGGGAACATCCGCTATCAACAATCCAGAGAATGATCTGTATCACCTGCATTACACACAGACGACACAGATGGAATAGAAGTAGATGTGGAACCCGAAATGTTAGAGGGTTCCGGAGCAGTTATAGTAGATATACACACATCAATAGCTTTAGGTATCCATTTAAATCCTAGTATGTTATATATCCATTTCTGCCATCTCCAACTAGTATTTGCTTTAGTCTTAGTGAATGCACTAGGTGGTACTACATTCCTAGGAGGTAAAACTGGAGCTACAGGGACAGCAATGCGTTTCTTATAATCTAAAGAGGGCGGTCTACCAAGCACAGACTTAGAAAGATTAGTGGGCATATAGGTATTCCGGTTCTTAGGATTCCTTAAACGAGAGATGATAGCTTTAGCAACACATTTATCATGACAATCAGAATTCATACTTTTACGACAAATAACACAAGGTGCATCGGACTGAATATCAAAAGTACTTAACGGTTTAGCATTCGTTACATCACTATTTCTATTACATTTGTCCGACGCAATATCTATAGTGGAGGCAACGTGAGTCTTATTCATAGTCCTAGGGTGTTCTTCTACTTTAGCATTCCTTATTGATCTTTTCTTAGGTCGCAACTTCCTATTCTTCGATGTAGTGCTCCTAGGCTGTGAAGTGCGGACGTTTGGAAAAGACACAACTATTCCTGTTTCAGTAGAAGGAAGCACGTTAGCAACTTGTGATTTGGCAGTAGGGATTCTAGGGTCACGATTACTAAGTGTTACTTGTAACACCCCAACCCGGCAAGGGTAGAAGTGTCGCATTCTGGTGTCATATCAAAACATACAAATAAAATTTTACAAGCGGAAGCCTCATAGAATAAATTACCAAGTCATAATAACAAATGACTTACAAAAAAAATACAAAATCCAAAATGTCAATAAAATGAAATGAAATATCAAAACAATCTCTCTTTGAAATAAGTCCAAAATCATAAGGTAACTAAAGTCAGTCTACTCAATAATCCAACTCTCAGCCCATCAAGCCCATCTTCAAACCTAAAACCTGCCGCAGGAAAAGAAATGCGGCTGAGCTTACAAAGCCCAGTGAACAAATATAACAAAACGAAAGCTAAACGAAATCAGAGATACAAATGAAATAAGAAAACTGATAGCAAGGTCGCAATGAAAGAGAACAATAAGTCCATGAGGGTCCTGCGATAACACAATTATACAGATATCCAGAAAGAAACAGATAACAGAGGAGGACAAGCACATAGCACATTGATGACATATACGTAAGCACATCTAAATAACCAGGCATACGATAAATCAGGAAGTCAGAGTACAAATAATCCAAACGGAAGTCCAAAAGCTAGCGAAAGCAATTAACGAGAAAGTGAGCATGACAATCACACAAGTCAAACAATTCACAGTTAATAACATAACCAGTATCATCACAACGGAAGTACTAACAGTAGTCGGAATACAGTAGCCACATGCATCAAGTAGGAATACAGAACGAACATTTTAACTGAATGAATTATCTAAACAAGGTCCTAGTACAGCAACTGAACAATTTAACAAGCCAGACCATATACGATGAACCATTTACCAAATCAGACAGAAGTATAAGCAGCAATGTAATATAGCTGGTCAACAATCAGCAGACAAGAATACTAACGGATAATCATAGCCCATGAACATAACTGAACGAAGATATACATGATAAACAGATAACTTAACTGCTTTCCCACAAGCATGGTCACTAGACAAATCAAAGAGTCACATAACAGTACGATAAACGGTTGGTCAGTTATTAGCATGACAAAAGGGGAATCAAACAATCACATATTAATCATATAGTAGCAGGGCAAACGATAGTCACGTAAAACATGTAAAAGCTTAATCAAATTCAATAATCACATAATAACCCGGTACGTGAATGGAACGATAGTCTGAAGCAACGGAACAAGAGTATGACAGATCAATGCAATGGAATATATATCTCAGTAGTAGAGTGAGTCTCATAAGGGTGTGGAGTAGTGGAAAATTTATACAGAATATGGTGCGTTGGGAAATACAGAAGGTACACTGTAGGTATATCAATAGTGTAAGGTTTGTCAGAAATCCATCCCGAGCCAACAATATAATACAATACAATCAATAGTGGCATTAGCAGCCTAGTATCCAATAGTAGCCATTGTATTCGGAGGGGTGACCTCGGAATACCAAACCAATAGGAGGGGAGACCTCAGTAATCAATGGAGTAGCTAGCTCCCAAACTGTGAGGGGGTGTATTGCACACACGTACCACATCACCAATACAATATCAATATCAATCCAATACAATACAAATCTAGGATGCATCCATACGCCCCCTGCAATACAATAGTTGCCAATACAATATATCAAGCATAATAATCAATACAATAATGGGGACGGTGTGGAACATCACTCATCCACACTGGAGTCATGCCATTGGTGCATCAATGACACGAACATGGAACCCCATGCCTAGTTAATGGCTCGGGTATCAAATGACAGTCGACAAAAGTTCAAAGTGTAGCAATGTATATGTCTTCATAAGCAAAGGTGCAATATCAATAGTTCACAATTCAGAGGTTCATAAAAACAGTTCAATATCACGGTCCAATATCAATATTTCAATATCAAAGGTTCAATAGCACATATTCAATAGCACAGATTTAATAGCACATGTCAATAGCAACAGTTCAGTAGCAAAGGATCAGTAGCAAAGGGTTCAATAACGGAAGTTCAGTAACAGTGATTCAATATCAGAGGGTCAATAGCAAAGGAATCATAGCAATGAAATATCATAAGTGAAACAAAGTCGAAGGACCAGAAAGTCATGAGAAACCCCTACTGAAAAGGGATAGAATATCTGTACCTTAACGCAATTGACGGAATACTTGGAAACACACTCACTCTTTCTTCAATTGCTCTTCCTGAATTGATAGTCATTTATTATTTAGAAGTCCATTTATTATTGAATTACGTAACTGATTATTGTTATTGTCTTACTCATTAAATTACATGTTTAGGGTTTATTCATATATAGTAATAAAATGTTTCACAATTCTATGGTCCACTTTTCATCAGGTTTATTATTACATATATATGCTCGTATCGTATATAATATGACCCAAGTTTTTTGTGAATATCAAAATCATGCAAGATGACACCTAGACACAAACATACACGCCACAAGTAAGTAATACATGATTTATGTTTTAAAAATCCATACGCATGCCATGACTGAAAACAACCATGACAGATGTGACACAATTATACATGTGAAAACAACCTTCAACTTGTTTACTGTCACACCCCCAAATTACCTGTTTTGCAGCGGAATGGAATTCCTGGGGATTGACTGTCATAGCATCACAATCACAGTTATATTGAACGACCTAAAGTGTCGTTTGGAAAATACATCGTTTGATTTAATAAAATAATCAGAGTTTACAAAGTAGGTCCCAAATGAAAAATCAACTTGTGCGGAAAATAAGTTTAGTACAGTCAAACGATGTTTTAAAGTATATAAATCCCATGTAAGACGCGTCGTCACCACGACTCCATGATGTGTCCAAATGCATGCCATGAAGTGAATGCCTTAGATACCTGAGATAAAACATGCTAAAAGTGTCAACACAAAGGTTGAGTGAGTTCATAGAGTTTGAGTTGAAATGTAAAGCCTGTTAAAATCGTTTATGCAAAGCAAAGGCATTGTAAATCATTGAAATGTAAAGACTATCAAAATCGATTATGTAGCAAAGGCATTGTAAATCCACTCAGTTCCAAGTCCCGCCCATACAAAACTTGCAACCTGTGTGTTCACAACCCACTGCCAGAATATGCATAGTTTATGTTCAAACAGAAATCGTCAAATGAATTCACAATAGTACCTAACTCGACGTAAAACCATAGGTTTAATTAATTCGTTTGAACACAATCATCGTAGTGTGAGTTAAATTGTTTCACACTCATCGTTAAAAACAACATCGTATTTATTTCACTAAGTTCATGACACCAAAGCGTAAACATCGCACCAATAAAAATTGGTAATCATCGTTTCATCGCCGCCCTAATAGGTAATTTGCCAATTTACCTTAATGATTCAAATATAGTGCGCTCGATTTCCCCTAAATGGGTCAATAGGAGCGGGAGTGTTAATTCCAATAGTCCTATTCACTATACTCAAGGCTCACCCCAAGTGACTAATGGTTCATGATGTAGGGACTTCGAACATGGCAAATACTTAGTGACAATAAAACATCGGATATAGCATAAAGTTCAAAGCATTTGTGTTCAATTTAAAATGTAGCATGTATCTCCCCAAGAGTTTGTAAAACAGTTAAAAGAGTAAAAGTGGGGCTATGAACTCACGGTTATTCATATAAGTTAAAGTACTTGTGAAAGTAAATGAAAACAGTTTGAGCATGTATCTCCCCCAAAAGTAGTATAAAAACAATCGAAAATGGGGCTATGAAAACTCACGGTAATTCATGTAAGTTAAAGTACTTGTGAAAGTAAATGAAAACAGTTTGAGCATGTATCTCCCCCAAAAGTAGTATAAAAACAATTGAAAGTGGGGCTATGAAGACTCACCTGTTGCAATGATTACGATGACGAAAGTAGGTACACTGAAATATAGCGTGAATCTCGAAAAAAATGACCTATTATGGATGATATGATATGTAATGAGTTGCAATGTAATGTTATGCATGCATTTCGTATGTCATTTATACCATTTGCGAGTTTTTGGAAAAATAATACTTTTCGTCGAAAAATACTCTTTTGACGTCTTGACCAATCTTAAATCACTTTACAAGTTTTTACGTCAAAATGTCATCCTACAATAGTTTCGTAATGATTTATGGTGAAATTATCACTTTTCGTCGTAAAACAATGTCGGCGGAAATTTCATGAAAATGACAAAAATGGCTTTGAAAAACTAGTCGTAAAATGGTGTACGTCGAACGTTAGGAAACGAACTCGACGGTTTTGAAAAGCTTGTATCAAAATCTAGAAGTTTTAGTACATGAGTTTTCGTCATAGAGGTCTCGAACATAAAGATAATAGGGGTTAAATATGGTGATTTTAGTTACCGTAACACTTATCTCGTAAAAATAATATAGTTTTTCTAAAAATAATAGTTACGGCAAGTTTATGAAAACGTGTATATCTTAGTCGTTTCAAATCCGTTTTCTACGTATTATACGTCCTTAGCTTCGTATCAAAGTATACTAATATATTTTTGACAAGTCGAAATAATTTATGAAGCTTAAGGCTCATTTTTGACTCGTACAAAACAAAAACACTTTGCTGAAATTTCAGAAAAATATATATTTCGTCGTTAAACTTGAAAAATTCATAACTTCTTCGTTATAACTCCGTTTTAATCCGTTCAAGCGGCCACGGATTCGTTTTAAAGTATATTTTCTAATTATCAAGGTCAAAAATTCGTGTCAACTGTCAGATTTTCCAGAAAATCAAAACAAGGACAGAACACATTTTATAACTTGTCGAAAATAGTTTTTCTCGTACTAAACCTATTCCAATCCCTTCAAATCAACTCCAAAGCTAATCTAATCCTACCATACACCTTCTTAGGGTGTCATGGGTTCCTAAACATCATCAAGACCAAAGTATACCAAGGGGATAATTATAGGATGACCTTTATTTATATATAATTCTAAAATCATGTAAAAATGGTATAATCAACATAAATCATGCATGCTTGCTCCAAAAATGAAAAGATAAATATGAGATGATAAGGAAACATGAAAAATGAAAGAAACATGCTTACTAGCTATTATGATGAGGTGCAAAGAACCAAGGTTTAGCCTAAACACTCTTGGTTTTTATTTCAAAACCTAATAAAGAGTGATAACTAGATTGTAAATACTTGCTTGAGAAATTTTTGATGATGATCCCATGAAAACCTCTACTATGGCCGGTTTGTGGAGAAGAAACAAAGAGAGAAGAAAAGTTTATTATCTTGACTTGATGAATAATGAAGTGAATGAGAAATGAATAAAGTCTTTTGAGTGAAAGTCTATACAATCACAATCTACCAACTAATTAAATGCCAACCCTCCCCCAAGGGCCGGTTTTGGGGGATTATGTTTCCTCAATATATATATATATATATTTTTTCTTTTATACCTTGTATAAAAAATGTGTGTAATTTGTTTGTAAGAAGAAAATGTAGTTAAGTAAGATATATTGTAACTTGTATATAGTTGTGAAGTTAAAGTAGTATGGATTAAAAATAAGTTTTAATGGATCAAAATAAAATATAATGAGATCATAAAAATTGTAAAAATACATTCCTTGTAACATTTGAGTGATAAAATAACTATCGAGTAGTTTTTAAGAAAAACGCCGTAATAATATAAATTTAACGATTTATATACAAAATAAATTTAGAACACTAGGTAAACTCAAAATATAGTTTTTATAACTAAATGTAAGTATAAAAATACATCGGGATCATTTTTGGAAGTATCGGATTAAATATTCAAAATAATAACTCACGCGATAACGTTTATTTAATATAAAATTTACGCGTTTAAGGTGAAATGAAAAATCATGAATAAATTGATATGAAATGATGAATATGGAGTTTGAGAAATGACCGGAAATTGAGAATTGTGACATTCTTCCCATGTCAGAGGAATCACGTCCTCGTGATTCGATTAATGATACTATGGCCCAAAACGCGACAAGGGTTCGAAAAGTTTATGCTCATGTATGGTCTATATGATTATGTCAATGCTCATGCATATGAGTTACCCGCCCAACAAGATGCGTTCCCGTGCTATCGTGAGAAATTCCCGTCCTAAATACATGCTTTCTTATGATTAGGATCGATAAGACAAGCTTTCCCATTCTCAAGCAAAATTTTTAAAAGACTTTTTGGTAACCGATTTTTACTTAATCCCACAACTCATCAAACAAGAACTGTCATACGATTAGGCTAAATCGGTTTAGGTAACGACTTGTTTCTAGCTTGATCTTTGCAACTCATCAAACAAGAACTGTCGCTCGGATCAAACTGGAAACAAGTGGTTTGAAGAAAATCTTTTAAAAATTTGGCTTGATTACGGAATTGCTTACACATATGAGACTAATACTCCCTTCATTGCATGATTCTTCCTGAATTAGACATAGGTGATCAGGCTATGTATAATTTAGGAGTAACTATGCAATGCTTGGACCAATCGACTCATATGATGTTTGGTGTTGAGTCATAAGTCCGCATGTATAAAGAACGTGCACTTATAATGATATGATGAGATGCTATGATGATGTGGTTATAGTCTAGGGTCAATGATGCAACCTAGTTCTCTATAACCGAAGCTCTGATGCCAATCTGTCACACCCCCAAATTACCTGTTTTGCAGCGGAATGGAATTCCTGGGGATTGACTGTCATAGCATCACAATCACAGTTATATTGAACGACCTAAAGTGTCGTTTGGAAAATACATCGTTTGATTTAATAAAATAATCAGAGTTTACAAAGTAGGTCCCAAATGAAAAATCAACTTGTGCAGAAAATAAGTTTAGTACAGTCAAACGATGTTTTTAAAGTATATAAATCCCATGTAAGACGCGTCGTCACCACGACTCCATGATGTGTCCAAATGCATGCCATGAAGTGAATGCCTTAGATACCTGAGATAAAACATGCTAAAAGTGTCAACACAAAGGTTGAGTGAGTTCATAGAGTTTGAGTTGAAATGTAAAGCCTTTCGAAATCGTTTATGCAGCAAAGGCATTGTAAATCATTGAAATGTAAAGACTATCAAAATCGATTATGTAGCAAAGGCATTGTAAATCCACTCAGTTCCAAGTCCCGCCCATACAAAACTTGCAACCTGTGTGTTCACAACCCACTGCCAGAATATGCATAGTTTATGTTCACACAGAAATCGTCAAATGAATTCACAATAGTACCTAACTCGACGTAAAACCATAGGTTTAATTAATTCGTTTGAACACAATCATCGTAGTGTGAGTTAAATTGTTTCACACTCATCGTTAAAAACAACATCGTATTTATTTCACTAAGTTCATGACACCAAAGCGTAAACATCGCACCAATAAAAATTGGTAATCATCGTTTCATCGCCGCCCTAATAGGTAATTTGCCAATTTACCTTCATGATTCAAATATAGTCGCTTCGATTTCCCTAAATGGGTCAATAGGAGCGGAGTGTTAATTCCAATAGGCCTATTCACTATACTCGCGCTCACCCGCAAGTGACTAATGGTTCATGATGTAGGGACTTCGAACATGGCAAATACTTAGTGACAATAAAACATCGGATATAGCATAAAGTTCAAAGCATTTGTGTTCAATTTAAAATGTAGCATGTATCTCCCCCAAGAGTTTGTAAAACAGTTAAAAGAGTAAAAGTGGGGCTATGAACTCACGGTTATTCATATAAGTTAAAGTACTTGTGAAAGTAAATGAAAACAGTTTGAGCATGTATCTCCCCCAAAAGTAGTATAAAAACAATCGAAAATGGGGCTATGAAAACTCACGGTAATTCATGTAAGTTAAAGTACTTGTGAAAGTAAATGAAAACAGTTTGAGCATGTATCTCCCCCAAAAGTAGTATAAAAACAATTGAAAGTGGGGCTATGAAGACTCACCTGTTGCAATGATTACGATGACGAAAGTAGGTACACTGAAATATAGCGTGAATCTCGAAAAAATGACCTATTATGGATGATATGATATGTAATGAGTTGCAATGTAATGTTATGCATGCATTTCGTATGTTATTTATACCATTTACGAGTTTTTGGAAAAATAATACTTTTCGTCGAAAAATACTCTTTTGACGTCTTGACCAATCTTAAATCACTTTACAAGTTTTTACGTCAAAATGTCATCCTACAATAGTTTCGTAATGATTTATGGTGAAATTATCACTTTTCGTCGTAAAACAATGTCGGCGGAAATTTCATGAAAATGACAAAAATGGCTTTGAAAAACTAGTCGTAAAATGGTGTACGTCGAACGTTAGGAAACGAACTCGACGGTTTTGAAAAGCTTGTATCAAAATCTAGAAGTTTTAGTACATGAGTTTTCGTCATAGAGGTCTCGAACATAAAGATAATAGGGGTTAAATATGGTGATTTTAGTTACCGTAACACTTATCTCGTAAAAATAATATAGTTTTTCTAAAAATAATAGTTACGGCAAGTTTATGAAAACGTGTATATCTTAGTCGTTTCAAATCCGTTTTCTACGTATTATACGTCCTTAGCTTCGTATCAAAGTATACTAATATATTTTTGACAAGTCGAAATAATTTATGAAGCTTAAGGCTCATTTTTGACTCGTACAAAACAAAAACACTTTGCTGAAATTTCAGAAAAATATATATTTCGTCGTTAAACTTGAAAAATTCATAACTTCTTCGTTATAACTCCGTTTTAATCCGTTCAAGCGGCCACGGATTCGTTTTAAAGTATATTTTCTAATTATAAAGGTCAAAAATTCGTGTCAACTGTCGGATTTTCCAGAAAATCAAAACAAGGACAGAACACATTTTATAACTTGTCGAAAATAGTTTTTCTCGTACTAAACCTATTCCAATCCCTTCAAATCAACTCCAAAGCTAATCTAATCCTACCATACACCTTCTTAGGGTGTCATGGGTTCCTAAACATCATCAAGACCAAAGTATACCAAGGGGATAATTATAGGATGACCTTTATTTATATATAATTCTAAAATCATGTAAAAATGATATAATCAACATAAATCATGCATGCTTGCTCCAAAAATGAAAAGATAAATATGAGATGATAAGGAAACATGAAAAATGAAAGAAACATGCTTACTAGCTATTATGATGAGGTGCAAAGAACCAAGGTTAGCCTAAACACCCTAGGTTTTTATTTCAAAACCTTATAAAGAGTGTGATCTAGATTGTTAATGCTTGCTTGAGAAATTTTTGATGATGATCCCATGAAAACCTCTACTATGGCCGGTTTGTGGAGAAGAAACAAAGAGAGAAGAAAAGTTTATTATCTTGACTTGATGAATAATGAAGTGAATGAGAATTGAATAAAGTCTTTTGAGTGAAAGTCTATACAATCACAATCTACCAACTAATTAAATGCCAACCCTCCCCCAAGGGCCGGTTTTGGGGGATTATGTTTCCTCAATATTTATTTATTTATTTTTTTTTTCTTTTATACCTTGTATAAAAATGTGTGTAATTTGTTTGTAAGAAGAAAATGTAGTTAAGTAAGATATATTGTAACTTGTATATAGTTGTGAAGTTAAAGTAGTATGGATTAAAAATAAGTTTTAATGGATCAAAATAAAATATAATGAGATCATAAAAATTGTAAAAATACATTCCTTGTAACATTTGAGTGATAAAATAATTATCGAGTAGTTTTTAAGAAAAACGCCGTAATAATATAAATTTAACGATTTATATACAAAATAAATTTAGAACACTAGGTAAACTCAAAATATAGTTTTTATAACTAAATGTAAGTATAAAAATACATCGGGATCATTTTTGGAAGTATCGGATTAAATATTCAAAATAATAACTCACGCGATACGTTTATTTAATATAAAATTTACGCGTTTAAGGTGAAATGAAAAATCATGAATAAATTGATATGAAATGATGAATATGGAGTTTGAGAAATGACCAAAAATTGAGAATTGTGACATTTACTTTAGTACATGCATGCTCTTATACATGTTTTCAACACTTGACAGATGTGACATAATTTGAACACTAACGTCCACATGAATACGACCTTCAACCAGCATGCATACACAAATCTCCATGCGTACAAACACACACAATATCTTAACTTGATTTCAATCCATGTCGAGACACTAGAGTTAATTACTAACCGACCCAATCACACACACCATAAGACTTAACGAGACACAAATAGTTACACTTCACATGAAATCGCAACTTTCACACATGAATGCACCATATCACACACGCCAACATACATGTTGTTTTATGTTGAGTTGTAGATCGACAAAGGCCAAGAAATGAGAACACAAACAACACCACATAAATACGACCCAATAACAGAAACCAAAAACGACATGCGGGTTACGTTTTAAAACAGATTAGATTACATGCATTCATAAGTCTCCATATGTTATTCAGATATAGTAGATTATATAAGCATTCAAATACCCAGATTAATGATGAAACGTCAACGTATTCGAATAGCAAAACGGAAGGTCGACACGTATAACCCATAGTACACGAACAAAGGTCAGATTACATATATGTATATATATATAGTTTCGGTATTTAATGCGACATAAAGAGTTCATATGTGTGATCATAAACACGAGACATATCAAGTCTTTATATTATGTTTCCATGTTATATTGATCGTTTCTCATAAAGTGTAAAACGAGGAAGGCTTGTTGGATACCTTGATATGACGAGAGAAACAAGGACCAGGACCGAACTAGCACCCTTTCGACCACAATACCCGTGATTAAGTCGAGTATTAACCGATCACCACACCACCTTCAAAACTCCTTCATACCTTCTATTTTCTTGCGAGATCAAAGAACCCATAGCAACTTGTTTGTGAAAAGAAGTACACGTGAGGTTTTAGCATGAATACCTCTGATTTGATTTCATGCGCATAGTATAAAGTGAAAGGGGTACAAGTGGTTTGCCGTCAATTTTTTTTTGTTTTGTTAGGGGGATAGGGTTTGAATGAGTTTATTTTGAATGAAGATTAGGTAAATATCAAGTCAGAATTAAAAGGGTAATTAAGGGGAATTAAATGGGAATAAATGGGGATTGATTTAGGCGTTCATATGGCCGAGTATGGGGGAGAAATATTGACCAAATCCATTTTCATAAATTATCAATATTCACTTGTTTCATTTCAATTCAATTGTCTAGTATATGTACATAATATAGTCCATGTATCTTTATATTGTGTTATATTTACTTTGTAGTATAAGTGCAAGTTTTATTATCATTGCCTCATGTAAATCATTTATAAATTAAGTGTTTAACGTATTTAACGAGCTTGATTTATTTTGCGAATTATTAGCTTGTGGGGCATTATGGTCATTTGACGCGTTTACGATTTTTAGGGTTTTACATTACTGGTGCTATTCTCTTAATCACGGTAGGCGGGAGTTGTTCATACTTTCCTAGCATTTCTCTTAACTTGAAGATAGTGTGAATCAGATTTTGATTTTCAGACCGAATATTTGCAGCAAAATGCATAACTTCTTTAGTGTGTGCAAGATAATGATCAAGTTCATTTGATGCTTCATCACGAGTCTTTTTGAGTAAATCAAATATAACACCATATTCCTTTTTAACTTTTACAAGTTATTGTTCATATTTTGAGATTTGACACTTAAAAGAAACGTTTTGATCATCCAGTTGCTCAATGTTAGGATAAGAAGATTTTGCTCGCAACTGGGAGATTTTGTGTTGAAAAGCAAGTTGTTGATCGTGAATATCTTTTTGACACCAATTAAGACGACGTATTGCATTTGAAAGTTCGTTTGACAATCGTTTATTTTCAACTTTTAAGGACTCGATCTGAAGCACATTATCAGTGTTCTCAACATTTACCATAGAATCAACAGTATCAGCAGAGATATAATCAAATGCATATGACAAAGAATTCAACAACAAAACATTATGGACATCAGCACAGATGACATCTTCCAAGAGTCGATCAACATCTTTTCTCAACATTTTCTTTTTACGTTTAGTATTAGAAATAGATGTTTCTGTTTTCTCGAAAACGACCTTCATCAATCCAAGTTCCTTATGAAAGTCCCTTTCCCAAGACAATGCACAACTTTTCAAATTTTTAACATTTGGTTAAAGATTTTTCTGAAAAATATCTCTTTGTTCTCGCGCTAGAGGCGATTGAAAATGTTGAACTTTGATTTCAGAATGATATTCTATCTCATGTTGTAAAGTTTTGAGGTCAGCCATGAAAAGGTCAAAATATCGAAGAATTTTGCGATTTTCAGGTTTTGAATTTACTTCACTGATGGAAGGTAAAGGACCATAAGTTTGTGCATAAACTGGTTTGGGATTAACATTAGAAGACTCAGACGTTTTTATGATAATCCTTGGTGTGTTAGAAGAATCCGTTGGTGTGACGAAAGTGACCGCTTTTGAATAGTTAAAAGGTTTGTTGTAAACAACATTTTCTAATTTTGATCGACTCTCGTCTTCTGCATCTAATTCTTCTTGACGATGATATTCAACAACACTCATAACAGAATTATCAATTTTATATTCTGCACTGGAAACTTCAGGATTTGGTTTGAATGCTTTGGTTGAAAGCTTAGGTTTGTAATCAGCAAGATTTGGTCCATAGCCATTTGGATTAGGTTTTAAAGTAAACTTTTCAATAGCTGTGACCGACTCGCCATGTTTGTAAACAACAGTTTTAAACTCTTTAAGTTTGTTTTGCAAGCCGATGATTTCTTCAAGATGATCATCTATTCGTTTCGTTGAATGCTTTTTGTATGCAGAGAACTGTTTTTGACAAGTTAACAACTCAGCCTTAGCTTTTTGATTTTCCAAGGTGAGAGCGTTAATTTGCTTTTTATGTTCATGTTTCAGTTGTTCTATTTCAGACAACAAAGCATTCTTCGAAGCGGCTAGATCACGCATATGTCTTTCTAAATATTTTTTGTTTTGATGAGATTTGGCAAAGGCTGCTTCAAAACCTTTTTCACGTTGTTCTTGAGTTTTGAAAAAGTTGAGTTGCTTTTGTAAACATTCAAAATCCTTGGTTAACAGTGCATTTTTACTTTTCAAGTCCTGATTAATTGCACGACATTCTTCCACTATGGTTTGTTGGTCTTGTATTAAACGAGCAAAATCTGGATGAGGCAAAAGTTCGGCGTGTTCAACGTGAGTCACAACATGATCATTACTGAGATCCTCAAGTATAACCACGGAGTCAATTTGATTATCAAGGGAAACCGTTTGGTCATCTTGATCGTCAAATATAACTACGGGGTCTAGTTGAAAATCGTCGGAATGAGATGTGGACGACTCATTTTGAACATTCTGAGCCTTGCCGGATTCAGATGTTGGCGGAGATATTAGATCAGAGATGAATATGGTTTGTTCGGGTACCTGAGACAAGCCATCAGTGTCATACACTGGGCCTGTGTCACTCATGTGTAACTCATGCATATTAGCCATCAACATAACAACTGCATTGGCTTGCAAATCCTCCATATCATCATCTGAGTCAGCATTTTCCATAAAGCTCTGTTCTTTGTATGTGAGAGTTCCACCAGCTTCATCCTTAAGAGCCAAAAGAAGAGCCTCTTTGTGATAAGTACTGCCCCTAGTCCTCGGCTTTGGGCATGCATTAGCCAGGTGTCCCTTCTCATTGCAGTTGTAGCATCAAAGACCATTCAACCCATTCTGAGCATTTCCCTGTTCCACCACTTGAGCTCTATTGTTATTCCTACCCACAGCATTAAACCCTTGACCACCGCCCATCTGACGACCATAACCACAATTCTGAACTTCAACTCGTCCATTGTTCACAACAGCTTGATTCCTTGTGTTAGATGAAGAACGAATACGGTTGTTGGATTTGTTGGTATAACGGCTAAAGGCATTAGCAATCATAGCAAATCTTTGTTGCAGTGCTTCGAACGAATCAGATTCCTCATTAGCTTCACTGACAAGTGCTTGAGCATTGTTGTTGTTGTATGGAACCAATTGAGTTTGTTGAGATTGAGGCTGTGAAGGATCATATGGTGTGATTGTAGCAGTTGGTTGAGGAGAATAACTGTTTTGAGCATATAAGGCAAGTTGTTGATTTTCCGGATGTGTCAGTGGAGCAATTTGAGCACGGAGAATCCTTTCCCTATCAACTTCCTTTTCATGAGGCTTCAAGTAATCGTACAACAATCCATATGTAGAATGATGCATATTCTTCGCTTGAGGGAGAAAAATGACATACTTCTCCCATTCCGGACCAAGACTACTTAGGAACTTAGTATTCACTGCAATTCTTGGCATGATGATGTTGTGTTTATCCAAATCATTGATGATGTCTGAAAACGATGATGATAGGACTCTAGTGTCTCTCCAGTGTTCAATCATGAAGTGTTCATAAGCCAAGTAAATTTTGGATTCCAAATCCTCCCGATTGAGTACAGATCCTTCCATAAGAAGATGAATATGATCCCACATTTCCTTTGCAGTCTTTTGAGCATCAACACTTCGAAGAATTGGGTTAGGTAATCCAAAGAGGATATATTGCATTGCAAGTTCATCAACTTCATAGTGTAGAAGTTCCTCTGCATTCAGGTCAGCAACAGTAGCAATGTTGGATTGTTCATCTCTTGGTGGATTAGCATTTGGATCTGCGGGTACGATAACAGTAGGCATCTGAAATGGACCTTCCAAGATAACCTTCTTTAAGAACTTTCCATGTGGCTTCTTCAGATCACAAAACCTAAAGAACCTTATCACCCATTGATCGTAGTTTCCTGGAGTGAGCATTGGAGGTCTATCAAGTGATCCAGCCTCATGAATTGATTGTTGGCTGCTTAAAGCTTCACACATCTTTGCAAACCAAGTGGGTTCCTTCATAGTGTTCCTTGATGGATGTTGATTGAAGTCATTTGTGTAGGGTTGAACTTGAAGACTTGGTGGTGTTTGAACCATTTGAGGTGGTGGAATTGCACCAAGTTGTGGAGTATGTTGTTGATTAAATTGTTGTTGATAAATTGCTTGTTGTTGATTCCATTGTTGATGTTGTGGAGTTAGTTGTTGTTGACGTTGAGAATAAGTGTAAGGGAAATAGTTAGAGTATGGTGGTTGTGACATGTTGAAAACTTGTGTTGGTAAAAATGGATCTTTGTAGTCGAATGAACCTTTGTTGATGAAGTGTCCTTAGGCGTAGAAATCACAAGAAACCAAGTAGGACTTATGCGTAAAAATACCAAAGTTACGCGTAACAATCAAGAGTTACGTGTAGATTTAGCTTATGCGTAAGTAGGCTAAGACGCTAAAGTTATGCGTAGATACAAAGTTAGGCGTAGAAACTTATGCGTAGGATTACCTTATGCGTAAGACTAGGCTTAGGCGTAAGATGAATCTTATGCGTAGGATTTCTACGCGTAAGCTTTCTGCTTATGCGTAAGTTTAGGGTTTTATCCCAAATGATCTTTTACACTATCATAGTGCAAAAGATATCCAAAGTCGACGTATTTTCAGGCTTATCCAAGCAAGAAAACATGGAGTAAACCACGAAACTGAAGATCAAACCACGGATAAAGTTACGCGTTAGATTAGGGTTTTGATACGCGTAATCTTACACGTAAAAATGATTTTGCCCAAAGATGTTTCTAAACCAGTTTTTGTATGATGAAATAGCTTCAATAACACCAAAATGACACAAAAGTGTGAAACTTGATGATCCAAAGCTCTCAAAACGATTACGCGTAGGTTTACACCCACGAACAAAATCAAGCTTAAAAACGTAAATCCACGCGTAAAGTTTGAAACTTTTGCCAAAAACAGTTATTTTAACACCTTAAAACATTGAAAGTACAAGAATCTTGGATTAAAAAGTGTAAAAAACGAGTTTTTAAGTGAACCAAAGCTCTCGTTATCTTTACGCGTAAGACCACAAACTTACTTCAAAAGCAATAACGATTCACCCAACTATTTGGCGATTGATACCACTGTTAGGTCACTAGATTTACAACACAAGCTTAATAAAAAGATAGAGAGGCGATTGAACAAGTAAACCAAACACACACATACGTAAGAATGAAATGGTTATGCGTAGAGTATGTGTGAATGAGTAAATTGAACAACCAACCCTCAAGAGAGGGTTATACAAGAGTATTTATAGGCAAGGAGCTAGGGCAACACTCCCACTCCTTCCCTTTTCCTTAATGGACATGGGCCTAAGCTTATGGGCCTTCTACATAAGCTAGACCTTAAACAAACATAAAGGCCATAATAAGCTACCTATTACATATGAGTAACTAACACTTGAATAAAGGTTTAGGAGTGATTCCAACAAAAACAACCCCAAAAAATATTGGATTACTAAAATGATTATATAGAGCACAACGATATATCAAAATGTTGCTCGATAAGAACATTAAACATAGCAACAGCCCATACACTCACTTTGGCATAAATACATACATCAACACATTATGGGTATCTGGATTGGACTATGCGAGTATTTGAGGAACGAATTATGGATGCTCACAAGGGTGTGTTTCGATTAAACTGAAGGAGTGTGTCAAAGTTCAGTGATTTAGTGCTATGGTTCATCTTTGTTGATTCTTAAACATAAATGAAGATAAGGGTTAGAAAATGTTGAAATAATTAGTAAGCACCTCAAAGTGAAGTCAATGACACCTGAAATGGTTATGAAAGTATGTAGAGCACTATCTATATATCTTTTACGTTTGACGGAGTTGATGTAAGAAACCCATATCCTTTTAGATTAACCTCGATTTTTTTGTTAATTTCTGCTTTGTGCATGAAAATAGTCTAAATAACCAGAAACAAGAGCAAAGAGACCCTCCAGTACCTCAAGAGGCTAAAGATATTGAAGTTCAAAATGTTTAACTTGGAGTTAAAACTCAATAGATTGATATTGTTGATAACTAAGGCCTCCCTACAAAGAGAATACGCATTGTACCAGTTTCCGATTCTAGCAACACAAAGATGGAGCAGGTTAAAGCTTTGTGCATCTAACCCTTTACTAAATTGGATGTCATGAATGTGCTACGTGTACTGCACCAATTTATTTCATTGCAGACAGATAATCAATATGAACAAGTAGCACCATCTGCAGTCGTATATGAAAAGACTAAATAAGTAGATAGTGAAATTTGTAAGTTTAATCATCAAAAGCAGAATGGTGATCTAGAGAATCATTGTCCTCTAAAGAGTGACTGTTCTAAACCCCTTCTCTATGATGGTAACTCAATGATGCAACATGTATGCTATTAATATTTTTAGTATCTATGTCAATTTTTTTGCTTTATCAGCTATCGTTGTCGCATATAGTTTAGACGATGTAATAACAATTCAGAGAATCTAAATCACCATTGTTTAGATTTTAACATATAATTTTAGTTATGGGCTGATACAAAATTGCTTTGACTCGCTTCTTAACCCGTCCAACACATGTGTCATCATTTAGTATCTTTTGATGTTAACATAGAAGTTTAGTTACCGAGTATATCACACGTAAAGCCTATAAACTTTTACTAATGAGAATCTTGAATTCAATTTTATAAGGATATCTTGGGTATTCTTTAGAGCTAAGTGTCTAAGTCCTTTAATTCATTAGTTTCATATATGATTTGCCTATTTTGTATCCAAGTATGTGGCTCTCTCTTTTTTATGAACATTTCAAGAACATTGCCATGTATAGTCAATTTGATCTCAATCTATCTTAACTAACTTTTACTATTCTATGGTTAATTTTAAGTAACTAAAGTTTAACTATACTATTTTGTGATTTATTTCAAGTAACTAATCTTTAAAACTTTGGGTCAATGATTTAAGTTTATAAAATTTCTAAAAAGACTAAGACGGTGTTTGTCCTTAGCTTATCAACTTATTGGAAATTTGGTAAACTCAATGCTTATGAGCTTATTCACTTGAGCTAATTGCTTATCTAAGTTCACAAGCTCATGAGCTTCTCAAATTTGATATAAGCTCATAACTCATAAGCCAATCATTTATCGAGTTAAAAAATGAAGCCTTCAAATTGTTTTTTTTTTTTAATTTTTTTTAGGTGTTCACTTAATGAACATTGGCTACTCAAGTGTTTCATGTTCACACATACTTTTATATCTCCGTAAGGTTCATTGTTATTGTATAAAGAGTTTGTAAAATGTTGTGTGACATGATGTGTAAACGGTGTATGTTTATAAAATGGATAATGATCCTTGAACATGAGTGGTGAAGTTGTGCATCTTGTAATTGTACATCGCTATTATTGTAAAATATTTATTTTATTTTAATTCATATGTACAATCACAAGATGCACAACTTTATTTCTCATGTTCAAATGAACACGAGAGGATCTTTATCCTTATAAAATTGAACGGTTCATTTTTTGGGTTTAATTAATTAACAAATTGATGGGTAGTGAATTTATTTAAATAATTGATATTAATTCTTGGTCATTAATAATCAATAATGTAGTAATAAATCAGTTTGCGTATATACAAAATAGAAAACTGAAACATGCATCTGAAATGCCGCAACAATTACAAGTTCATCAAAATAAAATCTATAATGTTCATTGTATTATTTTACTATGTGTTTGATTACACATATTCTCATTAGCATGAAGCTTTTCTTTCAAACTACATATACTTTTGTTTGTTTTTAATTACTTATTGCACAATATACAACGGATTATCTATTTATCTAATTTTTTCTCCCTCTCTTTTTGAAAACCCGTCAATTTGACGGGTCTTTTAGCTAGTGGTGTAATATGACGGTAAAAAGAGTAAATTACAAGGATGGTCTTTGTGGTTTGCGTTGACTTTCATTTTTGGTCTTTTAACTTTTTTTTGCGCAGACAATCACTAACTCTGAAACCTTTAACATACACGGTCCCTTGACCAAACGACGTAAAATTTGACTGTTAAACACCCCTCATGTGATTTGCACATAAAGGTATTTTAGTCTTCTCAAACGCTCTTTTTATTTCATAAAATAAAAGCTGTGAATTCATACTCTCAACACACTTTTTAGTTCATCCACTATACAAAATCACAACCTCATCCATAGCAGCCGTCGGTCCTCTCCAACCACCCAACATTGTCGCCGCATCTCCAACAACTCATCGAAATTCACATCATAAACAACCTATTCATCTTCGTTGACCATATAAAGCTTCTCGTTAACTCCAACCACACCATTGGCTACTTGGCTTCCCTGCTGAAATTCACATCATAAACCACCACCAACAATCCCACCATGACACCACCACCAGTAACCATCAAATATGCTCCCACCAGTCCACCACCCATAACCCACCACCACAACATCAACCAACAAACAACTTCACAATAACAACTGAAACCTCATAACAACTCAATAAACCAAAACAACAACATCAACCAATCACAACCAAATTGCATGAAATTTAAATTATTATAAGAATCTCCTCAGTATCACTACCATACCATTATCATTTTGCTCCCGTCAACCATTTACCCAATTATAAAAACCCATCAAACAACTTTTTTAACATGTCATATTTATTTTTGTTTTGATCCAGTGATTCAAATCCTACAATAAACAACAAAACCCCAATGAATTATGCAGGCATGATTTTTTAGTAGCAATTTACTTAATTCATTTTTACTTATTCATTACTAGAAAAAGATAAACATAAAACAATGAAGAAGTCTACTAGAGGCTGGTTGAACAGATGGTATGCATGAATGAAAAGGAAATTTTAGATTTGTAGATTTAATAAGTTGTAAAGTTTACTTAAATCTATAACCGAATACCAACCTGTTGTTTTGCTCCATATTTTCTTCTTTTTTGTTTTTATTGAGTTTTATGTGGGTCAAAAAGATAAAGATAGGTGATTATTGTGGAGATGTTGGGTGAAGGTAGGCGAAGAATTCCAGCGTGTGGGTGGCCAAATACCAGCGTTTCATTGTTGTATTTATGATTTTTGTTTGTTTGACACTTGTTTGGTAAATACTAGTTTACGGTTGTTTAATTTTGGAATGAATATAGTTAGAAATAGTGGTTATTGTTTGTTGGGTTTTGAGATTCTGCTGCTCAGGAATGATACAACTGCTCAAGTGTTCAATATGAAAAATACTCTAACTCATTACTACTGCTAATGTAATGGTTACTACTGTTAGTAATACATTACTGTTGCTGGAGGATTACTACTGCTAGAGTATATTACAACTGCTGCTTAGTTTTGTTTCTACTGCTTATGTGATAATGATGTATAGTCGGTTAGATAATTATAGAATAGATTCTAAAAGATTTATCTTGTATAGAAAGTCATTGTAAACTGACTAGGACTCCTTAGACTATAAAAGGAGGTCCTAGGGTTAGAGATAAATACGTATCAATTATAGAGTAGATCACTTCAAGGTTGTAAACCCTAATACTTTAAGAGTATTCGTATATTAATATATTAAAGTGTTTTGTGAGAAACAACTATGTCATTCATTGTTCTTCTTAAGATTAAATACAATCGCATTGTGTTTAATAAGTGTTTCAAGTCAGTTTCTATACCTAGTTGATTTAGATTCATCTAAAACAACTAACTCTTTACAAGCTAGAGAATTCGATCAAGTGCTTAACAGGGATCAACAAGTGGTATCAGAGCTTGTGATCAAGAAGAACCTGTTTTTAAAACTCAAGGCTATTCTACATCTACTGAAGACATGGAGTCAGAATCAATAAACATGGTTCCTACTTCAAAGGTACTTATGCTCAAGTCTAGTGAGTATGAGCTATGGAGGATGAGAATTGAGCAATACATTAAGATTGGATTGACTACTCTATGTGGGAAGTCATTCAGCTTGGCGATACTTTACCAAAGAAGACTATTGATGATAAAGGTGTGGAGAAGATAGTACCCATTAAATCTACTGCAGACAAGGCTCAAACAAGATTGAAGATAAAGACTCATAGTAATATCATGATGGGGATACCTAATGAGTATCAGTTGAGCTTTAATCATATTCAGGATGCTAAGTGTCTAATGGAATCTATTGATCAAAGATTTTGTGGGAATGAAGCTACCAAAAAGTCAAGGAAAAATCTTTTGAAGCATCAATTTGAGAACTTTGTTGCCTCAAGTTCTAAAAATCTTGATGCTACTTATGACAGACTTCAGAAGCTTATAAGTCAACTAGCACTTATGAAGGTTGCAGTTCATCAAGAAGATATCAATCTTAAGTTTCTAAGGAGCTTTTCATCATAATGGAGCATGCATACTTTGGTTTGGAGAAACAGAGCTGATTTGAAAAAGGTAAGTTTAGATGATCTCTACAACAACCTGAAAGTGTATGAATCTGAAGTCAAAGGGTCATCTGGTTCATCTTCAAGTGACACAAAACCTAGCTTTTGTTTCCTCTAATAACAAAAGTTCTAGCAGTACTCAGGAAAAATTTTCTACTGCTCATGGAGTTTCTGCTGGTAGCACTCAAGTTTTTGCTGTTGATTCATCAAACCCTGACAACATTAGTGATGCTGCTATTTGTGCTTTCTTGGCTGATCTTACTACTAGTTCTCAAGTTATGCATCAGGACTTGGAGCAAGTTGATCCTGATGATCTTAAAGAAATTGATTTAAAGTGGCAGATGGCTATGTTGACAATGAGGGCAAGAAGATTCTTGAAGAAAACTATAAGGCAACTCAAAATGATTGGCAGAATAATATGGTGTTTGATAAGTCCAAGATTGAATGCTACAATTGTCACAGGAAGGGCCACTTTGTAAGAGAATGCAGAGCACCAAGGACTCAAGAATACAAGAGTAGAGATAGCTCAAAGAAAGCTGGTGAGGATTCTAAGACCTCTACAACTATGGTGTCTTCTGATGGTTTGGGTAATTATGATTGGAGTGATCAAGCAGCAAAAGGACCAAACTTAGATCTTACGGCTTATTCTTCTTCATCATCCTGTTCTGATTCTAAGGTATTTAATGATTCTGGTTGTTCATATAAATCTTGTTTAGATACATTAGAAGAACTTAAATCTAGGAATGAAAATTTAGGAGAAGAAGTTAAAAAGTTAAAATTAGACAACTTAGGTTATAAAGTTGGTCTAAAATCTGTTGAGCAAAGGCTTGAATTTCTTAAAGAGAATGAGTTAGAGTATGTTGAAAAGAATAATGTTCTAGAAAGTAATCTTTTTCATAAAGATAATGAGATTAATACACTTACTAAAAGACTAGAACATGCTGAAAAAGATTAGGATGCAGCTTTGGCTGAGAAAAAAAAACATTAGGTTAGAGTTGAAAAACAACAGTTTGCATCTGATCTAGTGCATAAGACAATTGAGAGTCAATTAATGAGGAGAAGAAGTGGAATAGATTATAATGAGGTTCCTCCTCCTGCTAAAAGTGCCTATGCACCTTCAATAAAAGAATTGTCTTGTATAGGTGAATTAGATAACAAACTTGTAGGTGAAGCTAGTGAGTCTAGTATTGAAATACATAAGGTTGAAAAGAGGAATTCTGATGAACGCATCATTGAAGAATGGGTGTCTAATAAAGATGAGGAACAGGTTGAGTCAACACATAAGGTCTATAATCAAATAGTTAAGTCTAATGTTGAGTTTGTCAAATCTGTGTTTGGTGATAAGATTTCCAGGAAAATTGTTGAGTATAATGAGCAACCTAGAAAGCAACATAGGAAGTACAATAACAGGCCTAGAGGTAACCAAAGAAACTGGAACAACCTAATATCTCAAAGGTTAGGTAGTGATTTTGAAATGGTTAATAAACCTTGTTATAATTGTAGTAGTTTTGAGCATTTACAAGAAGATTATTTTTACTACCAAAAACCTGTTTGGAGTCATGCTAAAAGGGTGAATCACCAAAAAATTTCAAGAAAAACTCACCCACATGTTAAAAGAAATATGATTCCAAGAGCAGTAGTGATGAAATATGGTGTTACTAGATCAGTTAACATTGTTTCAACAAAAGAAAAGGTGAATGATGTTAATCAAAAGTCATATTTTTCTAAAAGTGATCATTCAACCAAAATCAAGCCTTTTCAAAAGTAAACAGAGGTTAGTACTGCTAAGGAAAAAGTAGTGGTTTCTGCTGCTGAGCCAAAAGTGATTACTGACATTGTTTTGGGCAATTATTTTTATGCTGTAAAGGCCTCAGCTTGTTGGGTCTAGAAACCAAAAATTAAAGTTTTAGATCATGTTTCAAGAAACAGCAGTGCATCAATGGACTTAAAGAGATTTGATTATGTTGATGCACAAGGCAGATCCAAGTCAGTGATGGCTAAAGGATAAAGTTATATTTGATAACCTTGAAGATTTTGAAGCAACTGATGGTGGATATGTTGCCTTTGAGAGTGATTCTAAAAGATGGAGAATCACAGGCAGAGGTACAATTAGAACTGGTAAAATAAATTTTGAAGATGTGTACTTTGTAAAAGAGCTTAAGTTTAATCTCTTTAGTGTCTCACAAATGTGTGACAAAAAGAACAATGTTCTTTTTACTATTACTGAATGTCTTGTCTTATCTTCTGATTTTAAGTTATTTGATGATAAATTTGTGCTACTTAGAATTCCTAGAACAGACAACATATATACAGTGTTGATATAAAGAAAATGGTTTCCCAAAGAGATTTAACTTGCCTTTTGGCCAAGGCCACATCTAATGAATCTAAGCTTTGGCATAGAAGGCTTGGTCATTTAAATTTCAAAACAATAAACAAATTGGTTAAGGTAAACCTTGTGAGAGGATTACTTTCAAAAGTTTTTAAAAATAATGAAATTTGTATGGCTTGTCAAAAAGGAAAACAACATAGAGCATCTTGTAAGTCCAAAGCAGTGAACTCAATAAGTCAGCCATTACATATGTTGCAAATGGATTTATTTGGGCCAACATATGTGGAGAGTTTGAATAAAAAGATGTATTTGATGAGTGTGTAAATACTCATCATTTTTAGTCAAATCTGAACTGCAAAACGGTTAAAAATGCTCAGAAATGCATCAAAATACTGAAAATATCTTAAAATTGCATTTTATATGTTTAGATGCAAAATGTTCAAAATCAGATGAAAAACGAGCAAAGTTTGCATAATTGGCAGTTTCAGTCCCCTGACTTTCAAAAAATGGCAAAATCAGTCCCTAGGCATTTATTTTAAAAGAAAAGTCACCAAAGGTCCTTTTGTAATCATAAATTATCATATTTAGTCCTTTGGTGAAAAAATCTAAAAATTTTGAGAAATTACAGTTTAGTCCCTAAAAATCCAAAAATGGTCAAAATTAGTCCTTGGGAATTTCAAAAGTGTCAAAAATTAACCCTTGGATTATTAAAGTTTGGCAAAACCAACCCTTGACTACATCTTCATAATTTACATGTTTGGTCCTTGGTGAAGTTACATTTTGGTCCTTGTTTTATTAATATTACAAACCAAACCGGACCTAATTAACTACCCAAGCCCAATCTAAACCCCTTGGCCCAAACCACTTACCCGGTCCAGTATACCCATGACCCGACCAACCCAATTTTTAAAATAAACAAACGCCCCCTTTTCCTGTCATCCCTGACATTTATGTCTGCAATCCCTCACCTCCAGCCACCTACAACCACCCTACTCCACCATTTGTCTCCCCCCTCCTCACCTAACATACAAATTCATTTAATGCAACCCTTTCCTATCCAAGATATCAAGACCAAGATTTGGCGCCAAAACCATGAAACGGCCAAGATGGCTCAAAAGGCATCCAAGGGCTCAGATTAATGCTGGGAAGTGTCCAAAGAGAGGAGAGAGACAATTTGGTGCATAAAAGAAGCCAAGAGGAAGCAAGAAAAAGAGTAGTTAGTTTATTTTTCATATATGTATGTCGTTTTAATGTTGTTATGTCTTACTTAGTTTCTCAGTTGAATTTTAAAGCTCTTTTGTGCTCAACTTAGTTGTTTCATTGTATTAAAACCCTTATCAAGTTTCAATTCAAGTCTTGGTTAACATTTCATATTTTCTTGTCCACTGTTGCAAATTGGAGTTCCAAGTTCTTATGTTTCATTCTCTAGCAGCTTATTTATAAGCTCACATAAGTCTATGCAAGCTTATTATAGCTCTGTGTAAGCTTATAGTTAAGTTTTAAGCTATTTTGGGTATTGGTCAACACAAGTCAAACTTGGAGCAAAATGGGTGCAGGAATGAAAAATGGTTGGTTCAGACATGGAATTGGGTTAAATCAGAGTAGGTTAGGGGTTGGATTAGGCTAGTGTTCTTGGTTTCCTTGTTGGCAAGCCATAGTGGCTTTGGACCAATTGTAAGTGCTATTTTCAGAATTCTTGGCATAATCTGTTCCTGTGATTATAAGTAGTTAAAACCTATTAGTTAATCTGTGTTTAAGTCAAGTTAATCTAGTTTGATCATTTGTTCAAGCTTATTCAGTTGCTATCTCATTTTAATTTGTTAAACAGTTCAAAAAGGGATGTTTGGTTCTGCTGATCTCACTGTCTTTTAGTCTTATTCAGTAGCTAAAATTAGTTGGTTAAAGTTTGTTTAGCTCATTTAAGTTAGTATCAATCAATAATTGGTGCATGATAGTTCAAAAAGTCAAACATAATTGAAATCTGTCTCCTTTGTTAAACTGTTGGATCTTTGGAATTGGAGATCCTTGTTTTGTGTTTGGAATTCATAAACCTTGCTTGCATTAAGCTTATTACACCTTATTACATCACCATCAGTCTTAAAATTTGATTCAAAGTTCAATTTAGTCAAAATTTCAATCTGTCTCAAAAAGTCAAACTGGTGTAAGAATTGGATTTGGCGATATTGCAGCAGATTTGCACAGGTTTCATTAGAACTTTTTAGGGTCTGAATTTTTGTCTACAAGTAGTCTAATAGGTGGTCTCTAAGACCTCATATCTGTTTTTATCTTAAGCTTTCTAAATAAGCTGCTGCATAAGCTCTAAGTCTGGTCCTAGTGCCCTGCTCACAGGGCTCAGCTGACACTGAGTTTTCTCAGGCCTTGTGCAAGCTTGCACAGGATTCATTAGAGCCTTCCTAGTTCTGGTCTTGTGGTTACAAGTAGTTACTTAGGTCTAGTTTAAGTCTTAATATTTGGATTTTGCTTTTAAGCTTATTTGAGTGCTTAATTTGTGACTGCAAGTAGGTACCAAATTCTGTTTTAGCTTATTAGCTCAAATCATCAAGTTTGATCAATCCTGTAATCCAGTGGTTAAAGCTTATTGTTTTTAGTTGCAAATTGGTTAATTTAGTATATTGTAGCTTCTGTTCCAGTGTGGTGGCTTGTTTGGTTCATTTGGCTTAATTTAGTGCTTATTTATAAGCACTTGTGACATCAGTTGCATTTTTCTCCATATAACCCACTGTTTTTCCATTTTTCTTAGCTTCTTAATATCATTTTAGAGTTTCCCTGAAATTTTCAGATTTTTCCTAGTTGTTTTGCTATTTTTCTTGATTTTAAGTAGTTTTTAAGCATTTTTAATTAGTCTTTAATACAAAAAATTAAGAAAAGGTTCAAAAAAATAATATTTCATTTTTCTTAGGTTTAGATAAATATAAAAAGTAAAAAAGGTAATTTTCCATATTTTTCATAGTTTATTTTGTAATTTTTAGTAATTTAATTAGTTTTTAATAGTTTAAAATTCCTAGAAAATAGAAAATAATCAGAAAAATACAAAAATAGTTTTGAAAATTCTCTTTTGATATTTTAGATTTTCTAAGTCTTAATTTTATTTTTCTAGCTTTATTTCCTATTTTCTTGTATTTTAGGTAATTATTTATTAGTTTTTAATTAATAATAATTAGATAATTAGTTATAAAAATAATTTTCTTTTTATAAAACTTTTCTTTTATCATTAGGATTGTAAAAATATCATTTTCATATTTTTAGGATTTATATTGTGTAAGTTTCCCGTTTTTATCTTGTACGTCGCGTAGTTTTTAATTTCAGTTTCGTAAAACATAAAAACAAAAACATCATTTTAATTATAGTGATAGCGTTTATTTAATAGATTTTATCTTTTTAATTTCCTCTAATTTGCATTTAAGCCATTGTAATTTGTTGGCTTTTCCTTAGTCATAATCATATTCACAAATCTCCTTTTTCCATTCAAATCTCGCGATCACTATACGTTTGATAATCCATTGCATAGCTCGCTGGGACATAACGACCCGGGGAAACACTATACTCCCCAGATCTTCATTGAGTTCGTTCCTGAGCCGTTTTAAGCTTGTTACGGTCTGTCATTCACAAGTGGCAGGCTTGAGTGATAAAGCTTGACTGTTCTGGAGCGCATCAAATTTTTGGCGCCGCTGCCGGGGAGCTGTGCTGATCTATCTTCCGTGTAGCAGATTAGTTGTTTGAATACTCACTCTTTGTTTATATCATCCATCTCTATCCATCTATATATATATCCATATTTTCTTATAAAAAAATCCAAAAACCCAAAAACAGCCAAAAACGTATAAAACACAAAAATATTTTTCCTTTTGTTTCTATATATGTATCAAAAATAAAAATACAAAAAGATTCGTCGTTTTCTTTAATAATAAACAACTTAAAAAATTACCACCGCAAACCAAGGCAGTGCACTACCTAACTGGGGGTGCGACCATAATAAGTTCCCGAACTAAAGATTTAAAACTTGCCTTTGTGTCCTTGTGATTGGTGTACCTTTTTCAAAGAAGCCATTCATCTTGGATTATTGGTTAAGTTCACTGTTGTTTTGCCTCGATTTTGTGTTAATTGATTTTGTTGTGATATCGACGTTTCAGAACCAGAAAACCCATAAAGATTCTCCTCACCCCATTTTTATAAAACGTCTTCATAATTCTCATTCTCATCTGAAAGATTTTCATAATTCCATTCCTCTCCTTAGCTCTGAGATTCCTTAGAGTTAACTCTAGTGCATGCGCACTCGTTCTTCTAGATCATTGAGTCCTTTGCGTGATCTAGCAGAAATTCCTAGACGACGTTCTCGTAGACGTGCTGCCCAAATAGTCGAACCCGAGATTCGTACTATTTCAAACAACAACATGGCAGACGAACGTACTATGGCGGAAATGCTCCAGGCACCCACCGAGGGTTATGGAGATGCCATCGTTTTACCAGTAATCAACTCTGATCACTTCGAATTGAAGACACATTTGATCCAACTTGTGTCTACAAATCCATTCCGCGGGTCTGATCGAAGACCGTATGCACACATCCGTTGGTTTAACAAGTTGACTTCAACTATCAATTTCAAGGATGTGCCACAAAAAGTGATCAAGTTGATGCTATTTCCATTCTCACTTGAGGGGACAGCCCGGATTTGGCTGGAAAAAGAACCCCCTCGATCCATCGAAACTTGGGAGGATCTTGTTCAAAAGTTTGTTAATTACTTCTTCCCTCCATCAAAGACGACTAATCTTAAAAATGAAATTTCTGGATTTCGTCAAAATTTCGATGAAAACTTTGGAGAAGCATGGGAGAGATTCAAAGATCTCCTCAAGAAATGCCCCCATCATGAATTCACGGAGCTTCAACAAGTCAATATCTTTTATAATGGGTTGAACTGTAGCGATCAAGATTCTTTGCGCATCCGCGTGGTGGCAATATCTTGAATCGTAGACCTAAAGATGTGCTTGAAATTTGCGAGAGTAAATCAAAAGTTCCTATTTCTCGAAACAAAGTCAATGTTCCGAACACTCCTGCTTCTACATCCAGTAACTCTTCTGAGTTAGCAGCTCCGATAGCCGCTCTAACGGACATGATCCATTGTATGATAAAAGAGGTAAAGGAAATCAAAAGCGAAATTCATAAGCCGGAACCAATCAAAGCCATAAACAAGGTGTGTGAAATTTGTAGTGGTCCACACGCGTATTATGATTGTCAAGCAACCGATGCTTCTTTTTACCAAGCTCCCGTAGCTTCTGTAAACCACAATCAATACCGACCACAAGCTGATCCTCACTACCGTGCACCTAGCGGTATGACACCACCTGGTTTTCCTCCTATGCAAAACCATGGCAATCAAAACCATGGCAATCAAAACCATGGCAATCAAAATCGCTTTGTTTCGAATCAAGGACACAACTTCAATAACTCTCAAAATTTCAATCAAAACTGGAACAATTTCAACCAACCATATCAAGCTCCTAATCATCAAAGTTATCAACAACCTCCTCAAGCTCCCATACCAAATGACTTCATGAAAATGACTGAGTCAAACATGCGTTCAATGCAAACTCAGATCAATAACATGAGAGGTGAGCTTAAAAGGGAAATTGATACCACATTATCTCGGCAGACAAATGAGTTAAAGAATATGATGAGCAGTTTCATGAACATGAATATGAACAAAGCTTCATCATCTTCTGGAGGACTCCCAAGCAATACAATTCCTAATCCCAATGCCGAGTTGAAAGCCGTCACCACTCGTAGTGGTAAGACGCACAATGGACCTTCGACTCCAATGCCCCCTCCTCCTGTGGCATTGAGTCAAGTTACCAAGGAGACAACGGACAAGGTGCATTATTCAAGCCCACGAAGTACCGCACACGTCCCACCTTCGGTAGTCCAAGCTTCAAGTCCGGAACCCGAAGTTCCGAAGACAAATTCTGAGCCAGAAAAAACTTCCATCCCGGCTCAAAAGTCTAGTCAGCTTCCTTACCCATCAAGAATGAATGATGAGAAGCTCAAAGACAAAAACAAAGAGAAAATGGAAAATTTTTTCCAAATCTTCAATGAGCTTCACTTTGATATAAGCTTCGTTGATGCTCTCGTTCTAATGCCTAAATTTGCATCCACGCTTAAAGGCTTACTCACCAACAAAGATAAGTTGTCTGAGATGGCGAAAACCCCTCTCAATGAGCAATGCTCAGCGGCCATTCTTAATAAGCTTCCCGAAAAGCTTGAAGACCCTGGCCGGGTTTTAATCCCGTGTGATTTCTTGGGGATGTTTCAATGCTCCGCCTTGGCCGATCTTGGCGCTAGCATTAACCTCATGCCACTCTCAGTATGGAAGAAACTGTCTCTTCCTAAACTTTCATCCACTTGTATGACACTCGAGCTAGCGGACCGTACCGTAACTCGTCCACTTGAGATAGCCAAGGATGTCGTGATGAAAGTGGGAAAGTTTCACTTTCCTACTGACTTTGTTGTAGTAGACTTCGATGCAGATCCGAGAGTTCCCCTTATCTTAGGGAGAGCTTTCTTAAGAACGAGTCGTGCTCTGATTGATGTGTTTGCTGAAGAGTTGACCATACGGGTTGACAACGAAGAGCTCACGTTAAATATCAACAAGAACTCCAAACCTCTGTACAAACAGAGTGTTGCCACAATTGATCAAAGATCTGAAAGATTCAATGCAACACTCTCAAACTTCACGGTTAAGAGGAGTCATGAAAAACGTGCTGACCTCAAAGCTTTAAAATTACCCTGGTTCAAACAAATGGTTTGAAAGCTGTACCAAGGAAGTCAAGAGTATTCTTGATGATGATGATGATCTAGATCGGAGACTTCATCGGAAGTGGTGGAAACTGCTAGCTCTAAGAGCACACCACTTGTCCCACCTCCGGAATCAGTTTGTCGCATCGAGTTTGTTAACTCTGTGGATGAAACCAAACTCTCTTCAGTTTCATCTGAGTTGGATGATGATGTTTGTGATCCAATGGGAGACATCCTTCCCATTGATGAATTGCTCCAAAATGATCCATCATCTTCTAGTCTTATTCCCGACTCTTCCATCCCTTCTCTCACTCCGGATGAGGAAGATGACAACTTTGGAATGAAGTCGATGCATTTCTTAGTGATGAGTCAATTCCAACGGGAATTGATAACACTTACTTTGATCCGGAGGGAGACATCCTTTTTCTGGAAAGTCTGTTGATTGAAGAACCATTTCCCACCCTCCCTCCCGGACATCTTCTTGACAATCACCATCTAAGCTTCAAGTTTACGCTTAAAGATGTCAAACGGTGATTTACTTCTCTCTGAGGAATGGACATGCATTCTCATGTACGTCTTTATTCCATTCTTCACAGATGGTGTGGTCGCTCTTTCCCTTTTCTCTTTCGGGAATGAGGACACCATCTTTGACCCCGGTATCATCCCTTATAGTTTCTACTATTAACAATACCGCGATTGTATCTCGTCGGTGTGGAACTTTCTGATGTTCATATGTTTATTAACACTGTGAACGAAAGTCCGATTGAGATTGGTTTTCCACGTTACTTTCCCCATGAACAAATGAATTCGGGGTCGAGTCAAGCTAGCGACTCGGGAATCAAAAACAATAGCACACAATATGGGTTTTCACCCATATTTTTGACTTCTTTCTATTTTCTACCACCCTAGTGTGGGGGGGTTGCCCCACATGTTTTCAAAAAAAAAAAAAAAATCTCCATTCTAAATAATGGCCGCAGTATTTCCCTTTTACGTTCTTTGTTTCGGCATAACTGCCGGTACTTTGAATATTGAGGGCAATATTCATTTCTAAGTGTGGGGGGGGGGGGGGGAATTCTCACGAATTTTATCATATAATTATACCAATTCCCCCGTTTTTGGCCAAAATTTTTTTTGGAGTAAGTGTTTTACACTTTCTCATCTTATGGTTATCAGTCCGCCTTGTCTAATAAACAAAAGGATTGGCTAATCCAGGAGCAAACGGCTCTTGGTAAAGATTTCTCAAATCCGTTTATATGGCTTGTAATTTGCCCAAAATTGTATGGTTCTCAACTCACCATATCCTAAAAAGTGAAGAGTTGGCTAGCCCGCAAGTTTATGGCTTGTGGTAAAGGCAGTGGAAAAACCATAATTGGTATTCAGCTCACCAAAGATAATTCTGATAATTTATCTAAGAGTTGGCTAGTCCAGAAGGGTACGGCTTCTGGTAAAGACACATCAAATCCGTTATATGGTTTATGATTTGCCAATAAATCAGATGGTTATCGGTGTACCATGGTTCTTGCTTGAACTGAAACATTTGGCTACTCCAGAAGTAATGGCTTTTGGTAAAGAGATTCAAATCCATTAAGTTCTTCTCAAAAGATTGCTAGGGACTAGCAATAGTTTAGTGTGGGGGATTGATGAGTGTGTAAATACTCATCATTTTTAGTCAAATCTGAACTGCAAAACGGTTAAAAATGCTCAGAAATGCATCAAAATACTGAAAATATCTTAAAAATGCATTTTATATGTTTCCGATGCAAAATGTTCAAAATCAGATGAAAAACGAGCAAAGTTTGCATAATTGGCTTTTCAGTCCCCGACTTTCAGAAAATGGCAAAATCAGTCCCTAGGCATTTATTTTAAAAGAAAAGTCACCAAAGGTCCTTTTGTAATCATAAATTATCATATTTAGTCCTTTGGTGAAAAAATCTAAAAATTTTGAGAAATTACAGTTTAGTCCCTAAAAATCCAAAAATGGTCAAAATTAGTCCTTGGGAATTTCAAAAGTGTCAAAAATTAACCCTTGGATTATTAAAGTTTGGCAAAACCAACCCTTGACTACATCTTCATAATTTACATGTTTGGTCCTTGGAAATTCAGAAGTTACATTTTTGGTCCTTGTGTTATTAATATTACAAACCAAACCGGACCTAATTAACTACCCAAGCCCAATCTAAACCCCTTGGCCCAAACCACTTACCCGGTCCAGTATACCCATGACCCGACCAACCCAATGTTTAAAATAAACAAACCCGCCCCCTTTTCCCTGTCATCCCCGACATTTATGTCTGCAATCCCTCACCTCCAGCCACCTACAACCACCCTACTCCACCATTTGTCTCCCCCCTCCTCACCTAACATACAAATGCATTTAATGCAACCCCTTTCCCTGTCCAAGATATCAAGACCAAGATTTGGCGCCAAAACCATGAAACGGCCAAGATGGCTCAAAAGGCATCCAAGGGCTCAGATTAATGCTGGGAAGTGTCCAGAGAGAGGAGAGAGCAGTTTGCATAAAAAAGCCAAGAGGAAGCAAGAAAAAGAGTAGTTAGTTTATTTTTCATATATGTATGTCGTTTTAATGTTGTTATGTCTTACTTAGTTTCTCAGTTGAATTTTAAAGCTCTTTTGTGCTCAACTTAGTTGTTTCATTGTATTAAAACCCTTATCAAGTTTCAATTCAAGTCTTGGTTAACATTTCATATTTCATCCATGTTGCAAATTGGAGTTTCAAGTTCTTATGTTTCATTCTCTAGCAGCTTATTTATAAGCTCACATAAGTCTATGCAAGCTTATTATAGCTCTGTGTAAGCTTATAGTTAAGTTTTAAGCTATTTTGGGTATTGGTCAACACAAGTCAAACTTGGAGCAAAATGGGTGCAGGAATGAAAAATGGTTGGTTCAGACATGGAATTGGGTTAAATCAGAGTAGGTTAGGGGTTGGATTAGGCTAGTGTTCTTTGTTTCCTTGTTGGCAGGCCACAGTGGCTTTGGACCAATTGTAAGTGCTATTTTCAGAATTCTTGGCATAATCTGTTCCTGTGATTATAAGTAGTTAAAACCTATTAGTTAATCTGTGTTTAAGTCAAGTTAATCTAGTTTGATCATTTGTGCAAGCTTATTCAGTTGCTATCTCATTTTAATTTGTTAAACAGTTCAAAAAGGGATGTTTGGTTCTGCTGATCTCACTGTCTTTTAGTCTTATTCAGTAGCTAAAAATAGTTGGTTAAAGTTTGTTTAGCTCATTTAAGTTAGTATCAATCAATAATTGGTGCATGATAGTTCAAAAAGTCAAACATAATTGAAATCTGTCTCCTTTGTTAAACTGTTGGATCTTTGGAATTGGAGATCCTTGTTTTGTGTTTGGAATTCATAAACCTTGCTTGCATTAAGCTTATTACACCTTATTACATCACCATCAGTCTTAAAATTTGATTCAAAGTTCAATTTAGTCAAAATTTCAATCTGTCTCAAAAAGTCAAAATGGTGTAAGAATTGGATTTGAGCAGATATTGCAGCAGTTGCACAGGTTTCATTAGAACTTTTTAGGGTCTGAATTTTTGTCTACAAGTAGTCTAATAGGTGGTCTCTAAGACCTCATATCTGTTTTTATCTTAAGCTTTCTAAATAAGCTGCTGCATAAGCTCTAAGTCTGGTCCTAGTGCCCTGCTCACAGGGCTCAGCTGACACTGAGTTTTCTCAGGCCTTGTGCAAGCTTGCACAGGATTCATTAGAGCCTTCCTAGTTCTGGTCTTGTGGTTACAAGTAGTTACTTAGGTCTAGTTTAAGTCTTAATATTTGGATTTTGCTTTTAAGCTTATTTGAGTGCTTAATTTGTGACTGCAAGTAGGTACCAAATTCTGTTTTAGCTTATTAGCTCAAATCATCAAGTTTGATCAATCCTGTAATCCAGTGGTTAAAGCTTATTGTTTTTAGTTGCAAATTGGTTAATTTAGTATATTGTAGCTTCTGTTCCAGTGTGGTGGCTTGTTTGGTTCATTTGGCTTAATTTAGTGCTTATTTATAAGCACTTGTGACATCAGTTGCATTTTTCTCCATATAACCCACTGTTTTTCCATTTTTCTTAGCTTCTTAATATCATTTTAGAGTTTCCCTGAAATTTTCAGATTTTTCCTAGTTGTTTTGCTATTTTTCTTGATTTTAAGTAGTTTTTAAGCATTTTTAATTAGTCTTTAATACAAAAAATTAAGAAAAGGTTCAAAAAAATAATCTTTCATTTTTCTTAGGTTTAGATAAATATAAAAAGTAAAAAAGGTAATTTTCCATATTTTTCATAGTTTATTTTGTAATTTTTAGTAATTTAATTAGTTTTTAATAGTTTAAAATTCCTAGAAAATAGAAAAATAATCAGAAAAATACAAAAATAGTTTTGAAAATTCTTTTTTGATATTTTAGATTTTTCTAAGTCTTAATTTTATTTTTCTAGCTTTATTTCCTATTTTCTTGTATTTTAGGTAATTATTTATTAGTTTTTAATTAATAATAATTAGATAATTAGTTATAAAAATAATTTTCTTTTTATAAAACTTTTCTTTTATCATTAGGATTGTAAAAATATCATTTTCATATTTTTAGGATTTATATTGTGTAAGTTTCCCGTTTTTATCTTGTACGTCGCGTAGTTTTTAATTTCAGTTTCGTAAAACATAAAAACAAAAACATCATTTTAATTATAGTGATAGCGTTTATTTAATAGATTTTATCTTTTTAATTTCCTCTAATTTGCATTTAAGCCATTGTAATTTGTTGGCTTTTCCTTAGTCATAATCATATTCACAAATCTCCTTTTTCCATTCAAATCTCGCGATCACTATCGTTTGATAATCCATTGCATAGCTCGCTGGGACATAACGACCCGGGGAAACACTATACTCCCCAGATCTTCATTGAGTTCGTTCCTGAGCCGTTTTAAGCTTGTTACGGTCTGTCATTCACAAGTGGCAGGCTTGAGTGATAAAGCTTGACTGTTCTGGAGCGCATCAGTATTGCTTAGTTGTCATAGATCTAACAAGCCATTACTTAAAGATGAAGATGGTGAAGAAGTTGATGTTCAGTTATACAGATCAATGATTGACTCATTGATGTATCTTACAGCTTCAAGACCTGGCATTATGTTTGCAGTATGTGCTTGTGCAAGATATCAAGTCTCACAAAAAGTTTCACATCTCAATTCTGTGAAGCAAATTTTTATATATTTGAGATACCAACCTAAATTGGTCTCTAGTATCCAAAAGATTCACCTTTTGACTTGATAGCATACACTGATAGTGATTATGCTAGAACATGCTTGGATAGGAAATCCACAACTGGTGGTTGTCGATTTCCTTTGGAAGCAGGTTGATTTCATGGCAATGCAAGAAACAGACAGTGGTTGCTAATTCCACAACTAAGGCTGAGTATGTTGATGCTTCAAGTTGCTTTGGTCAAGTACTCTGGATTCAAAATAAACTTCTTGATTATGGGTACAATTTTAAGCATACCAAAATGTACATTGATAACAGCAGTACTATGTTCATAATAAGAAATCTTGTTTATCATTAAAAAACAAAACATATTGAGATAAGACACCATTTTATAAGAGATTGTTATGAAAAGAAGTTGATTCAAATTGTTAAAATCCATACTGACAACAATGTTGCAGATTTGCTCACAAAAGGTTTTGATGTGAGTAGATTTCAAATTTTTATTGCAAGTATTGGGTAATCACACATATTAATGAGTCTTCTTCTGACGTTGGTCCCGTTAAACCAGTTGCATAAATTAATGGTACTTTACCTTCTTTGAGTGAAATCACACCATTACCCGAAAGATGTAAAATTCTTAAATATTTTGATGCATTCATGTCTGATATTAAGCTTTTGAAGCATGCAATTGAACATAATTCTAAAATAAAAGCTGCAATGTTTCAATTGGTCTATGCCAAAGAACAACGAGAAATCTTTCAAAAACAACTTTTACCACATGTTCATAATTTGCGTATACGTGCAACATATTGGGAACAGGAACTTCATAATGAAGTTCGACAAATGAAAACAATTTTCAATGAAACAGAAGAATCGATTTTGAAAACCAAAAAGAAAAATAAAATTTATCGAAATCATGTTGATCGACTCTTGGAAGATTTTATATGTGCTGATACTATCTCGATTGTGTTGTATTATACTAAGGCATCTGGTTTTGAAAATATTGTTGTTGATACTGTTGATAATGATAATATGTCTCAAATCGAAACTTTGAAAGCTGAAAATGAGCGTTTTTAAATGAACTTTCTGAAGTGTAACGTCGTCTTCATTGGTGTCAAAATGATTGTATCAATAGAGAAATTGATTTACAAACAAAACTCAACCAGTCGGGTGAAAAACCTTTTGAACCAAAACTTGAATGACTGGATGATGAGAACGCTTCTTTGAAATGCCAACTTTTCAAATATGAACAAGAAATTGCAAAAGTCAAAACAGAATACGGAACCATATTTGATTTGCTCAAAAAGACTCGTGATAAAGCGCCAAAGATCTCGATAATCACCTTGTGTACACTCGTAAAGTATTAAGTGTTAATGGAAACTTACGCTCTGAAATTCTATACTTAAAAGACACTATCATTGAGTTGAAAGAGAAGTTGGTGAAATATGACAATGATAACTCTAGTAACACAAATATCATTGCACCTGGAATGTTTAAAATTGACACTAGGAAGCCCACTGACAAACTACAAGATACTAATGTGATTCCTTCCACTTCTACAGGAGTAGTTGCCTCTAATCCTAACGTTAGCACTTCACAGCCTTAAGAGCACTCACAAGAAGAATATGAAGTTTCAATGTAAGAGCGGACCACTAAAAGCCTCTAAAGTAGAAGATCATGATAGGAATTTGAATAAATCACATGTTGCACCTGCTTTAGATATTGCGTTAGATGAATGTAATAGAAAAGGCAATGTAACGAATGTTGAATCTTCAAGTACTTTGAATGTTATGTTTGAAGCCTCTCGTGTTGTTTTTTGTAAAAGTATGTTTTCGGGTTGTCATGATAATTGTGTTGCTAAATCTATCTTGTCTCATAATCGGAAATCTACAACTGGCATTACCTCTAGGCCCACTATTGCTTCTAAGTCTGTGCTAGGAAAACCGCCTATTGTAGTTTCTGAGAACATAATTGATGCACCCATAGCTCAATCATCACGTCCTAGGAAGATACCATCACCTAGTGCATTCACTAAGACAAAAGCACGTACTAGTTGGACTTCGCAGAGATGGTTACAAAGTACACCTGGCTTTAAACGGTTACCAAAAACTATTAACATGTGTGTTTCCACTGTGACTATAACGGAACCCTCTAACTCTATGGGTTCCACCTCTACCTCTATTCCACCTGTGTCATCTGTGTGTATTGCAGGTGATACAAATCATTCTTTGGACTGTTGATAGCGGCTGTTCCTGGCACATGATAGGCAACCTCAAACTTTTATCAAACTTTGTTGCAAAGTTCATTGGCACTCTCAGGTTCGAGAATGTTCACTTCGTGGCTATCATGGGCTACGGAGATTACATCAATGGAAACATCGAAATCAGCAGAGTCTACTATGTGGAAGGTCTTGGACATAATCTTTTCTCAGTTGGTCAATTTTGTGATGGTGATTTGGAAGTTGCTTTTCAGGAGAAAACTTGTTTCATTCGTGACCTACAAGGAAACGATCTCATGTCAGGCACTCGTTCTTCAAACCTTTACTCACTCTCAATGCAAGAAATGGTCGCCTCATCTCCCATTTGTCTACTCTCTAAAGAAACATCTACAAAATCATGGTTGTGGCATAAAAGACTCTTACATTTGAACTTTAAAACCATAACTGATCTTGCACGACACAAACTAATTAAAGGTCTTCCAAGCTTTCGATATTCAAAAGACCACTTATGCTCAGCTTGTGAACAAGGAAAAAGCACTCGTGCTCATTTTCCTTCGAAGGTTGAAAACATCACTCAACATGTTCTTCACCTTCTTCACATGGACTTGTGTGGCCCGATGCATGTGCAGACGATTAACGGCAAACGCTACATTCTCGTAATCGTTTATGACTACTCTAGATGGACTTGGGTTTATTTTCTTCGAAGTAAAGATCGAACTCCACCAATGATCATTACCTCTTTGAATTTGTGAATCAAACTATTCGGGAATATTATGAGAAAGTGGGAATTGAGCATCAAAAATCAATTGCAAGAACACCAGAACAAAATGGAGTTGTCAAAAGACGAAACCGTACATTAGTGGAAGCTGCAAGAATGGTGTTGATAAATGCTAAACTTCTAGATTACTTGTGGGCAGAAGCTTTGTCAAGTGCATGCTATACTCAGAACTATTCAATGATCACAAAACGCCACCACAAAACACCTTATGAGCTTATCCATGACAGAAAACCAAATCTAAAACACTTTCATGTATTTGGTGCTCTTTGTTACCCAAATAATGATCGTGATGACTTTTGAAAGCTCAAGGCCAAAGCTGATATTGGAGTCTTTGTTGGATACTGTGAAAACTCTAAAGGATATCGGATCTGGAATCGTCATACAAAGGAAATTATAGAGACTATTCATGCTAATTTTGATGAGCTCACAGAAATGGCTTCTGAGCAAAATAGCTTAGAACTTGGACATAAATGTCTTAACTTCCCTCCATCATCAGCTGATCAAACCTTTTAACTCACTCGTCGTCAAATGGAAACGTTGTTTGCTCCTCTGTTTAATGAAGAATTTAATCAACGTGCTCCGGATGTATCAACTGTTTCCGCTGCTCTACCTGATCAAATTCCAATACCTGATACACCTGAAACAACAACCATTGTTGATGATGCACACCCCGGTCGAACCTCCAACAATAGCTGAACAAAATGCTTCAAATGACAATGACCCAGCTGATGATCCTCTTAATCACAATGTACCTGCACTTGCGGATTATGATGGAAATGTGTTTTTCAACCCTTTTTCATCTGAAACGACAAATCCAGATGTTGTTGAATCTTCTACCAGCCATCTGGATCCACCTAATTTACACAATGTATATCAACACCAACCTTCAACACACCGATGGACCAAAGATCATTCTCTTGTTAATATTATTGGCAACCCAAACCAACCAGTCGTAACCAGACAACGCCTTCACACTGACGGAGAACATTGCATTTATGCACTCATTATCAGTCAAACAAAACCCAAAAACATTAAAGAAACAATGACTCATGACAACTGGATTGAATCCATGCAAGAAGAGCTTAACCAGTTCAAGCGTTTAGAAGTATGGGAATTGGTTGAAAGACCGACAGGGGTCTACGTCAATGGTCTAAAACGGATTTAGAAGAATAAGTTAGTTGCTGAAGGAACGGTCATTCGAAATAAGTCACGTCTGGTAGCTAAGGGTTATAAACAGGAAGAGGTTATCGACTTTGAAGAATCATTCGCACCGGTTGCTCGACTTGAGGCTGTACGGATTTTTCTGGCATTCGCGGCTCACATGAACATCACCGGCTACCAAATGGATGTCAAAACTGCATTTCAGAATGGACAATTTAATGAGACAGTGTATGTTAGCTAGCTGGAAGGATTTGTTGATCCATAGTTCCCTAATCATGTCTACAAACTGAACAAGGCTTTCTATGGTCTTAAACAAGCCCCTCGGGCGTGGTATGATAAGTTATCATCCTTCTTGCTTGCTCATAACTTTATCAAAGGATCGGTTGACCCCACACTGTTTGTTCAATATCACGAGGCACACATTTTAATTGTTGAGATTTATGTGGATGATATCATCTTTGGTTCTACCCACAAAAAGTACTCAAATGCTTTTTCAAAACTAATGAATTTTTTTTGAAGTGTCCATGATGTTGAACTTACGTTATTCTTAGGACTACAAGTTCATTAATCACCCCATGGTATTTTCCTCAGTCAGTCCAAATATGCTATTGAAATTTTGAAAAAACATGGTATGCAAACATGTGACACCTATAATACACCAATGGCACATACCAGTAAACTAGATGATGATTTACTTGGGAAACTGGTTGACCTACCAAATACCATAGTATTATTGGGTCTCTCATGTATCTAACAGCCAGTAGACCCGATATTGTATTTGTTGTATATCTATGCTCTCGTTATCAGTTAAGACCCACTGAAAAACATCTCTCAGAGGCTAAAAGAATCCTCTGATACATCAAGGGAACCATTAACTTGGGGATATGGTATCCGAAGGATTTTGGTTTTGAACTAATAGCATTTTCAGATGCCGACTATGCAGGATGCTTAGATACACGTAAGAGTACTTCTGGCGGTCTACAATTCCTTGGTGATAAATTGGTGTCATGGCATTCGAAGAAGCAGGATTGTTCATCGTTATCGTCAATTGAAGTAGAATATATAGCCATGTCTGCGTGTTGTGCTCAAGTCATCTGGATGAGAATACAACTCATGGTTTATGGTTATCTTTTCGACAAGATTCCGGTGTACTGTGACAACAAAAGTGCTATTGTGATCTCGTGCAACACAGTTCAACACTCGAAGTCAAAGCACATTGCTCTTCGCTACCATTTCATCAAAGAGCATGTGGAGAAGGGAACGGTGGAATTATACTTTGTTGGTACATAACATAAATTGGCAGACCTTTTCACCAAAGCCTTGCCTCCCGCAATATTTTCTGACTTGGTTCACCGGATTGGCAAGAGATGTTTGACTCTAGAAGAACTGGATGAATTTTTAAAACTACCTTGAAAAGTCAAACACAGAAACTACTTTTGTAAATATTTTTCAAAAACAAAATACAAAAATAGAAAATTATATGAAATCTAAAAATATTTTTTTCCTTCAAACTTTTTATGAAAAACAAACATTGCAAGTACAAAAATTTCATCAACACTTTGTTCTATCAAACATTTCACTATTTTTCCTGAACAAGTGTTGAGGGGGAGAATGTACATATTTTACAAGTTTCATAAAACCTTGTACTTGCATGTTACCAAAAATATGTTGTTCTTGAAATGTGTTGGTAAAGTATCATGGTTTAATACCCTCCTCAGACTCAAAATGTTTATAAAATTCATTATTTCAAAAGTCGAGGGGGAGTATCGTCAAGCTTCTTGCTAAAATGATCTTTGTTCTAACCAAGTTGTGAGTTAATGGACCTTGGTTGAAAACATTTGAGGTTAAGGGGCTAAATGTGACATTTGTGAAAACAATTTTAACAAAAACAAAATTTTGTATCCATTCAGTGCATACTTGTGCATTTACTCACCTTTTACCAACCAAGATCCATGAACAAGATTCAAACCTTCAATCCATTCAAGTTTTCAAAATTCTGTAAGTGAGAATATGTTTTGATGTTCATGTGGAAAACTAGAAGGGGGGTTGAATAGTTTTGCCGATTTTAAGTTAGTTTCAAAAACTTTAGATTCGATGTAATATGAAATCGTGTGGATAGAGAGAAAGTATAGATCTATAAGTAATGCAAATAAAGAAAGCAAGTAAAGTAAAGGATATAAATGACACAACCGATTTATAGTGGTTCAGATACAAAGATACCTTCCTTGCCCTACTCCACTCCCTGAGTCACCTACTCGAGAGTTTAAGCACTATGTCAACAAACTCCTTCAACTCGGTGGAGAAGCCTTCACAACGTTGATTACACTTTTTTCGGTACAAAGCTAAATACCGAGTCCGTAACACGGAGGACCAAACCAACACTACTATAACACAACAAATATGTGAAATATGAAATACAAGATCTTTGCTACAAAAAACTTGTGGAGGAACAAATCAATCAAGGACCCCTTGCTTGGATGACTTGTAGAATGCTCGTGATCTCGCCTTAGAGAAGGACCTATATGAGAATCACAACAAAGGAAAGAAGAACTACTCTCTAGATCAAGTGATCTTAGGTTAGAAGAATGTAAGAATATATGAGAGAGTTTGTAAGAAGAGGGGTGAGTTAAAATGAAGAAATGTCTCTCTACTTATAGGCAAATTCTTGCCACTGTTGCACGGATTCCTCGGATCCCTTGCCTGAGGGATTCGTCTAGTGTAAACGTAGGGATCCGTGAGACGCTCCTGTTTGCCCATGGGTTATGGGTTATGGGTCATGGGTCCTAGACTTTGGACCATGGGTATCTAAGTAGATACAATGTATCTAAAAGATGCAATGCATCTAGACAATGGGTATGGGTTAACTCCATGGGTTTGGGTCATCGGTTGTGGTTTTTACCCATCGTAATAAACTATTACAATAAATGAATTATTACAACAATTTATATTAAATGACTATATATGTAGATGCTTTACAAAAATAACATGTATCCTTATAATTTTACTTAAGATAACATTATATTTGTTATCAACAAAACACAAAGAGATCGCTAAATATTAATAAACATTTTTACGGTTTATTTGTATTAACAATCTCTCCCCTTTTTGTTGATGACAAAACATAATGTTATGATGAGTAAAACTTAAGATTAGATGCATGTTTTGAAAGCATAAGTTTTACTTCTTCTCCCCCCTTTTGTCGAAACAAAAAGTGACCATAATGAAGAAATAAAGTGTGGAAAAATAGTCCACGTATCTCTAACTCTCCCTTGACGGTAGCTCCCCCTTGAATGGCGCGTCAAGTGAGAACATATAAAAACCTACAAAGAAAAGGTTAGTAGTAATATGCATAAATAATCTTGTGATTGACGAGAAACAAGATTGGGATCCAAGGTATGTAAACAAAGCCTTGTAATAAAAGAACAAAATGTAGTGGTATTTATGCCACATACAAACATGTAAAACTAAGAACAAGATTTGTTCTAAAGAAAATGACTCAAAAGAAAATACTAGAGAAAATAGTAAAATTATTCCTTCCATGCTTGCATAAGGTTATGGATGGTGGTTTTGGTGAGTGATGATGTTGATGCGATCAAGGATGAGGTTAAGAATAAGTCGCATCTCTTCCCTAATTTCTATTGCAAGATCCCTAGTGGATTGGCACTGTTCACAATGTAAATGATGTGGGTAATGTGTGCGGAAGTTTTCCGAGTTAGTTTGATTTATGAGATGCGGAAGTTGTGGTGGAAAAGTTGGAAAATATGGATCAAAGTCCAGAATGTTTGGCAGTGGTGGTGGAAAAGAACCTAGATGTTCTTGTAAGAGAATGGGAGCTAAAGGTAGTGAAGTTACAAGATCTTTGTAAATTGTGTTTGGAGATGTGTGAGGCGTTAAAAAGACTAGTTCTTTTGGGTTGGTTTGTTAGGATCGTTTTGGAGTCTTAAGGAGTTCCAATAGAGTGACTTTAGGTGGAGACTTGATAGGTGATGATGGTGGTGTGCTTGTTGGAGATGAGGGAGGTGCTACTATGGAACCATTTGGTGGTGAATGAGTAGTTGGTGATGAACTATTTGACAATGGTTTGGCTAAACAACAAGGCCAGATGCTAATCCGTGCGATTTTTCTAGATTTGGATGGTGGTACTACGTAACGTGGTAGGACAAAATTTTGGATTTCTTGAAGGGGATTGTTTGCACTAGGTGATTCATCTATGTTGGAAGATCTTTTAGATGACATGATGATGGTTGTTTGTGAGGTTGAGAGTGATGAAGATGCAAGAATTTTGGGAGCCCTATTTATAGAAAAAAAATAATGCATTGTAATGAACGCTTGACCCAAAATGTGGACTAAAATCTAATGATTAGATATGAATTTAAGGCATGTGATCATGATATCACAAGCTTTAAGTAACATACTCATTAGTAAAAAGGATAAAATGATGAAAATATAGAGGTTTATAGCCAAAGTGAGAAAAGTAGAAGAGAATTTCAGCTTCTGTCTCACGGATCCCACGGATCCTTCCCTTGAGGGAACCGTCCAGCATTAATGCTGGGATCTGTGGTACTGGTGACTCAAGAAGCTTAAAATTTTCCTTTTTTGGAAACATTTGTGCCTATTGTATGCCTATATGCAAACCATTTGGAGTTGCGGTTATCTCGACTCCTAAAAAGAAAAGAAAAATAGACTAGAAGTGAAAAAGTATACTATTATGTGAGATAACCCGAGTGCTCCTAAGTCATTGTTGCTTAAATGAATGTACACGAAAACACATATTAGTTATGTGTTCTCTTTAGCATTCAGAAGACATGAGATGCAATGAAAACGGGTTTTTACTTTGTATTAATAATGAAAAAGTGGTTTGTCCTAGACGTGAGAAATAGCTTTTATGAAAGTGATACGGGAAGAAGTATCCTTTTAGAAAGCATTTTGAAAAAGTTTCTTTGTTTGAAGAAAATGTTTATCCTTGCGTTAAAAAAATAGGTATGAAATTACGTGTTGTAAAAGAAACTTACCTTGAAAAGTAAAAGAAAATTATGAAAGTACGAGTTGTAAATAAAACATATCTTGGGTTTTGAAAATTCCCGTATTGTTTGTGAGTTGTGTGTGAAATAGAGATCCTAGACTCAGAAAAGAAGAAGGCTAGTGTTTACATACCTTGTAGAGTTCAAAAACTAATTACGACGATTGTTCCATGAGACCAAGACCAAGACGAAGTAGGTTGAATTGTTCCCGCTTCAACAGTTTGGTGAGGACGTCGGCTATGTTGTCTTCAGATGCTACCTTCTCAATAGAGATGTTCCCCTTTTGAACATTGTCTCTTAAGAAGTGACGACGAATCTCTATATGCTTGGTGCGAGAGTGCAATACCGGATTCTTGCTTAAGTCGATGGCACCTTTGTTGTCACATAGAATGGCTATGTCACTTAGATGAATGTCGTAGTCAACTAACGCTTGTTTCATCCATAGTGCTTGTTGGCATGCTTTGCCGGTGGAGACATATTCGGCTTCGGTTGTTGATATGGCCAATGCCGTTTGCTTCTTAGAGAACCAAGATGTTAAACAACATCCCATAAAAGTACATACACCACTTGTACTCTTTCGGTCAACATAATCACCTGCATGGTCAGAATCTGCATATACAATAGTTTCTACTCCCGTACCCTTAGGATACCATAATCCTAATTGAATCGTACCCTTAATGTATCTAAAAATTCTTTTAACCGCTTCTAGATGTGATGTTTTAGGATCTTCTTGAAACCTAGCACATAGACAAACACTAAACATGATATCCGGCCGACTAGCCGTAAGGTAGAGAGGACTACCAATCATGCCACGGTATTTTGTGTTATCAACGGATTCACCGTCTTCATCTTTTGTAAGTTTAGTGTCGGATGACATTGGTGTTCTTATGGGTTTTGACTCTTCTAAACCAAATTTCTTTAACATCTCTTTTATGTATTTAGATTGATTAAAAAAGATACCATCTTCTACTTGTTTGATTTGTAGACCAAGAAAGAAACTTAGTTCTCCCATCATACTCATCTCAAACTCGTCATGCATGATTTTAGAGAAATCATCACACATGTCCTGACAAGTAGATCCGAATATAATATCATCCACGTATATTTGAACAATAATTATATGTGATTCCTTTTTCTTAGTAAAAAGTGTATTATCAACTAACACCATGGTGTAGTTATTTTTGATTAAAAATGACTTGAGTCTATCATACCAAGCTTTTGGGGCTTATTTAAGACCGTAAAGAGCTTTCTTTAACTTATACTCATGTTTAGGTTTTTCGAAATCGATAAAGCCCGGAGGTTGAGCTACATATACTTCTTCATTAATAAAACCATTTAGAAAAGCACTTTTAACATCCATTTGATAAAGCTTAAGATCGTTAGCACAAGCATAAACAAGAAGTATTCTTATAGACTCTAATCTAGCCACGGGGGCATAGGTCTCATCAAAGTCTATTCCTTCTTGTTGATTATACCCTTGGGCAACGAGTCTAGCCTTGTTTCTAGATACTACACTGTTTGCATCTAAATTGTTTTTATATACCCATTTGGTTCCTGTTATGGTTTGATTAATAGGTGGAGGGACGAGTGTCCAAACATCGTTAGAAACAAATTTGCATAGCCATTACCCAACTTTCATCTTTTACGGCTTCTTGTGTATTCTTAGGTTCTATGGTTGAGACAAAAAAAATAAGCTACTTTGGTTTTGGACTTGAGACTTTAAGGTTCTTTCGTTTAACTTTCCTATGACCTTATCTACGGGGTGATCCTTAGACTCTTTAATATTGATGATTTCATTGTTTAAAGGTTCATCTTCTTTGTTTGTATTTTTCTTTATTTCTATAGCTTCACTCTCGACTATCTCGTCATCGACAAGAGGTAGAGTAGGTTTGGGTGGACTCTTATCAAATTTTATGTTTAATGACTCTTCAACCTTCATTGTGTTGGAATCACTCCTAAATTGTATTTCAAGTGTTAGTAATTAGTATGTAATAGGTTGCTTAAACTAGGCTTTTATGTTAGTTATTAATGGCAAGGCTTATGTAGAAAGCCCATAAGCCTTGGCCCAAGCTTAATAATGAAGGAAGGGACTAGACATGTTGCCCTAGCTCCCTTCCCTATAAATACTACATGTAAACCTTCCTTTGAAGGTTAGTTGTTCATTTTTACATAATCCTACTCCTAAACGTTTCACATATTCATACGTGTGTTTGTGTGTGTGTTCAACCAATCTCTCTTTCATCTTATTTCTTACATATTGATAGTTGTGTTAACTTATGGTGACCTAACAGTGGTATCAATCGCCATGTAGTTGGGTGAAACATTTTTGTTTTTTGAAGTTACATACTATACGCTTGGGTTTTGTGTGCTTAACTTTTCATACGCCTAAAAGCTTTAGTTTTTACACTTGTAAACTCAAGATTCTTGTGGTTTAAGGTTCATTTAGTGTTAAAGTTTAAGTTTTTTGCATCAAGTTTCAAACTTTATATGTGTAGATTAGTTTTTAAGCTTGGTTGGAATCGTGTGTATGTTTATACGCATAAGGTGGAAAGTTGTTTTGGATCATCAAGTTTCAAACTTTCTTGTTATTTTGTTGATTTTGAAGCTATTTCATCATTAAAATCAAGTTACAAAACACTTTTGGGCATAAAAATCTGTTTTGGCTAATTTTGGTACTTTCTACTCATAGTAAAACCCTAGTTCTACTCGTATACTCCTAAGTCTACGCCTAAGCCTAAGTTTCTACGCCTAAGGAATTCTTCATTTGATCTTCGAAGCTGTTGGTTTACTCAGTGTTTTCTTGCTTGGATAAGCCTGAAAACACTTCGAATTTGGATATCTTTTACACTTGGATAAGTGTAAAGGATTTTTGGGTAAAACCCTAGTTTTACACCTAAGCATAAAAGCTTACGAGTAAACACTTTAATCCTAAGCATATCCTACGCATAAGCTTATCTTAAGCCTAAGGCAATCTTACGCATAAGGTTCTTACTATTAAGCCTTTGACTTACGCATAAGCTACGTTTTTTTATCTAAAGTCTAGGCGTAAGTAGTTACTACGCGTAAACTTTTGTCTACGTGTAAAAAGGGGATTTACGTGTAAGGGTTCTCTACGCCTAAGCTGGTTTCTACGCTTAAGAACACTTCATCAACAAACTCAAGTTTCATTCGACTACAAAGATCCATCATCAACAAAAGTTTCAAGATGTCTCAACCACCATACTGTAGCTACTTTCCTCATGACTATCCTCAACAACAACAACTACTACAACAACAAAAACAATACTATCAACAATTTCATCAACATCAATTTCAACAACCGTCTCAAATGTACTTTCCACAAGGAGCACAACCTCTTCGACCACATAATCCTCAACCAAACCCTCGTCAACAAGTTCAACATTGTAACTACTTTCAATATCAGTTTCCCGCTAAGTATGCTATTAATGTCACAACACAGAAGGAACCTTCTTGGTTTTCAAAGATGTGTGAAGCCTTAAGTAGTCAACAATACATTCATGAAGCTGGATCCCTTGACAGACCTCCAATGCTCACTCCCAGAAACTACGATCAATGGGTGATAAGGTTTTTTAGGTTTTGTCATCTCAAGAAACCACATGGTAAGTTTTTGAAGAAGGCATACTTGAAGGTCCTTTTCAGATGCCTATTATCACTATACCCGGAGATCCGAATGCTACTCCACCAAGAGATGATGTTACAAACGTTATCGGTCTTGATCAACTTACTACTGACCAACTTCTTCACTTAGAAGCTGATGAACTTGCAATGCAATATATCCTTTTGGGATTACCCAATCCGATACTTCGTAGTGTTGATGCTCAGAAGACTGCTAAAGCAATGTGGGAGCACATTCATCTTCTAATGGAAGGCACTGAACTAAATCAAGAAGACATGGAATCCAAAATCTACTTAGCATATGAAAACTTCATGATTAAACCAGGGGTGTCATTAGAGTCATACTATCATCAGTTTTCAGGCATCATCAATGACTTGGATAAACATAATATCATTATGTCAAGGATTGCAATCAACACAAAGTTCATGAGCTATCTTGGTCCTGATTGGGAGAAGTATGTTACATTCATCCGTCAAGCAAAGAATCTTCATCAAGCTACTTCCGGATTGTTGTATGACTACTTGAAGCACCATCAAAAGGAAGTAGACAAAGACAGAATCATCCGTGGAGTCCCTGCTTCTCCTTCACTCCCGGATAATCAAACTCTTGCTTTGTACACTCAAGCATGCTATCCTCAATTTCCGACCTTGCCAACTGTCTTTACAAACCCTCCACAACCAACTGCTCAGATTACACCATATGATCCTTCACAGCAACAATCACAAGAAACTCAATTGGTTCCATAAAACAACAACAATCATCAAGCACTTTACAGTGAATCAAATGAGGATGTAGAAGCCTTTGATGCATTGAATCAAGGATTTGTAATGATTGCGAGAGCCTTCGGTCGATTTGCTAACAAATCCAACAACCGCATTCGCACCTCATCAAACACAAGAAATCAAGCTGTTGTTAACAATGGAAGAGTTGAGGTTCAGAATCGTAGAAATGGTCGAGTCAATGGGTAGTGGTCAAGGGTTTAATGTTAATGGGAGGAATAACATGGGTGCTCCACAACAACGGGTTCAAGTGGTTGATCAGGGAAATGCTCAGACTGGGGTTAATGGTCTCCGATGCTACAACTTGTTAGGATCCTATATATTGATGATTTGGTGAATCGGGAGGTCTTGGAAGATGAAAGAACATCGTCATTATGTTAGAGAGATAGAGTAGAGAGAGAAGGGAAAATACTATATGTTTATTATTTAGGAAAAGGAAATTACACACACTAGTCTCACCCCTCCATGGAAGTATGGAAGGGTATTTATAGCCTAGCACATACATCTATTACAATATGACATAATAAGTCCATGTGTTTTGGCTAACTATGATAGATAATGTAATCAATGTAATGTCGCTTGCATTTCCCACTAGGAGCGATGCCAACAATCTTCCCCAATGGGACGACATAAGGGATTACTTACAAAATTTACTACAAATATAGAAAACAAATAAAGAAAGGTCTTCATAAGCTCTTCAAGTGCTGAGGATGATGAAATTTTAAGCTCTTTGTCTTCTTCTTGTACCTCGACTTGAGAACCATTTTCTTCACTGGTAGGCAAATGATGCAATATGCATGAATTGATTAACTTCCCCAAATTATCTTTGCATGTCTTTAGCACTTCTCCATACACTTCTTTTGTCGAAGTTTCAATCAGCTTCCCCAAACGAAAACCATCTTCGCGATTTGAAACTTTGATGTAGTAAACATTTCTTCTAACTTTGAAGTTTTCAAGCGCAGCCGAATTTGTAGATGAGCAGTAAACCACACAAGGTAAATCTAACTTATTGCGAAAAATCCGTTCGGGGTAACATGCAAGAAATCAATAAGATCTTCTCACGTATGTAGATGCTTCACACCAATCCATGAAGAAAAGAGAGAAACGACTTCCCTCCTAATGTTGCGGTCTATCGGAATAATAGGTACTTGTGAATATGCAATTACTCGATAAAATGGCCGTGTGTGAGGCATCACAACATCATATTTAGGTAACTTCGCATCGATAACTCTGTGAAAGTGAGACGATAACACCAACTTGAGAAATCTGCACTGATCGCTCTCATTTCTTCCCCTAATTGAAGAAATTCATGAAGGAAACGAGTTTTCTAAAAAATCCAAAAACATCAAAGAAGCAATGAACACCTATACTCTTTGATGTTTTCAATGAATCAGAATCATACACCACGATGTTGATGATGAATTGGAGACAAATAAACCATGTATGTCCAAGTAATTGAACAATTGTGAAGTACCATAAATATCATGTGAGAATCAATTGCTGAGAAGACTTCTCTACTCGTGTATACTCTTCTCACTAATCTTTACCGACCCCATTATCATTCCGGACGGCTTTTGTAGACTACGATGGAGAAAAACCAATATAACGAACTTGATACTGAAGTAAATAACCGAACTTGTGACTTAAACTTGCACTATTGTCAGACGAAGAACCCTTTTTCTTACCACCATCGAAAAAGGTAAACTTAAAGTTTCTCAATTATCCAGCCTTTTGTGACACTTGAGCACAACAACGTAACTCCTTAAAGCGATAGTTATACTTATTTGAGCACAACAATGTAACTCCTTACATCAGGTATAACTAGACAACTCAAGTCTTTGTCATTCGTAACGGTTAAAAACTCGAACAAGGATCTCGAAGAATCATGCATCCAACCAACCCCGATATCTTCATATACTAAGTACACGTATCCGTGATATCCCACTTCAACCTCAAATAAGTAATAGTGAATTTACGCCGTAGTCACATCTTACGGTTACACGCTCAAAACTAGCCTTCATTAACGGTTTAAATGAACTTGATAATGGTTTTCCGATCTTGTAAAAAAAAACCGTATCCCCGTGAAATATTATACCGACATAAACAATTTGTATTAAGAATAAAAATGATAATAAATTTTGAAGCCCAGTTTTGTTGGTAAATTTCGGATCAAAGAAATGATACATTTATCATGCAGCCCAAACCACTAGTCAATATACCCGGGCCTAAACATATTCAGCTCTTAGGCGGCCCACCAAAATGTGCTACCCGATCAAAAAATACTAATACAATTCGAGATAATCATCCGGGCCCATATCTCCCAATCCAAGTTCACCCCAACCCTAAATACCCGTGGTATATAAGACACTTACTACATTAGTTTAACCCTAATCCACATTATACTCCTTTAACCTAACCTCCAACACAGACGCCTACCATCATACCTTTTCATTCTCCAAACAAAAAAACTCAGATATCATCACATCGATATCCGAACAAAATCACTAAACAAACATCCCATTTGATTTCAACTCTTATACACCTAATATTAAAGAACTTCATTTAGAAGTATTTCTGCTCACATCATACCAATCATGTACCAATCATGATTTTCGAAGTAGTTTTTACTTTTAATACGTAGGTACGCGGCATCAAGGTCTTGTGATGAGATAAAAGGTAGGTGTTTATTATGATTTTGATTCATTTAGGTTTCAGTTAACGAATCAAAGAAGGTATATAACAAAATTGTTATAATACTCTTTTTATATTCAAATATCAAACGAAAGAAGTCAAGCTTCTTTATAGATCTATGATGTTTTTATCTCTTTGGTTTTTGTATTTGGACAAAAGTTTGAATACCAAAAGAGAAAATCTAAGGTCATTTGAGTTAATTTATTTTTTCGAGTCTTGAATGATGAGATTGGTGTTGTAGTTTGAGGAGGATGGGATTAAGAGAAATTGGATTTGGTTGAGTTTGGATTTAGGTTTGTGACTGTCATAGTATACATCAGTCACATATACATTTTTACTTTTTGTTTTGGTGACTTGTGATGTTCTAAACTGAAGTCACAGGAGTCGTGGTATGATTGGTATTTGGTTTGTATGGTCAAGGTCGAGTCATGTCAGATTCTTCATCTTCATTTTTCTTATCTTACGTGTAATAACATTCTTGGTCTTAAACCTTTATGTGTAAACAAAACAAACTTATGCGTAAGATCCTATCAGTAATGGCTTATGCGTAAGGTTGTAATAAACCCTTATGCGTAAACCAATACGCGTAAGCCTTATGCGTAGGGTTCTTATGCGTAAACCAGGCTTATGAGTAAGCTTAGGTATGCGTAAAAAACCTTACGCGTAACACTCCTTATGCATAACTTTCCAAGTTATGCGTAAATCAATCTGAAGATGGCACCATAGGTGTAGAAATAGGGTTTTGACCCTTTTTTGACTTTTTCCGGCGTGCTTTTTCCGACCAGATTCAGACCAGTTTAATACTCAGAAAAAATACTGCACAAGATGCTTCAATATATGCCCATTTGACCACTCAAAATGACCAGTTGACCAGAATGACCACATATTCACGAGTAGGTTTAGAGTAATAAAAAATAAATAACTTTGAAAAGTTAAGACTTTTAGACCAAAAATAAAACTGATACAATAAAACTTGTTAAAAAAAATCTGTTAATCCAAAAGACTTGTGAAACGTTAAGATCAAAACATATTTTAAAAACAAGTATTTTACAAGAAAACATCACCAAAATCAACCACAAATAACAAACTGACCTTGCTCTGATACCAATGTTAGGATCGTATATATGGATGATTTGGTGAATCGGGAGGTCTTGGAAGATGAAAGAACATCTTCATTATGTTAGAGAGATAAAGTAGAGAGAGAAGGGAAAATACTATGTGTTTATTATTAAGGTAAAGGAAATTACACACACTAGTCTCACCCCTCCATGGAAGTATGGAGGGGTATTTATAGCCAAGCACATACATATATTACAATATGACATAATAAGTTCATGTGTTTTGGCTAACTAGGATAGATAATGTAATCCCGTAAATGTCATTCCATTTCCTAGCTAGGAGTGATTCCAACACAACTGCAATGAGAAGGGTCATCTAGCTAATGCATGCTCAAAGCCGAGAACAAGAGGCAACGCTTATCACAAAGAGGTTTTACTTTTGGCTCTCAAGGATGAAGCTGGTGGAACACTTACCAACAAGGAACAGAGCTTCATGGCTGATGCTGATTCTGATGATGATATGGAGGACTTGCAAGCTAATGCAGCTGTGATGTTAATGGCAAACATGCAAGAACTCCACATGAGTGACACTGTGCCCATTATGACACCGATGGCTTGTCTTAGGTACCGGATCCAAATATACTAATACATGATCTGATATCTTTGCCAACATCTGCATCCGACGAGGCTCAGAGTGTTCAAGATGAATCTTCTACATCTCATTCCGACGAAAATCAAATGGATCCCGTAGTTATATTTGATGATCAAGATGACCTTATGGTTAATATTGATAATCAAGTTGACTCGGTGGTCATATTTGAGGATCTAAATATTGATTATGTTGAGACTCAAGTTGAACAAGATGAACCTTTGTCTAATCCAGATCTTGAGCTCATGACCAACTTATTTCAGACCACCCAATCTCAACTAGAAAAGTGCAATGACATAAATAAGAAATTGCAAGATAAAATTGCACTATTGACTAAGGATAATGAATGCTATAAGTTCCAACTCAACACTTTTGAAACTAAAGAGAAACGTGAAAAAGGTTTTGAAGTCGCATTTGCTAAATCTTACCAAAATGAAAAATCTTTGGAAAAACAGATATGTGATCTAGTTGAATCCAAGAATGCATTGCTTTCTGAAATAGAACAACTAAAATTTGATCATAAACAACAACTTAACGCTCTCACTTTGGAAACTCAAAAAGCCAAGTCTGAGTTGTTAACTTGTCAAAAATAGTTTTGTGAGTACAAAAAGCATTCGCGACTAATAGATGAGTATCTTGATGAAATTGTCGACTTACAAAAAAAAATCAAAGAGTTTCGAAATGTTGTTTACAAACATGGAGAGTCAATCACAACAATTCAAAAGTTTACTTTTAAACCAAATCCAAATGGATATGGACCAATTCTTGTTGATTACAAACCACGTTTTTCACATAGAGCATTCAAACCAAATCCTCAAGTTTGATGCAAGAACATAGAATTGATGATTCCATTATGAGCGTTGTTGAATATAATCGTCGAGGAATTAAATGCAGAAGACGAGAGTCGGTTAAAATTAGAAAATGTTGTTTATAACAAACCATTTGACTATTCAAAAGGCATAACTTTCATTAGACAACAGGATAATTCTAACACACCTTGGGTTATCACACCTAATCCTGAGTCCTCCTCTAATGATGGTCCTATCTCCAATGTTGCACAAATTAATGGTCCTTTGCCTTCTTTTAGTGAAATAAAACCATTAGCCGAACGATGTCAAGTTCTTAAATATTTTGACACATTTATGTCTGACATCAAACTTTTGGAACGTGAAATTGAAGTTCATTCTGAAATAAAAGCTGAACATTTTCAATCGCCACATGCGCGAAATCAAAGAGATATTTTTTAGAAAAGACTTTTACCCCATGTCCGAAATTTAAAAATGTGTGCAATCTATTGGGAACGGGATCTTCAGAAGGAGATTGGACTTATGAAAACAGTTTTCGAGAAAAAAGAAACATCGATTTCCAATACTAAACGTAAAAAGAAAATGTTAAGAAATCATGTTGATCGACTCTTGGAAGATGTTATTTGTGCTGATACCATCAATGTTGTGTTATTACATACGGTTGCATATACATTTGTCTATATTGATGTTGACTTTGTTGATAATGTTGAGAATATCGATAATGTGCCGCAAATCGAGTCTTTGAAAATTGAAAATGAGCGTTTGTTAAATGAACTTTCGAATGAAAAACGTATAGGTGATGAAGAAAATAATAAACATAAAATAATCATATAAACGCAGCTGATTCATCACCAACAACGGATCCATATAGCCATATGATCAATCAATAATAAATGTAACTATTACAACAAATAGTATACCTTTGAAGCGTGAATGCGGTTGTAACACACCAAGTACCACACGAATGTTATGAGGAACTAAAAGGACCAATAGGGTTGATCCTTTCCTTAAGTGAAACACACTACGCTTCAAACAATCACCACTTTGATGCTTGTCTAACCTTGTAACCTACACCTTGCAAGGGACTACAATAGAATGAGCAAGGAATGAGATCAAAAACCAAAAACCTTGAGAGGAGTGTGTGTTAGGCGTCACATCTCATGGTAGAGGGATTCGGAGAAGTCAATTGTAACCTCCTCATTAGAATCAATTACATTAATCACTATTAATGATAATTGATAACAAATATACAAGTTACACATTAGCTCCTTGAAAGTCCAAATCCTCCCCTAGTACCCCTTATGTGGCCAGTCATACTAAGGCCTTCAATGGGCTTGCCCATTGTTGGCCCGAGTCCAGAAACACAAAGTCTAACTTGATGTTTAATGGCCCGCTATTGATCCCGAAGTTCAGGCGTTTATAACATAAATACGATAAATACATTATATTAAATGGTGTCTAAGTGTATATGTGTGTGACCCTATAGGATCACATACGCCTAGCCATATAATTATTTATTATGACACGAGCGTACCCACAAACTCAACTGCGACGTCATAATAGTCCAGTAATTATACAAGCAATGGTTAGCGTCTAGCAACACGCCAATGCCCCTAGAGATATGTGAGGTCAGTTTCTCAAACGTTTCATTAAATAGTTTATATGTCATATATCCCTTTGTTGCAGATACCATGTTGAACATTAGACATGGATCAAAAGTCATTCTAATGGTTCAACTATTATGTTCTCGATCTTGATATTGAACAAGATTACCAAGTGAATTAAGCATCATCTTAATCTCATTTGGGTACGACCATACAAACATCTATTCAATTCAGCGAGGGGCCCAGTATTATCTAACTCCAAATCATGTGGAGGAACAAATCCTATTTCAACTGCACGTGTCATTCATGTGCTTCAAATCATTCCTGAAAAATGGCCTTTATAACTACCTTGTTCAGGACAACATTTAACCATATCAAGGAATAAAACTCCACACATGCAAGACCTGCTTGCATCTCAAGTCTAAGGATAATAGACATAACCATTTTTGAGATTCACTGTTGAAGCCGATCCATGTAGTGAATTCTCATAGGTTGGGTCAATGATGCTCATCTCAATGAACAACATGTGAGTTTGGCAAATAGTCACCAACACGCTCACAATTTCCTTAATTTGATGATACTCCCGTATCGTCAACCGACAATGGACAATTTTAGAATAAATAAATTATTCATGGATTAAACATGCAAATACAGAACACAGTAGTATGAATGAAGACGATCATACCAGGTATTTCAATTCATTATATCATAATGATGCTAATGTTCCATTATCCAAAAACTAAAAACAGATATGCATAAGACTACTTATAGGTCAGAAACCGATGTTCCCACCATTATAAAATTATGTTGTACAAGACAACAAGTAGTCATCTGAGTAAACCTTGAGAATACTTGTTTCAATATCCATGAAATGTATGATGATTGTGCTTTTTTATGTGTGCATTCAAGTACAATACGAGTATTGTAGCAATGCATTCCATAGGGTGTTTGAAGCTAGCAAAACACCTACTTTAGACATTCATCTAAACAGTTTCTCAAACTGTAAAGTATTCTTGTTCTTTTAATGTATAATACATTAATGCTCTCAGTCGAGCACATCTAGTCAACAACGTCATCATTCATGATGATGTGCTACCATGACTAGGGTTGAGCATCATTTCAGTTACATAAGCATCAATGTATGCAAACAAAACAGAGATCCTAAAATATCCGTAAATGTTGAACATATATTTGGTCCTTTGTAGGTCTATTAGAATGTTCGTTTAACAATTATCTAATGACTTTCACTTAGATATTTGTTGTTATCAACTCATCTCGCATTCATGCAAATGATATAATTAGTCCAATGCATAATACGATAATGAATCCTTTAGTTAAACTTAAGGTTTCTATTCATGCTTTCAATCTCATTAGGTGAGATTGATTATTGAGACTCCCCTCAATAATGTGTCATGTTGTGTCATATTCAATAACCGCTTATGTTTATTATAATAAATATATGTAACAAGGTTGTATGTTTTATTTTCTAAAACTCTCAAGAGAAACTTCATTCCAAACTAAGGAATAAAGTCTAGCTTAGATGGAATAATGTTTCTAATATGTTATCAACATATGAGATTTAAAAAAATAAATACAGTGCTCCCACTTGCTGTTAGTGTACTTAGGAGTGATCTTATTTTAATTAAAATCAAATTAATGATTTTATGGTAAACTTAAGATCTCAGCTCGTAGATGCATGATCTAATCCATACTTGGATTCTTGTATCTTGTAGACATAATAAAGATTATATAGATTCATAAACCATTTTGAATACACAGTCCTCGCAAATGTATTCAATAAGAAAAAAGTTTTGAAATCCTATTGTCATATTTCATTTACATGAAGACAAGTATGACAGTTCATCATCTTTATACATTTAATATTAGCAGGTAGGAAGATTTAATCATAGTCAATTTCTTGAGTATGAGTAATTCCTTTCACTACTGCTGAATTAAATGTGTGTACAGGTTTGTCCTTTTGAGTCTTGTCATTGAGAAACTCATTTTTAACCTCACAGTCTAACTGATTGCTAAGAGATCAATCAAGCTCCATGAGTGATTGTCTTTCAAGGACTGCATCTTAACATTTATAATTTTGAGCCATTCATCATATTCAAAATCTGATAATGCAGCTCTGTAGTTAGCAGGTTCACAATGACCCTCTAACTTATATCCCTTAGCATTGATGTAAAACTATATCATTCAGGTGCAAGAGGTATCCTTGCGGATCTATGAATGAGAGATATCATACTATGGTTTAACATATGCATGTTCAACCTTAGTATGTCATCAGCAAGTGTACTCAGAAGGTTGTATATATTAGTTCTTGAATAACTTCAAGATATAAAGGTGCTCCCATTTGCTTTTGTAAGTAGAGACTACTCTCTAGATACTCAACATCTTGAGAAACAATACATTGTTTTCAATTGGGACATCCCAAATACATCGTTAGCTCTCGACTCTAGTTTGTTAATTACTTACTCTAAGGTAATCAACAAATTTAGAACTTTAATCAAGACATAATAGGATTCATCCCATTCCATAACACAATGGCGTCTTAAATACCTTCTAGGTTGGAACCATATTGAGTGTACCCATGGCACATCTAATTTTCGAACCTTGATAGCTTTGGAGGTAAGAGAGTTTAAGTCATCAAAGATCAAACAATATAAATAGAGTTTGATTTTCCATGATGGACATACCATAATGATGTGGTATTCCATGAGGATTGATGTCGTGAGACTATCCCACAACTCATTAGATGAACTTATACTCTTTGGCTTACGTATCTGCCAACCAAGTCAAACCAGATGGCATCAATAGTGTTTTGATCCTATTGCATACTTAATTTATAAGTTGTTGACCAAGTTAATGACTTCATGTGCATATTTTGACTAGAAAACACAAACATTTAATATTTTACTATACGTCATATACAATTTAATGACTTCATGTACATGTATTTAACAAGAATACATAACAAGTTAACATCTTACTTTACGTTATAAGTCTTTCAACAATTAACAGACTTGATGTTTAAGTCTTTACAAGAGACCTAAACATATTCGAGTAAAGCAATTTAGAGTGCCGACTCTTGCCCTCAATAGTAATTTCAAGTTAATTTCATACTTCAAGATTATGACTTTACAAGAATGCCTAATCATATATAATGAACAATTCATTGAATATGTTGAAGTAGCTTTTCATATTATCTTGACATTTGTTCTAATTAGGGCAACATACATTTTATGTGTAGAAGTCCTAGTAGAATATTAGTTTTCTTACCTTGCAGTCAAGAAAAACTATTAGTCATATTGTTATATGTTGTATCTTGCAAACAATGAAGATTTCTCCCACTTGTGCACGGCACAACATCATGCGTAATATGACAGTGTCATAGATATGATTTTAGACAAAATCAAAATATAGGTATGTAGAACTTTATTGTTTTAATAATGAATCATGCATAACAATTTATTGATAACTTTTCAGGAAGCAACATCAGGAATGCGACAAGTTATCTAATAAAATTCATGCAGTGGTTCTTATATAAACTATGATGCTTCACGTGTGGAAAGTAATGTATTATTTCAAGACAATCAAGAAATAAGATGGGCAACCTGCAAGGTAATAAAGCTTACGACTCCCACTGGATTTGAAAACATTACATGTGTTTCGTCACCAGTATTAAAGTCACATACCTCCCATTGGATTAGACAACATTATAAGTGTTATATCACCAGTGGAGAGTGAGTGTTGATTGGATACTTTCCTTCTTTCTTTGAACATCTACACATCATTGCTAATGTGAGTCACTTGGACTAGTAAACATGTACTTAGATATTCAATGAAGTGCATCAAGTTCTAACATATAGATGACGGGCAAGCCATCATTGATATTTTAACTTGAAAATAGGCATGCATTTCCTCCATAAGGTCTACTTTACCACAAGGGTGTGTAGGACCTTAGTAGGTTTATTGGTTTAAGATAATTGCTAGGTAATCATGCTAGTAATTGTCTTTACCACTTTGCGGTTTATTGTCTATTTTCGTCTTCTAATTATTAAAACTCATATTATTTTGGTAGCTATAGAAAACGTGTTCTCTAGTTATCCAAATATCTTATCCTACTTCAAGGTTTCAAAACCGGAACTAGGGTTATAAAACAAACTTGAAAGAATAAGATGTGCAACCATACTTAACCGTTTTGACTTTTGCAAGACATCAAAATTTCTAGAGTAGGTGTGCTATGAGTTTGATTAGAAATTAGGACAATTCAAACATTCCTATTATGGCATTTCCTCATAAAGAAAACAGATAGGAACAAGTCTCTTTCTTACAAGAAAGAAGTACTTAGTTTGTCTTTTTAACAAGAAAAGAACAAACTTTTGTTTACGGTTGTGATGCATTATATCATTAATTTGAATTTACAAAGTTCATTTTTTAGTATTTTCTATAATTATCCTTTCGTAAATTAATTACCCTATGTTTACAAGTTAAAACAATTAATTTACGAAAAAAGGTTAAGATCCACATTGTGCTTCTACTATCACATCGGTTGATCTGCTAGCAATAGTAGATTCAATTGGTAGGCGACGATCACCAATTGCATTACATGTGCAACTCTTAGATCCTTATGGGACTCATGGCACTAGTAAACAAGCATCTAGTGTCAAGTAGGCATGTTTAGTCCCATCCTTGCCTCCGGTCAAGGTCTTAACTTTCGATTAAGTCATCCAATTTGAGAACGCGCGAGAATATATATAGGTCCCACGCATAGACAATAATCACCTTGGGTTAAAATTCAACCTAGGTCCCACGCATAGGCAAAAAGTAATTGCAGGTGTTCTCAAGTGATTGGACGGCATGACTTAAATTTGTGTCGGGTAAAATATTTTGATGTGAATAAAAAAGGTGTACGAAAGAAGCATGCATTCATTCTTCGTAGCACAAGTTAAAAACTCTTCTTAACTTAAGTCTAATCATTGTTTTAATTTATGTGTGTCGAGCTGTCCATTTTCATGACTAATATATAACCTACGTGGATTATAAACGAGTTTGGACAATACATAAATCAAATAACATACATAACTAGTTTAAGTGTTATTTTGAAAACAATGAAATTAAGTTAAATCCATATTTAAACTTAGTTAAACTAAATCATAAGACTTAGTTTGAAAATGGTTTGTGTTGCGTTTTAAGTTTTTTCCGAAAACAATTTGCAATTTATATACATTCAAAGCATACATAAGAAGCAAATCAACCAACATACAACCACAATATGCAAAGCCTCAACCGATGAAAAACCTATGCTTGGCCTTGTGAGCCATCACGAGAACCAAGAGTCAACTAGGGACATAAAACACAACCACACGGAGGACTCCCACTTGCTCCAAGACCATTCTACGACAAGTAGAAGCCCATTATGCACATGAAAAGTGAATCTGCCAGCCCAGAATTTCTGCATTCAGAGGCCCAATAGGCCAAGAAGAAATCCTCCCCGAGCTTAGCACTAAACTACAAAGTTGTGGGCCCCATGAGTTGTCTACCTGCATCAAAACTTTGGTTAAAAAATACCCTACCAATCACCGGGAAATTCCGTTTTACTGTAGCTTGTTTGAGCAGCCATTTTGCATCTTTATGTCTTTAAGTCTTCGCCATTCCATTCCAAGCGTCGGTTACAATATATAGAATGTAAAATACAACTAATCTACTATCTATCTATTGTAAAATGCCCAAAAAATGGAAAAAACCAAATTAAAATACATACATAAAGGCCGAAACAATGGCAAACACCAAATAACAAGAAATAAACGACAATCACAACCATTCATTGCACAAGTCGTCTAGGTTTTCATCGGCTTTGCATATAAACATAATAATACCATAAAATTATGAAATTAAAAAGGTGTTGGCTAATCCCATGTGCAAACATGCATGTATTTGCCATGGGAACAATTAAATAACAAGAAATAAAAGAATTAGCCAACGAATCGAAGAAATAATCAACAAAAATTAAAACCCCGATTGGTACGCGTGTGAAATGGATTTAGGTTCTCAAACCTACTGATATTAGACCTTCTAAAAACCATTTTACCACGGAAAATATAGCCTTAGGGGCTGTTTTCAAATCGTTTTACAAATCTATTAAAACAACGCCTTTAAAGCCATTTTTAGCGTACCGAACACATAGTTTAATTAATGTATGCGAAACCAATGGATATAGGACCAAAAATCACATATCTTTATATTACTAATAACATTCCTAATCCATGAAAAATAGAGCCCTCGGGGCTGTTTTGAAAGTGGTTTCAAAAATCTCTTAAAAACAGGCGATTTGACCATTTCTTCGCATACCCGATAATCATATGGCACATATGATGGCTCGTGATACAACGATGATGCTAGTCTAACCTTGTAACCTACACCTTGCAAGAGACTACAATAGAATGAGCAAGGAATGAGATCAAAAACCAAAACCCTTGAGAGGAGTGTGTGTTAGGCGTCACATCTCATGGGAGAGGGATTCGGAGAAGTCAATTGTAACCTCCTCATTAGAATTAATTAGATTAATCACTATTAATGATAATTGATAACAAATATACAAGCTACACATTAGCTCCTTGAAAGTCCAAATCCTCCCCTAGTACCCCTTATAGCGGCGACCATACTAAGGCCTTCAATGGGCTTGCCATTGTTGGCGATTCCAGAAACACAAAGTCTAACTTGATGTTTAATGGCCCGTTATTGATCCCGAGGTTCCTAAGGTTAGTTTATAACATAAATACGATAAATACATTATATTAAATGGTGTCTAAGTGTATATGTATGTGACCCCATAGGCTCACATACATCTAGCCATATAATTATTTATTATGACACGAGCATACTCCAACAAAACGTCGTCTTCAATGGTGTCAAAAAGATTGTAAAAATCGAGAACTTGCTTTGCAATACAAAATCAACCAGTTGCGTGAAAAATCTTTTGATTCAAAACTTGAATAACTGGATGATGACAACGTGTCTTTAAAGTGTCAAATTTCAAAATATGAACAAGAAATTGCCAAAGTCAAAACTGAATATGGTGTCATATTTTATTTGCTCAAAAAGACTCGTGCTAAGGCATCACAAGAAATTGATAATCATCTTGAATACACTAAAGAAGTCTTAAACGTTAGTGGAAACGTTCCCTCTGAAAATCAAGAATTGTTGCACACTATTGCTGAGTTGAAAGAAAAGCTAGGAAAGTATGAACAAGATAACATTAGTAACACAAATGTCCTTGCACCTGGAATGTTTAAAATTGACACTAGAACGCCTAATGATAAACCATAAGATACTAATGTGCATCCTTCCACTGATACAGGAATAGTTGCCTCTTTTCCCAACGTTAGCACTTCACATCTTAAGAGCAAAACCAAGAAGAATAGGAAGTTGCAATGTAAGAGAAGAACAATAAAGACCTCTGAAGTAGAAGAACACCTTAGGACCTTGAATAACACTCAAGTTGCGCCCACTTTAGACATTGCGTTAGACAAATGTAATAGCCAAAGTGATGTAACGAATGCTGAACCTTTTAGTACTTTGAATGTTATGTTTGAAGCATCTTGTGTTGGTTTTCGTAAAAGCATGTTTTTTGTTTGTCATGATAAATGTGTTGCTAAATCTATATTATCTCGTAAGAGGAACAATAGAAAACAGAATACCTCTAGGCCCACTAATGCTTCTAAGTCTGTGCTAGGTAAACCGCCCTCTAGTATTTCTGCTACGATCATTGATGTACCCATAGAACCCACTTCACCTCCTAGGAAGATAATATCACCTAGTGCATTCACTAAGACTAAAGCACGAACTAGTTGGACTTGGCAGAGATGGTTATAAAACATACCCGGATTTAAATGGATTCCTAAAATCATTAACATGTGTGTTTCCACTGTAACTGTAACGGAACCCTCTAACTCTTCGGGTTCCACCTCTACTTTTATTCTACCTATGTCGTCTGTGTGTAATGCAGGTGATACAGATCATCCTTTGGATTGTTGATAGCGGATGTCCCGGCACATGACAGGCAATCTCAAACTGTTATCAAACTTTGTCTCTGTTAGCCTTAATAATAATTAATAGAAGTGATGGTCATTCACGTTTAGGAACTTTGTAACTTGTGTTAGATATCGTGATAGAATAGTCAACGGGCTCGAGGATTGGGCTAAGCTAAATGGGTATTAGTTATGTTAAGCTAGCCTTTTATCTCTTGTAATCCAATCCTACCCAATCCAATCCATACGAGGCCCATGGAATGCCCATTAGGGTGTTTAGTACTTGCAGTATAAATACCACTCAAATGTGTCATTTGAGGGGTGTGCTTGAGTGTGTATGTGTGTGTGTTTTCTTTAAGCTATACATACGTGTAGTATAACATATTCAAGTCACCATCTTTACTACTTCATCTTTACGCTTATAGTTTGTGTGTGTTACTTTTTCTACGCATACGTGTGTTTGTTTCGTGTATACTTGTGTTGGTAACTTGGGTATTTGTGATAAGGCTGAGTTAAACAAGGTCCTACAATTGGTATCAGTCGCCTAACAATGGTTTAGGAGTGTTTGTGTTCGTATTTTTGTTAAAACTTTAGAAGAAAGTTTCGTTTTTTATATAAAAACGCAAGCTTTTGGCATAAAGCTTTGATTTTTACATGTTTTTAAGCTTAAAGCTGTAGTTTTTATTGATATTTAAGGGTTTTGGAAGAAGTTTGTGCAAAAGAAATCATTTGGAAACGTGTTTTTGGGTGAAAATTTCGTGTTTTTGCATAATCTGGGCATTCTACGCGTAAGGTGTGCAAGTACAGAAAAGTCAAAACCCTAGTTTCTAGGCGTAAGGAAAAGTCAAAACCCTAGTTTCTACGCGTAAGAATTGAAGTTTACGCTTAAGCTTTTGGTGATTGATGAGTGTCTAAATACTCATCATTTTTGTACCATCTAGACTGCAAAAACATCTGAAAACACTCAGAAATGCATCAAAATGATGAAAATATCACAAACAAGTGTTTTATGTGTTTTAAATGCAAAAACATAAAAATCAGATGAAAAACGTATCAAGTTTGCATAATTAGGAGTTTTAGTCCCCCAAGTTTCAAAAGTTGTCAAAAACAGTCCCTGGTAAATCAAAATAAAGTAAAAAATCATTTAAGGTCCATGGGATTCAAAATTTGTCAAAACAAACCCTTCAAGGTTTAAAAAATTGCAAAATTACAACTTTAGTCCCTCAAGTTTGAAAAGTGTCATAAATAGTCCTTGGATATTCAAAAATGGAAAATAATCAAAATTAGTCCTTGTACTATTCATAAATGGCAAAATTGGTCCTTATGTTAAACTTTTGGAAAATTTACAAGTTTGGTCCTTAGAGTTACAAACTTGGCAGTTTTGGTCCTTGGACTTATAAAAATGAAAATTTATGCAATATTAGTCCTTGTACTAACCAATAATTGCAGGTTTAGCCCTTGTGTAAACTTTGGGAAAGTTACAATCTCAGTCCTTCACTTTTCAGAATATTACAAAATTAGTCCTTGTTATTAATACTAAACCAAACGGACCATTTGTATTATTAAACCCAAATACAAAACCAACCCTTTTACAAACCCAGTAATACCCCAAGCCCAATATAAGCCCAAACCCAAAACCAGTGTTTAAATTAAAAATACCGCCCCCCACTGTTCACCCGTCTCTACCACCCCTGCAATCCCAAAACCAGTAATGGTTTTCTCCACATTTCCACCTCATTTCCACCTTTACAGCTCCCTACCCACTTCCCTCCACCTCTACATACTCCCAAAACCCATTAAATGCACAAAACCTGCTACTATGACTTTTCCCGCCAAAAATTCCACATGGACGGTTTTGATGAATTTGAATGATCCAAGGGATGAAATGAAGTGGGAATTAATCAGAGGTCGACAAGGAACAAAATGAAGTCAATAAATACCAAGAACGAAGCAAGGAGGATAACTAACTAGTGTAATTTAATTTACTTATGTCGTTCTAAACATTTTAAGTTTTCCAGTTCAATAAAAAGCTTTCAATTACCTTGTAATCATATTTCAGTGTATTAAGACATTATTTACAGTTTCAATTTCAGTTTTTATGTACGAATTCAGTTTATGTCAATTTCCATGGTTAAAATCTCATAATATGCAAAAGTTGTTAATAGTTGTTGTTATTACTTCTTAAGCTCATATAAGCTTTTGACAAAGCTTATAAGCTATTAGAAACATTTTAAACTCAGTATAAGTTTCAAAAAGAAAAATTCCTAAAAATATCAAGAAATTAGTGAGAAAATAAAAAATCTATGGAGAAATGATAAAGGAGATGAAGCAGGATTGAATTTGGATTGATTTTGGGTATAGAGCTTTGTGGAAAGCTATAGGAAGTGGTATTGATCCTCAGTTCTCTGTCTTATGCATGAACTCAACTTGTAAGCCATTTCTTAAAAATTTGCAATTTTTAGTATAGTTGTTATAATCCTGTTAGATATAGCTTAATACTGTCTAAATATAGTCATTATCAGATAATAAATAGATGTCTTAGTTTAAAAACTTGTTTTAGCATTAAAAGCTTCATAACAGTTATATTAAGGGGTGTTCGGATTGTCCTTATTAACTGTGTTATAGGTTGATCATGTCATTGTTCTTGTTTGCTATATGTTATCTTAGGTTCTAATAACTCATTTCAACAATAAAAACTAGTCCTAGTTTAGTAAAAAGTCAAAATAGCTTATAATCTTAATTTGCCATATCACTGTTAAGATTTTAGATTGCTATTCTCATCAAATTAGCTTAAAACTTGTTAACATAGCTTAATATAATCTTATTATAGCTTATTACAACATATTCAATCTATAGAATCAAACCTAAGTTCATAAAAGTCAAAATATTAGTGTAATTAAAAAAGTCAAAATTTCCTAGAAGCATTTTTTGAATAAACTTTACAATTTTACTGTGACCTTACCATTAAGATTTAGTCTATATGCTTTTGGGATATTAAAGTTTAGCTACTTAACTAAATTAGAAAAATCTTAGTTTACATAATCTTAGCTTATAAAACTGCTATCTCCTTGTCTCTTTTAAGTACCTTTTCAAAAAGCATGTTCTGTGCATCAGTCAATGCTTATGCTTATTTGAGTTTGTCTAGAGCTTATTTCTAATCAATTGTGCTTATTCAGTTGTTAAATTAGCTTATTAACAGTTGTTCAGTTTATTTTTCACATTTGCTTAATTATTAGCTTATAAGCCATTTTGGCTTAACCTTGAGCTTATTTCATTCTTTTTGTTCACTGTTAAGAATCTTAAGCTGAATCTGTGCTTATTAGTCATTTTTATAAAAAGTTTCAGTTTGTGAAATTGCTTATTACATAGTACTTAATTAATTTGTAAAAGAAAAATCCAAAAAAAAAATAGTTTGCAAAAAAGTCATTGCTGGGATTCGAACCCTGGCACCCCTCCCACCACACACACACCATACCAACTGCCCTTGGGACTTTGACTGGTTATACTTTGCAAAGTTTAATACATAACCCTTCTTGTCCATTTTAGCTTATACGCATAAATTAGCTTATTTCTAGCTTATTAAAATAAGTTGCCACACTTTTTATATTTTTCTTAGCTTTGTATTAGTATAAAGTATTTTACAAAAAAGTTTCAGATTTTTCTAAATAGTTTTAGTATTTTTAATCATTTAATTAGTCTAAAATAGTATTTAATTCATAATAAAAAATATAAAAGTCAAAAAAATATAAATCTTTTTTCTAAAAATTTATTTTGTCATATAGTACGTAAGAAAATTGTTTTTACACTTGTAGGACTTTTATTTCAAAAATTTTACGTTTTTAATTGCTCACTCGCGTAATTTTTATAAATAACGCTCGTTTCCATTTTAAGTAATGTTTTTAGATAATTTAAGTTTACATTTTAATTAAAATAGTTTATTTAAGTTATTTTGTTTTATAAATAAGAAAAACATCATTTTAAAAATAGTGATAGCGTTTATTTAATATATTTTAGCTTTTTAATTTTCTTTAATTTGCATTTAAGCCCCTGTAATTTACAAAACTTTTTCTTTAGGTGTAATTATCCATCAAAATCCTTTCTGATCACTATCCTTAGTGATTATTCGACATCTGAAAGTGTTGAACACCATTCATCCTCCGTGGGACTTAACGACCCAGGAATCCACTATATTCCTCTGATCTTAATTGAATTGCTTTCTGAGCTGTTTTAAGTTTATTACGGTTGACCATTCACAAGTGGTTAGCTTGTGTGATTAAACTTGACTGTTCAGGAGCGAATCAAATTTTGGCGCCGCTGCCGGGGAGGCTTTAGCGTGTTTTAAGCATTCTCAGATCCATACTTGCACATATACCACCTTTTGTATTCAGTTTTTTTTGTAAAGTTATTAAAAATCAAAAAGTTCATTAACACTTTTCCTAAAGTGTTAACAACACCAAAAATATTTTCATTCTTTGTTTTTATAAAATGTTTTTCAAAAATGCCAAAAATATTTCTCTTTATCCTCTTACCCTTTTTGATTCTTTATCCTTTTACCCTCTATCCATTTGATTCTAACTTCTTCTATTCTCATGGAATCTCTCGACTACGACGAATTCTGGAACGAAGTTGAAAAACTTCATACTTTATCACAAATATCAAGAATTCGTGTTGTTCGTGATGATCCATTAATTCTGCATAGGGAAATGGAACGAGAAACCGGGGTGACAAAGGATTAGGTACTCCCCTCTGATAATAAAGGTGCTAAATACGTCCAACCTACGGTTATCCAAAGATCTAACCCCTCAATTGCTCCTAAGCCGTCTAAAATTGATCCTAAACTTTCACAATTTACGGTTAAAAGCAAGCATGCAGAATTTAGACCGGTGACTAGCAAGAATGACTTGCCTAATCTTCAAGTTTCTCAAGAACAAGAACCAGATACCATAACGGAAGTGGTAGAAATTGCTAGCTCTCAGAACACACCACTTGTCCCACCTCCGGATTTTTCAAAATGTTCTTTGAGACTTAATAGTCATTCGGATCACCATGTTGGTTTTGTTGATTCTTTGAATGAACCAATTCCTTCTCATAACTCTCAAATGGAATTGTTTATTCCTTGTGTCGGTTGTGGTGAGCCTCTTTTTGGTTCACCCTGCGCTGGTGTACGTGTGTACAGTGTGGTAATGATATTCATAACGGGAGTTGTTTGTTTTGTGGTTCGAGGAATTCATTTGATTATTATCCTAATCCGAACTCTTTAACGACCCCTCAAACTTTTCCAATTACCCACCACAGCCCGACTTATCTTCATATAATCAACATAACTGTTGTGAATTTTGTGGAGATCCTCACCAAGGATTTGAGTGTCAATCCGGAAACACGTTTGTCTATGAACAGTTTTCCGGTGATGCTCAGGACTTTGGTCATGACCAATATCCATATAATTCGCCCAGTCCGACTCAACAGTTTTTACTGTTGTGAATATTGTGGAGGTCCCCATTTCAGCTCTGATTGTCAAACAGGGAATCCATTTCCTTGTAACAATTACGACTATCCATATCACGACCAACCTCCACAGTGCCAAATGACTCAAACTCCTCAGCAAACCCAACAAGACACTTATCTAAAGCTTCTGGAGTCAGTGAAAAGAACTGAGGAGTTGAGTAGAACAGCATTTCAAAATGCTCCCAGTTTTTCTTTTGAATATTGTGGGGGTCCTCATGATGATTATCAATGTCAACCTTCCGGTTTTGAAAAATCTCCACTCCCACAATGTCCCGTCATTCAAAATTCGCATGAGAAATCCATGGAAGAATTGCTAGCTGAAGAGCAGGCTGCTAAAATAAATTCCCAAATTGCCTTTGAAAAATCTATTATGGAATCAATTGCAAAAGAAAAAGCAGCCAGATCTAGCTCTCAATTTCGTTTTATTCCTGATGACAGTGATGATGAGGACGCACTTGGTATCCTACAATTTTATAAAGATTCATCAAGTTCATCAGTTGATATCCCAGCAGTTGAGGTTCATTCTCAAACAACTGCTATCACACCCGAAGCTCCCACTCACTCTCTGAACATGGGGGACGAGCATCTTGACACTGTTCCTGAAAAGGAATCGGACGAATTCATAAAGTCTAGTGTTGAGAACCTTGTCCCAATCTCGAGAGAGTCACAGGGAACTTTTGACCATATGTGTGATATCCCTTCCCCTCTTGAGTGTTCAAAAGATCATTTTGAAACTTTCTCCGATTTTAGCGATGATTGTAAATCTTATGGGGACATTGAGAATGTTGAGGCATCACTTTCACATTTTGATTTTGATCCTCTTCTTGAGGAGTTCACCGATGAACTCACTCACATCATTCCACTTTCATCGGAAAGTGATGATGATCTCTTTGATTTCAAAGCCACCCTAGGAGAAATTGAAAGTCTCCTTTAATGATCGTTCACTCACTTCTCACCCTAACAGTCCAATAGAGAATGTTAATCACTTTGTTCCTGAAGCGTTCAAAATAACTCTTACTAATCCTCTATTTGAATTCGACTCTGAATTCACTTTAATTTCTGAGAATCCACTCTTTGATACTCAGATTGAGGATAGTGATGAGTCTACAGTGGAACAAGAGATCACAGACTTACATTACGTGAATAATTCTCTTTACGAGGAGTTCTCCTTTGAACTCACTCATATCATATCTCCACCTGAGTATGATAACTTCCACTTTGATCTTGACAAAAATGATCTTTGTGTTCCGGAGGGAAATGTTCTCAACCATGAGAACTTGCTTGATATCAAAATCCCATCCCTCCCGCCCGGGATATGTCTAGATCAAATGAGCTTAAATGATGAGATTCATGATCCAGAAATTATGAATTCTCCTTCTGATGAAGATGAGTTAGTCATGATTTTCATCATGACTTTCTTTCTTTTCTTCACCTATCCCGTAGCTTCTCCTGTTCTTCACTCCTTCGGGAATGAAGACATTATTTTTGACCCCTGCATTTTCATTTATCATTTTTAAGCCGGTTCTAGGTATATCTCATCGGTGTGGAACTTTCACGTACTTCAATGTTTATACAAACATCTTGAATGAAAGTCCGATGGAGATTGTTTCTTCCACTTTACTTCCCCATGAACAAATTAATTCAGGGTCGAGTCAAGCTAGCGACTCGGTAATCAAAAACACTAGTTAAATATGGGTTTTCACCCGTGTGTACCACCTTAGTGTGGGGGAGATGCCCCACATATTGTTTATAGATTTAAAAAAAAAAAAAAAAAAAAAAGAAAAAAAAAAAGAAAAATTGTTGTGTTTCTACACTTGGCTAGTAATGTTATCTTTTTACGTTCAAGGATTCGGCATAATAGCCGGGACTTTGAATATTGAGGACAATATTCATTACTAAGTGTGGGGGGGAAATTCTGGCGAATTTGATCATAAATGTACCCTTTTAGTCCCTTTTTCCCCAAAATGGCCAAATTTTAAATTTTTTTTAGTGGAAGTACTATTTACTAAACACAACAAATGGTAATCAGTCCACCATTTCTAACCCACATAAGGACTGGCTAATCCAGGAGCAAACGGCTCTTGGTAAAGATATCTCAAATCCGTTGATGGCTTGCAATTTGCCCAAAATTGTATGGTGTTCAGCTCACCATATCTTTAATTAGTGAAGAGTTGGCTAGCCCGCAAGTTTATGGCTTGTGGTAAAGGCAGTTGGAAAACCATAATTGGTAATCGACTCACCAAAGATAATATTGATAATTTATCTAAGAGTTGGCTAGTCCAGAAGCAAACGGCTTCTGGTAAAGACAAATCAAATCCATTGAAAGCTTATGATTTGCTCAAAATCATTTGGTTATCATTGTACCATAGTTCTTACTTGAACTAAAACAATTGGCTACTCCAGAAGTGATGGCTTTTGGTAAAGAGTTCTTTAAAATCCATTAAAGCTTCATAAAAGATTGCTAGGGACTAGCAATATCTTAGTGTGGGGGATTGATGAGTGTCTAAATACTCATCATTTTTGTACCAACTAGACTGCAAAAACATCTGAAAACACTCAGAAATGCATCAAAATGATGAAAATATCACAAACAAGTGTTTTATGTGTTTTAAATGCAAAAACATAAAAATCGATGAAAACGTATGAAGTTTGTATAATTGGCTTTTAGTCCCCCAAGTTTCAAAAGTTGTCAAAAACAGTCCCTGGTAAATCAAAATAAAGTAAAAAATCATTTAAGGTCCATGGGATTCAAAAGTTGTCAAAACAAACCCTTCAAGGTTTAAAAAATTGCAAAATTACAACTTTAGTCCCTCAAGTTTGAAAAGTGTCATAAATAGTCCTTGGATATTCAAAAATGGAAAATAATCAAAATTAGTCCTTGTACTATTCATAAATGGCAAAATTGGTCCTTATGTTAAACTTTTGGAAAATTTACAAGTTTGGTCCTTAGAGTTACAAACTTGGCAGTTTTGGTCCTTGGACTTATAAAAATGAAAATTTATGCAATATTAGTCCTTGTACTAACCAATAATTGCAGGTTTAGCCCTTGTGTAAACTTTGGGAAAGTTACAATCTCAGTCCTTCACTTTTCAGAATATTACAAAATTAGTCCTTGTTATTAATACTAAACCAAACGGACCATTTGTATTATTAAACCCAAATACAAAACCAACCCTTTTACAAGCCCAATATAAGCCCAAACCCAAAACCAGTGTTTAAATTAAAAATACCGCCCCCACTGTTCACCCGTCTCTACCACCCCTGCAATCCCAAAACCAGTAATGGTTTTCTCCACATTTCCACCTCATTTCCACCTTTACAGCTCCCTACCCACTTCCCTCCACCTCTACATACTCCCAAAACCCATTAAATGCACAAAACCTGCTACTATGACTTTTCCCGCCAAAATTCCACATGGACGGTTTTGATGAATTTGAATGATCCAAGGGATGAAATGAAGTGGGAATTAATCAGAGGTCGACAAGGAACAAAATGAAGTCAATAAATACCAAGAACGAAGCAAGGAGGATAACTAACTAGTGTAATTTAATTTACTTATGTCGTTCTAAACATTTTAAGTTTTCCAGTCAATAAAAGCTTTCAATTACCTTGTAATCATATTTCAGTGTATTAAGACATTATTTACAGTTTCAATTTCAGTTTTTATGTACGAATTCAGTTTATGTCAATTTCCATGGTTAAAATCTCATAATATGCAAAAGTTGTTAATAGTTGTTTTTATTACTTCTTAAGCTCATATAAGCTTTTGACAAAGCTTATAAGCTATTAGAAACATTTTAAACTCAGTATAAGTTTCAAAAAGAAAAATTCCTAAAAATATCAAGAAATTAGTGAGAAAATAAAAAATCTATGGAGAAATGATAAAGGAGATGAAGCAGGATTGAATTTGGATTGATTTTGGGTATAGAGCTTTGTGGAAAGCTATAGGAAGTGGTATTGATCCTCAGTTCTCTGTCTTATGCATGAACTCAACTTGTAAGCCATTTCTTAAAAATTTGCAATTTTTAGTATAGTTGTTATAATCCTGTTAGATATAGCTTAATACTGTCTAAATATAGTCATTATCAGATAATAAATAGATGTCTTAGTTTAAAAACTTGTTTTAGCATTAAAAGCTTCATAACAGTTATATTAAGGGGTGTTTGGATTGTCCTTATTAACTGTGTTATAGGTTGATCATGTCATTGTTCTTGTTTGCTATATGTTATCTTAGGTTCTAATAACTCATTTCAACAATAAAAACTAGTCCTAGTTTAGTAGAAAGTCAAAATAGCTTATAATCTTAATTTGCCATATCACTGTTAAGATTTTAGATTGCTATTCTCATCAAATTAGCTTAAAACTTGTTAACATAGCTTAATATAATCTTATTATAGCTTATTACAACATATTCAGTCTATAGAATCAAACCTAAGTTCATAAAAGTCAAAATATTAGTGTAATTAAAAAGTCAAAATTTCCTAGAAGCAGTTTTTGAATAAACTTTACAATTTTACTGTGACCTTGCCATTAAGATTTAGTCTATATGCTTTTGGGATATTAAAGTTTAGCTGCTTAACTAAATTAGAAAAATCTTAGTTTACATAATCTTAGCTTATAAACTGCTTATCTCCTTGTCTCTTTTAAGTACCTTTTGAAAAAGCATGTTCTGTGCATCAGTCAATGCTTATGCTTATTTGAGTTTGTCTAGAGCTTATTTCTAATCAATTGTGCTTATTCAGTTGTTAAATTAGCTTATTAACAGTTGTTCAGTTTATTTTTCACATTTGCTTAATTATTAGCTTATAAGCCATTTTGGCTTAACCTTGAGCTTATTTCATTCTTTTTGTTCACTGTTAGAATCTTAGCTGAATCTGTGCTTATTAGTCATTTTTATAAAAAGTTTCAGTTGTGAAAATTGCTTATTACATAGTACTTAATTAATTTGTAAAAGAAAAATCCAAAAAAAAATAGTTTGCAAAAAAGTCATTGCTGGGATTGAACCGGCCACCCCACTCACCACACACACACCATACCAACTGCCCTTGGGACTTTGACTGGTTATACTTTGCAAAGTTTAATACATAACCCTTCTTGTCCATTTTAGCTTATACGCATAAATTAGCTTATTTCTAGCTTATTAAAATAAGTTGCCACACTTTTTATATTTTTCTTAGCTTTGTATTAGTATAAAGTATTTTACAAAAAAGTTTCAGATTTTTCTAAATAGTTTTAGTATTTTTAATCATTTAATTAGTCTAAAATAGTATTTAATTCATAATAAAAAATATAAAAGTCAAAAAAATATAAATCTTTTTTCTAAAAATTTCTTTTGTCATATAGTACGTAAGAAAATTGTTTTTACACTTGTAGGACTTTTATTTCAAAAATTTTACATTTTTACTTGCGCACTCGCGTAATTTTTATAAATAACGCTCGTTTCCATTTTAAGTAATGTTTTTAGATAATTTAAGTTTACATTTTAATTAAAATAGTTTATTTAAGTTATTTTGTTTTATAAATAAGAAAAACATCATTTTAAAAATAGTGATAGCGTTTATTTAATATATTTTAGCTTTTTATTTTCTTTAATTTGCATTTAAGCCCCTGTAATTTACAAACTTTTTCTTGGTGTATTATCCATCAAAATCCTTTCTGATCACTATCCTTAGTGATTATTCGACATCTGAAAGTGTTGAACACCATTCATCCTCCGTGGGACTTAACGACCCAGGAATCCACTATATTCCTCTGATCTTAATTGAATTGCTTTCTGAGCTGTTTTAAGTTTATTACGGTTGACCATTCACAAGTGGTTAGCTTGTGTGATTAAACTTGACTGTTCAGGAGCCAATCAGTGATGAATCTTCATGCAACAACGGTTACTCAGTGTTTTCCTTGCTTGGATAAGCTTGAAAAACACTTCGACTTGTGGATATCTTTCACGCTTGGACGAATGTGAAGGATTTTGGTTTTAAACCTAAACTTACGCCTAAGCATAAACCTTACGAGTAAGCACTCTACGCATAAGTTAAAATCTTACGCATAAGGTACTCTACTTCTAAGTATAAAGTTTACGCATAAGCTTACGTTTAACCTTAAGTTTACGCGTAAGTCTGGGTCTACGCCTAAGCATCATCTTACGCCTAAGGAGGGTTACGCATAAGCAGTCTACGCCTAAGCCAATTTCTACGCATAAGCATCAATTCCTACGCTTAAGAACAAGTTTACGAGTAAGATTTTGAGCAAAACTTCAAACGGCCATAACTTTTGAACCGTAACTCCGTTTTCAGCGTTCTACCCGTCAAAACGACCGTGAGAATGAGGAGAATAGACTGCCAAATTAACTAAACTAAAGTTCATTTGGGTCAAACTTCAAGTCCTAAAAACGCTCCGAAAAGAAGTTATTGAGGTTTTTAAGTTTTTAGACCAAATTTTTACTACAACAACCGAGCTTAATCTTCATCAAACACAACTCCTTTATCGTTGAATCGATTATACATCAACTTTATCATAACATACCTTCATCAATGGCAACTCAACAAGACATTCATGCAGCCGGTGCCGAAAACCGTCCTCTTATGCTGGAAAAAGGTGGTTATCTTCAATGGACAAGTCGTATGCTTCGTTACATCAAGACGAAACCTAATGGAAAACTAACGATTAAATCCATTACGAATGGACTCTTCAAGCCTCGACAAGTCCAAAACCCTAGAAATCCTGATGCAACTCCTCCCGTCCCACCATCTTTTCGTGTTCAATATGAATCAGAATACACTGAAGAGGATAAGAAGCAAGTCGAAGCAGATGACATGGCAATTCACATTGTCCAACTGGGTTTACCAAGAGACATCTTTGCTGCAGTAGACAGTTGTGAAACTGCTTTCAATATGTGGGAACGTGTTAGACGGCTTTGTTATGGAATAGAAATTGGCCAACAAGACACGGAGAACAAGCTGCTAACGGCATGGGAGAAGTTTACATCTACTCTAGGAGAATCCATTGAATCCTACTATGGAAGGTTTTGCACTTTAATGAATGAGCTTATCAGAAACAAGTTGGCACCCAGAACTATCGTGAGTAACATCAAATTCCTAAACAATCTTCCAGAAGAATGGGGACGATATGTCACTATTGTCAACCAAACAAAAGACTTACATCAGGTGAACTTTGATCAACTCAACGATTTTCTGAAACAAAACCAAACTAAAGTGAATGAAGTCAGGAAAGAAAGATTGACAAAGAATCATGATCCATTGGCACTCATTGCAAAGACTCCAACTCCAGTGAACTCACAACAACAAGCTTCATCATTTTCCACTAACAACAACTTGCAGCAATACATTCCACAACCACAAGCTGTTATCCCTCAACAACAATTCTATCCACAAGAACAACAAGTCATTCAACAACAATAGTATCCACAATACCAGGAACAAGGAATCATTGATCTTGAAACTGAACAAGAACAAGCTTTGTCAACTGCATTTGACTTTTTCACTAAAGCATTCAGAGGTCGCTATTCCACACCAACTAACAACAACCAAAGGATTTCATCAAACACTCGCAACAGGCAAATTGCACAGTCGGGTTTGAATATGGGTCATCAAGGACAAATGGTTGGAGTTATTGGGAATCAACAAGGATATGCTACTGGATTTCACATAGGTAATCAGGCGGTTCCGTATCAGGGTAATTAGTTGGGTCAGAATGTAACATTTTGGATTTCACATACACATCAAACAATAAACAAAGTAGGCGTACACAAGAGTTTTAGAGAGAGAAAGTTAGAGGTTTGGGAACTTTAGTGAGAGAAAGAAAAATCTTATTATGAGCTCCAACTCTCTACCTTGGGAGGTAGAGAGTATTTATAGTCATTACATAAAACGCCACCTGACGGGCTGTGGATCAGGCATACAGTGGGTAAAGACCCGTCCGTCCTCCACGGTGTTACAAAACTAAATACTACTTAACATTAAATAACTACGACTACGAGCTTTCTAACGATTACATATACTTGAGGTGACCGACACTTTAACTACTGGATTTTCCAAGTCCTAACAATCTCCCCCTAAGGGAGGTCACCCCATGTTTTACATTTTGAATCCTAGCATTCTATTCTTAACTTTGTTCTTGAGCTCGTAGACTTCAATTCTTCAATTCCGCAATCTTTGTGCTTTTGTAGTGCAACTTCAAAGTCCGAGTGCTTTGTACTTTCAATGTAGGTCTTTGAACTGATCTACATCTTTGATGATCTTCGAGCTTTCTTTGAGATTATCAAATCCAGGAGAGACAAGCTCATCAAATTTGTAACATATTGGATTTCACATACACATCAAACCACAAACAAAGTAGGCGTACACAAGAGTTTTAGAGAGAGAAAGTTAGAGGTTTGGGAACTTTAGTGAGAGAAAGAAAAATCTTATTATGAGCTCCAACTCTCTACCTTGAGAGGTAGAGAGTATTTATAGTCATTACATAAAACGCCACCTGACGGGCTGTGGATCAGGCATACAGTGGGTAAAGACCCGTCCGTCCTCTACGGTGTTACAAAACTAAATACTACTTAACATTAAATAAGTACGACTACGAGCTTTCTAACGATTACATATACTTGAGGTGACCGACACTTTAACTACTGGATTTTCCAAATCCTAACAATCTCCCCTAAGGGAGGTCACCTCAAACACACATTACATTTCATAGAAAACAAACAGATATTACATTGAGATTGTTCTTGGATTCTTGTTCTGTAGCTCGTAGTCTTTGATTCTTCATTTTTGCATGTTTTGGATAATCTGAGTGGAGGTCTTTAACTAATCCACGTGATACTGAGTTTTGAGTCAGCTTTGAGATCATCACAACATTAAATCAACTGACTCATCCATTGTGGTGTTGGTATTATGTGATGTTGTGACTTTTGGACCGACATGCTCACATTCTCGATCATGATTTATTCTTATCAGAGTAGCGAAAGCTTTTGTTGATTCATGATATTGGCAGCAGCGTAGCAGAAGCATGGAGTGAAATATCAGAGTCATTGATGCACTAATCATGATTTCTTTAGATATGAATGTGTTGTATGAGCATGCGGTTATGGATTGACGCTTTCAGTCTGATCAGCGCAAACGTCGGGTGTACCTGCAAAAACATTAGCATAAAGCGCAAGAAAGTGTCTTTGATCACTTTCGATGAATTGAGGTAACCGACCCATGGTTCCCGTTGATCAGTACAAGTACTGCCTGTGATCAGGTATAATTCGAAGAATTTCCTTGACAGGGTTTCGCAGCTGTTCTAGCTGTTCTCAAACCGGAACGTCTCAAAGAAGACAACACGGAGTGAGTGAACAAGCAAATAGAGATTCACTGATTGATGAAAAGAGATTTGAAAAACACTCGTGTATTGCTCAATAGAAATTGTTTTTGCAATACAACGAAGGTTTTAATGAAAATCAATTATCAATCATAAACACCTTTTATTTTGAGAAATAAGTACACAGTCGACGTGCTATAGAAAAGAGTTTTTTTAAGCACAACGACCGGTTTTTCAAAGGTATCCGTCAATCCATAACCTGAACCAGGATTGATTCAAAAGATGGAATCTCTCCATTGTTTCTGTCCAATTGTCACATGGTTGATCTATTGGGTAGATATCACATGCCACCTACCACCTACCAGGAGCTTGTTTGATGTTGGCTCCGGAAGGCTTTCCATCTTCATCGTGAATATGTATGCATATCACTTACATGTTCTGGCAATACCACAAGGATAATGCGTAGGCCTCATGAGATATAATCTCTCTTTCCACATTGTGTGAAACAGAGAGTCTTCATTGAAAGTGTCCTAAAGAGATTTATAAGATGATCTCGTGGCTCTAGACTCAATTGTGCATATTTGGTTCCTGTGCCGGAGACTAGGGAGAGGGTCTCCTTCTTCAATATCAACAATCTCTAAGAGAAAGTCGATAGATTATGTCGGTTCCCCGTAAGAATGAAACAAGTCCTTTTAAGAGGAACTTGAGTGGTTTGGAAAGTTGAAGTGCAGTGCGTCACTGGGTCCATGACGTCTTGTCTTCAATACCGATGTTACCTTGGTAACAACCAGTAGTATATGAATTGAACCCGGTTTCTGCCCTAAGGTTAAATAAATGGAGGGCTATTTCTTTTCACCCTTTTTCACATTCAATTATTTTTCATTCTTCAACCCCTTCAGTGCTTACCGAGACTTCATTACTAGAACCTTGTTGGGTTTATTCTAGTACTAGCTCTGTCTCAGTCCGCACTCTTCCCATATCTCACCTTTCTCCTTTTTTCATCATACCTAAAGACTCATATACTATCTAGTGGATTGTCCCTGGGTAGATCCCTCCGGTTCTGGCAGATCCTGGGACCATAACCTAACCTTATCATCCTTATATCACCATACATAAAGTAAAGTTGGTCGATTGTTGGGATATGAAAGTGCTGAAGACATGAAAGTACTAAAGATATGAAAGTACTGTAAGCTGCAAAGTATTGGGAAAAGTCAAAGAGTCAAAGTACTGCACCTAAAAGTCAAAGTACTGCAAGAACAAAAGAACTGTTATTCGTTTATGGAAAGTATTGTATTCTATGTTTAGATTACTTGTCGTACAAGGTTATCAATTTTAAACCGACTAGGATATCCTTGAGCCTATAAAAGGACTCCTAGATTGGCATTAGATGTACGAGTCTATGAGTTTTAGAGTTTACGAATTCAATAGTTAATTAGTGTTTAGAGAGATTTCGATTATCTTAGAGTGTATTAGAGTATCTGCATAATAAGCAGATTTAGAGTTTATAATAAAAGGTTATTCTTCTTAGCTTTGTTAAGTAAATTCCGCGTACTTGATAAAGATTGCTCAGTGTTTCTTTGTTAATAACTTAGGATTTATCCGAGGTTATTAAACCTTAACAAACTAGTTAAGATAGTTTGATTAAAGTGTATCGATCTAAAAAGTGGTATCAAAGCTTGTGTGGAACGCTGACTAGGAAGAAACCCTACTTCTATAATATCCAAGATGTCGACTGAAGCTGTTCCACCACCCTCAATCACCTCACTCAGAATTCCAATAATCAAGAAAGGAGAATATGATCTCTGGGCATGAAGATGAGGCAGACATTGGCCATGAGATCATGCCTCATGGAATGTAATTGTGAATGGGAATGAAGTTGTACCAGACCCCATTGATATTCCTGGACAACCCAAGGCACCTAAACCAGTATTACCAGCAGCAACCTTAAGGAATCAAGAGAAGGCACTCAACATTCTCTTATCTGCCATTCTAGATGGTCATCTTCTCAAATTTCATGATTCTAAAGATGCTAAGCACTTTGGGCGGCTCTCAAGACCAGATTTGGAGGGAATGAAGCCTCTAAGAAGATGCACAGAAATTTGCTAAAACAACGGTTTTGAAACTTTCACATTTGGTGAAGAGGAGTCTTGATGCTCATATGATAGGTTTCAGAAATCTACTCAACATGTTGGAGCTATCAGGCAAAGTATCAGTTGAGGATGCTAATTTGAAGTTTCTAAGGAGTCTGCCATCTTCATGGCATGGATTGCTATAATGACAATGATCAGAGGACAACAAGGTTTGGATGTCATGGACTTTGATGATCTCTATCATCAACTTAAGGTGTATGAGCATGAGATGAGTGGTCAAACAAGTTCTAAGTCTCACAGTATTGCTTTTCTATCATCTGAAAAGAAGGCCAGTACTTCCATTAAAAGTACTGCTTCTCCTCCAAGTACTGTTTCTCAAGTACTGCTTGTCTATACACCCCCTCATATGTTCAACAGGCCCCACCAACTACCACTATGGCCTCAGATGATGTTATGTGCTCCTTCTTTGCACAACAAGCTAGTTTACCTGTCACTATGAAGAAGATCTAGCACAGATTGAAGAAGATGCACTTGAGAAAATTGATATCAGGTGGCAAGTTGCTATGATCACTGCAAGGATCAAAAAGTACATGAAGAAGACGGGCAAAAGCATTGATTTCAAACCAAAACAGGGCATAACTTTTGACAAATCTAAAATAGAATGCTTCAATTGTCAACAACTTCACTTTGCAAGGGAGTGCAGGTTTGCTAAGTATCAAGCAAATAGGACATCTGAAAAGCCAAAACTTGAGCTTAAGGAAATTCCAATTACTGAAAAAAGGCTTTGGTTGCTCAAGAGAAGTTATCAGAATTGAATGGGTGAAGAGTTTGATGATGAACCAGTAAATTATTGCATGGTAGCAGTGGAAGAAGAAATTGTAGATTCAGTAGAAGCAATGGATGGAGCACTTGTTTTTTGTTGAAGACCTGAACATGCGTTCTGAATCTGATGATAGCTTTGGAGGATTTGATTGGAGCAAAGAAAGTGAAGATGATCCTGTTCAACTTACATTGGTGGCTATTCACCAAATCATCTCCTATCTCTGGTATGCTCAAATTGCTATGATTTTTATCATAAATTACTTAGCAGTTATGTGATTGAGAGAGATAATTGTGTTAAGGCTAGGGCGAGGTAGCAGGTTATCAAATAACCTTAGAATCTATGGAAGCCAAAATCTTAGCACATGAAACTAATGAAGTAGCTTGGGCTGAAAAATATGCACAACAGATTACCAGTTAAAGCTTAGTGAATGGAAATTAAACTGTAAAATTGCTGAAATTGAGAAATTAACTAAGGAAAGAGATGATTTGTTAGCTAAGTTTGCTGCTTGGGTGAAGCTGGTCTGTCACATGTTTCTTATGTTCAAAAACAGCAAAGAGCCTACCTTAAAACTGGATCAGGTTTTGGAATGGATTTTAGTAAGATAGAAGAAAAGCAATCTAGTAATCAGGATGAAGGTGATATGAGGATATAACACTAGTGATGAAGAACTCATTAATTATGTAGATACATCTAGTAATGATGGTTCATATTGACTCACCCTCCTGAATATAAGAAAGCTAATGATTATCATGCGTCCACCATCCACTGCATTCATCAACCCCTTAGGCTTGATGTTTCTCGTTTTGGAGTAGACAGTCTAGAGTTTAGGAAAAAGCTAGTTGCTCAATCTAAGTTTGAAAAACCCAAAGAATCTGTTGAAAACGATGTTCAAAATCAAGCAGTACCTTTAAATCAAAGTACTGCTCCACAAGCAGTACTTTCTTCAAAACTTTTCAAATAGTACTGCTAAACCTTTTTGGGATAATTTTGGTCAAAACAGGTTTAATCAACTCACCAAAAGGCAAAATAATTTGGGCATAGACATAGAAGATGTCACTTTGACAGTATGGGTCAGAAACTGTGTTTTGTGTGTTTTAGTTCTACTCATCTAATTAAATACTGTGAACATCACTCAGAATACCTTAGAAAATTTCCAAAGAACAGGACTGCCAACCAGAACCCTAGAGCGCACAACCATTTGGAATAATTCAAATAGGGACAATCCACAAAATTTCTCACCGATCATAGATACCCCACACCCGAAAAACCTTTTTCAAACCTTCATATCTCACAGTACTTTCCAAAGTACTGTTAACTCTGGCCCATACTTTCTCAAAGTATGCTCAGACAAAACAAGGTACTGATCACACTACTTGGTATAGGAATCCTAGGAGATCTGACTATCAACCTAGAAGATATTACAATTCACATAGGAGATTTTGATCACAGGAACCAAGTGTTAAAACAGAATGGGTTAAGAGGGAACGTACTGCAGAGGGACAGACAGTACTTTCAACCAAAAAGTGAATCATGTTTTTTGTGATGATAGAAAAAAGAGATTTGTGTTGAAAAACCAGAAAGTTTTGAAAATCCACATGCTAAAGATCAAAAGATAATTCTGGATCATCATTTGAAAGATAGTGGTAATTACATACTCAAAGAATTTGAGTTTGTAACTCCACAAGGGGAACACAAGTCAGTAATGGCTTGGGGTCCTAAGAGTTTCTAACTCTTTTCTTTGTGTGCAGGGCAACCCAGAAAGGACTCTTAAAGATCATCTTATTGTGAATAGTGGTTGCTCTGGAAGTATGACAGGAGACAAAGAGAACCTGTTTGATTTTAGGAAGATTAGTGGAGGAAGAGTTGCATTTAGGAATGATCCTAATGGAAGAGACTTGAAAAGGGACTATCAAAGCAGGGCTTATAGATTTTGAGAATGTTAGATATGTGAAGGAGTTAAAGTTCAATCTATTGTCCGTATCACAAATCTGTGATAAAAAGCATCCTGTGTTATTCACTGACACAGAATGTCTCATCCTTCCCTCTGACTTTAAGCTGTTGATGATGAATTAGTAGTTCTTAGAGTACCAAGGACAAATGATGTGTATAGTTTAGACATGAAGAGTCTACATTCCTATGGAAGAGCCACATGTTTGGTGGCTAAAGCAATATCTGAAGAGGCACATCAATGGCATAGAAGATTGGGTCATGTTAACTTCAGAATATAAATAAACTGGTCAAAGGCATCTAGTTAGAGGTTTACCTTCAAAGACTTACAAGAATGATCAATCATGCTTGGCATGCAAGAAGGGTAAACAACACAAAGCTTCCTGCAAGAAGCATGAGGAGAGAACTATTGAGAACCTTTGGGCTGTTACATATGGATTTGTTTGGACCTGTTTTTCGTGGCAAGTTTAAACAAGAAAAGTACTGCTTAGTTGTAACCGATGATTGCTAATTCAGTTGGGTATTTTTCTTGGGTTTTAAAGATGATACTTTCGATGCTATTCAGACACTGATTATTGCTCTTGAAAATCAATTGAGACTCAAGGTTAAGGTTTAGATGTGACAATGGGACTGAATTCAAGAACAAACTTATGGATGAATTTTTTGGCAAACAAGGCATAAAAAGGGAGTTTAGTATTGCAAGAACACCACAACAGAATGGTGTTGCAGAAAGGAAGAATAGAAATTTGATTGAAGCAGCAAGAACAATGTTAGCGATTCTCACACTACCTATTCAGTTCGGGCAAAGCTGTAGTACTGCTGTTATGTACTTAACAGTCTCGTCACTAAACCAGATGAAGACACCTTATGAATTGCTGATGGGCAATAAACCCAACATACGTTTTATGAAACCTTTTGGATGCCCTCTTACTATTTTAAACACTATTGATAATCTGGGAAAGTTTGATGGCAAGTGATGAGTGTGTAAATACTCATCATTTTTGGGTCAACCTGAACTGCAAAACGTTTAAAAATGCTCAGAAATGTATCAAAATACTGAAAATATCTCAAAATTGCATTTTATGTGTTTCAGATGCAAAATGTTCAAAATCAGATGAAAAATGAGCAAAGTTTGCATAATTGGCTGTTTCAGTCCCCCAAGTTTCTAAAATTGTCAAAAATAGTCCTTGAGTCCTAATTTCAAAAGAAAAATCACCAAAGGCCCTTTTTAAATCATAACTTGTCAAAATTAGTCCTTTGGTGAAAAACATCAAAAGTTTGAGAAAATTACAAGTTTGGTCCTTCAAGTTTGAAATTTGGCAAAAATGGCCCCTGGAAATTTGAAAATGGCAAGTTTGGTCCTTGTACTTTTTGAGATTGTCACTTTTAGTCCTTGGAGAAACTTTTGAGAATTTGCAGAAAAGGTCCTTGTATATTTCAGAATTTACATATTGGTCCTTGTTATTTAAGCCTAAACCTCTTGGACCCTTGTCAAAACACCTTATGACCCCTGCCATTTTACCTTTGGACCCTTCATTTGACCCCCCTTCATAAAATATTAAAGCCGGTCAAATAAACAAACACCTACGCGCCCTTTTTCTTCTTCCCCAACATCTAGCCCTGCAACCCATCCCCCCTCCTCACCTTTCCACTTTTCTTGTTCCCCCCTCCTCAACAACCTTCCAATAGCATTTAATGACTCCTCCACCTTTGCACTCCCCCAACCGGACAAAAACACCTTTCCTCAAAAAACCAAATCAATGGCTAATAATCTCCAAGCCATCCAATGGTCTAAAAAACAATGTGGGATTAGCTCGAGAGAGAATGATGCAGAGTTGGTGTATAAAGGAAGAA
>OU343221.1:141899658-141953570 GCA_910596185.1 Chrysanthemum makinoi | reverse complement strand
GTGCATAAGGTAAAGATTCGCCCCGTCCTCCACAAGGTAACTCTAACAAACTACTTACTAACATTAAATGACTACGACTACGAAGCTTAATCTAATACATATACTTGAGGTGACCGACTCTTTTAACCACGGATTTTATAAATCCTAACAATCTCCCCTAAGGGAGGTCACCTCAATTTACATTGATTACCAATAGATATTACATTTTGGTTGTTCTTGGATTCTTAATTAAGTTCTTTGCTCTATAGCCCATAGCCTTTGATTCTTTATGTTCCGCGTGTTTTGTTATTTCAAGTGGAGGTCTTTAACTGATCCACGTGATGGTGAGTTATGAGCCAGCTTTGAGATCATCAGTCGCATCAAATCTCTGACTCATCTTTTGTTGTATTGCCATTATGTGAGGTTGTGACTTTTGGAACGACATGCTCACATTTTGGATCATGATATCTTCACATCAGAGTAGCGAAAGCTTTGTTGATTCATGATATTTGCAAAGAACATAGCAGAAGTGTTAGGAATTGGAAATTCCATGTTAAAGTGTCGGTCACCCCAATTATGGTCTAGCATATGTTAGCTCGTAGACGTGTCGTTATTTACGTTATTCAGTAGTTAAATAGTTAGTTAGTAGCGTAGATTAGTTTAGTGTAACACCGTGGAGGAAGGAAGGGTCTTTACCCACTTCGCTTGATCCATACCCATCGGAGGACGTATGCTTTGTAACTATAAATACCCTCTACCTCCCAAGGTAGAGGGTTGGAACTTCTAAGCTACCCTTTCATTTGTTTTGATATTTCTCTCTCTAGAATTCCCTCTCCTCTCTTCATGTCTCTAACCATGGCATTCATATACTATCATCATCCTAGACCACCCGAATCATCTAAACAAAATAAATATACGATCCTAACAATTGGTACCAGAGCCTAGGTTAGGTTGTTTGTGGTGATTCTAGTGGCTCGATTCATGGTTTTTGTATGCGGTTTATTCGATTCTTATATGCGGTTTGTATGTGTTCTTGTATGCTGTTTGTGTTGTTTTGGATAAGGTTTGATATGGTTTGATGTTGTTTTGATGGGTATTGATGTTGTTCTAATATTTGCCGTTGTTGGTTGTTGAATCTGATTTTATTGGGTGTTAAAACTGTTTGAACATGGCCACTTTTATGATTGATATATGGTTTTTAAATGGTCATACTATACTGGATATTCTTTTAAGCAAATTTGGTTTTTAATGATCTTGAAAATTTCTGTGTTAGTGGTCCAGGTCTTGTTATGAGCGACTTGTCTAAGATATGTCCAGATTCGTTGTGTTTGTGGTCCAGGTCATGATATGAGCGACTTGTCTAAGACTTGTCAAAATTCAATGTATACTTGGCGGTTTGTCCTGTTTTAGAGGTTTGTTGACTTTTTTAAAAAAGTCAAAAGCAATTTGTGTCAAAATGCTCTTGAGCGTTTTGTCTTTTACCGGTAAGCGGTTTGTCAAAAACTGTCCTGATTCGATGAAAAACCTGATAGTTTACTCTTCAGTAATTGCTTTTGAAGAAGCGATTTGTGGTTGTTTGACTGTTGAGTCAAATAAATCAAAATCGATTTGTCTATATTGAGTCAAAAGCGACTTGTCTCTAAATTGCTTTTTTGAAAGTGATTTGTGTTCAAAAAGGAAGTGATTTGTTAATGAAGCATTTTGTTGTGACATTAAAAGAACTGAGTTTGGAAGAACTAAGCGATTTGACTCTTGAAAGCAGTTTTGATAAACCATTTTGCTTGAAGCACTCTACCAAACATATACCAATCAAAACCATCATTCAAATCACATATTCGAAATAAATAACTATAATTAACTACAACATCTACAACATCAACAAGTCACAGAAACAACATCATGAATCATATACATCAACAACATATCTCGACTCATCATTAATAAAAGCAGGGAAATTAATTGATCTCAGTTTTGACTTGTGTGATATTCAAGATATATCAGACTCGAGGTCCCTAATCACACAAAGTAATGCATCATTGATCAAATGTAAAGCCTAGCATCTCTCATTGTACGAATCTGGAAAGAAAAGAAAATAAGCAAATGTGATACTCCTTTTTCTTTGATTCAAGATCAAGATATTCAAGCCTCAACACGTTTTAACATCTATCAAAACTGATAATCAAGTATAAGATCTCAGAGGTTTTATTTGTGTCTATCTAAGAACTCAAAGGCCTTTCGTACGATTATTGATCTCATCATTTGATCCAAGACTTTTGATAATTTCCGAAAGAAAACTAAAGAATGAACAAAACATATTTCGGTTTCATCCATTCATCACATTCGGTTAAAGTTGTAATTAACGAGTGCACTTCAAATGGACTTTACATCTATATGATCTCTGAAATAGGTTCAATGTTTATCTTTCAAACAATTATTTTGAACCATAATCATCACGGATCTATTGTTTTTTGCTAAGTCTAAGCTTCTAAGTGAATATTCGAACCTGAAAATGAATTTAACAATTGATGTTAATTCGATTTTCACTGGTTCGTGTTGTCTAAATTTAAAACATCAAAGGAATATAATTAAAACCTACCCGTGAACCTTTGTTTGATAAGGTGTCTTGAGGTCGAATCTAATAGGTTGAAGTCATCCCTGTGGCCATCAAAACCCTCTACCATCCCTGTGGCATCCTAGACCTAAGGATAAACGGTTAGCAACGATATCAAGATCATATGATTCGTTTTATCTATGAAAGAGTGGGGGCGGATTAATGAAGAGTGAGTTTAGGGTTTGGTTGCTATGTGTTAGGGTTTGTGAGAATAATTGAACCAGTTGTGTGACTGCGTGATATTACCTTGAGATAATTTAGGGTTAAAATGAGGTTTGCGTGATTAAGTGCCTTTTATAGCTCCCGTATGATTAGGGTAAATTATTTGGACCGTGCTTGGGCTTGATGTGGGTTTATGGTTACTCTATTTTCATGGGCCGATGTATTTTGTTTATTCTCCTTTGCTTCTTGGATCAGAATGGGCCGACGCAACTATCACCTATAGAGACAAGTTTGTTTTGGTTTTGTGTCTCATGGGCCTCATGCGTTTGGATGTTGTCTTTTGGGAATAAACGAATACGTAAGGGCACTAACAATTGTTTACCAAAGTATTGGATTTGGAAGATTTGCACTTGGGATGTAATATTGGTTTGAGATATCATCACATAATATTGGACCGAATGTTCTATTTGGACTTATGGACCGAATATTGTTCTTGAGCTTAGTGTTGCATCCGCTCGTGGGATTTGAAACAATTTGTTTGATGAGACGGTGGTAATACAATTTGTGCTATCCGAATTTTTACTATCATGGTTACATGATATGTTTCATGAATGTGTGGTATTTTGATCATAAACTTTAACGGATATTGTGGGCTTTTCAAAGGGTATTGGACTACTAATTGGACCGAGCTTGAATTGGATTTGTAATGACTTGGGTTTGGATGATGGTCAGATGGGCTTCTCAATATTTGATCGTATATATGAGATTTGACGATGATATTTGGTGTGATGACGAGTTTCGTTGTCTTATGCGATTTGATGCTTTGGGTTATACATTTTCACCGAGAATATTTTGTCTCGGCTTGAAATGTTATTGGAACTAGGTTAACTACGAGGTTGTTTTTACGGTATTTCTTATTTGGATTTGAAGTGAAGTTTTCCGGGCACGTTTACTTATTTCATCTTCTTTCTTTCTACCCTTCCGCGAAGATGACTTGTTTGGGGATTTATAGTGTATGATAAAGACTTGGCTATTTAGTTATGTTTCAGGATTCTTTCTCGCCTAACCCACAACGTAACTATCACTTCAGTGTCTCACGTAGTTGAGGATACGTCAAGAGGTTTTGTACATTGGGTACACCGTTTTCCTTTTCACAAGGATTAGTACAAGCTTAAGTAGCAAATCTGGAGAACTCCACTTCATGTTTAAGTTTGGCATATCGGGTTCACTTCTCCAAGTGGTCACAGCAATAGCCGACAGAATACGTGGAAGATGTGTTTAATAAAGATTGAATGGTTGAGATGTGATAAGCAATTCCCGTAGAATATTCGATGCTACAAAATGTCAATGATACTTCACACTCTGAGCAAAATCTTTCAAGAACCTTCAGTGTCACTCATGATTCTTCAAGATGTTTGTTTATGACAAGAACCTTTCGTGCAGATTGCCATTCACGTTAATGTTGCTTCCGAAAGTTCGAAACCATCATGGGGGAGAATCGTGTACTTTGATGTTACGGTCAACCGCATGGGGAAGTAGTTTATACCACTCGACTTAGTATGGTTTGTGAAGTTATCTTGATATGGGTTAAGAATTGTTGATGATGGTAAATGAACCGTTGATGAACCGCTGCATGTTCCTCTAAAACAGATATTCACCGAAACCAAAGTTGTCATAATACATTCAAGCTGACATTGTTTACGGTTTTGTCTTGATTTTGTAAAATCCCGCGAAAGAATCTATTTCTCGGTTTAAATCATAGACTTGTAAAATCCCGTGACAATGGAAACATCCTGGTAATTGTAAAGTGCATTTCTGGATCTATCTTACGGTTTATTCTTGGTTTTGTAAAATCTCGTGAAAGAAACTATTTCTCGGTTTAAACCATAGAGTTGTAAAATCCCGTAATGATGGAACCATCTTGGAGAAAGGAAAGTGTATTTCGGGATCTTATTTGATGCTAGTGCTACAGTTTCTGTTTCGAAGAAGAGATAAAAGGGTGTACTTCATGAATTGGATGTGTGTTTGGATATTTATCATGGAAGTTTGGTTATTACATGGTTTTACGGGGTTATGTGCTTTTAACCATGGTTGGGATGAAAACCATTATCATAGTTCACTTTAAACGTCTAAGGAGGCTAGATGTGAGCTTTTAATCAGAAGATGTGACAACGGGGTTAATTCACTATTATTTATTTGAGGTTGAAGTGAAATATCACGGGCGAGTGTAGTTAGTATCTGAAGGTATCGGGGATGGTTGGATGAAGATTATTCAAGATCCTTGTTTGAGCTTATCATCAAAAACGAAGACTTAGAAATCTAGTTATTATTGGGTGTCTTTTTCCTTTTCTTTTACCACTTGGGGGAATTGGGCTCTAACCACCACAAAATAACTATCACTTTAAGGAGTTATGTCGTAGTGCTCAGTGTCACATTCAATTGTGGATTTTCAAGAGGTGATGTACGTCTTATACTTGATGGTTGATTGGATGAAGAGTATAGAGTACTTAGAGATTCAATGGAGGATGAAGTCTCGGCACCGCTCTTTGTTACATATCTGCAAGTTTAAGTGACGAGTTCAGGTTAGTTTACTTCAGGGTCAAATTCATCATATTGGGTTTTCTCCATCAGCTGTCACGACAAAGAGCCTACTGAATGATAATGGGTTTGATTACAAGTTTGCCAAGAGTAGATGAAAAGAGAGAGATTATGACGTTTGAACACAACAGTTTAAGCCTCGTTCTCCAAAAAAAAAAAAAAGTGTACGTCTCAGTGCGCTTTATCTTTGAAAGAAGAGAAATCTTCTTATGATGTTTGAACAACAACGGTTCAAGCCTCGTTCTCTAAAGAAAAGAAAAGTATACGTTTCAGTGCGCTTTATCTTTTGAAGAAGAGAAATCTTCTTATTATGACCATTCTCATCAACATGCTTCATTCTTTTTCCATGCGCTTTCAATTATCAAGTGAACCGGACTATCGCTGCTAGTTTTCTTATTCCACTTGCTCAATTATAATGACGATGGCGACATCATATGCTACCTTTGAGGGGGAGAAGTGTGAATAGACTACATTTGGATGATGCTCACTTATTCAATCAAGAATGGCATCTCCGTATGCAATTCTTGAGGGGGAGAAGAAGTATGATAATTCTACATGTTGAGTTCTATCTGAGAATATATGGTCATACGGCTCCTAACTCATGTAAGAACCGAGCTTCTTCTTATCGGGTCATCTTTACATGGAGTTTCTTCTAGAGCCGTTGGTTGACATCTTCTCACGGGCTGATATGTTTAACGACAAAGTGCTTCCAATTGCGGGGATGATTTCCTTGATGAACATCTTTCTGTTCTTGTTTGATTGGGAGAGATTTTAGTTAAGGGGATTTGCTATATACAAGTTAACGGGAATGCATTTGGTGTGAAGAAGATGTTAACTGTCTATTCCCCAACTGAACAATCTAGAAGAAGGCCGAGTCTACAGTTTGTTCTACATTTTATGCTGCATGTCAGAAGACTAAAGACGAGTTGCATTTAACATTCTAAAGACTTCTTCTTAATCTGGGCATTTATCAAACAGATTGTCGGTTTAGGGGAGAGCACTAATTGGGGGAGAGTGAAAAGTCAGATTCAATCCCCAATTAGACTTGCTCACATTCTTAAGCAAGTTTATTCTCACAATGATTTAAAGTGGTCTTCTCAAAAAGATTTCAAGTATCTGGGCTGATATTATGTTGCTGTTTCTGAAGTGTCAAAACCAGCAAGGGGGAAGGAGACTCACATCTAAGCGCGAGTAAACTTGATGAACTTAATACTTCTAAGTGATTGAAGATATCCCGGGAAGACAAAGGTCATTACCACAGAGAAACTCAATGTTTATCTCATGGCGTTTAGTGTTCTTATTCCAACTATGTGGGGGAAGAGATGGAAGATTTAGTTTCTGAAGATAAAAGAGGTACACAAGTGTGTGATGATTTCGATGCTATCGCAGTCATCAGGGGAGAGAGAATTGTGTACACTGGGGGCGCTATGCTGTTTCACTTGAGTGCTTAATCAGTGATTCAGAGATATAATCACTTATTTCGGAGTTGACATCCGCAGAGATTGTCATCCGCAGAGATAATCAGTGATTCAGCCTGCTTCTTCAATGTTATCGGTTATTCTCTCTTTGGGCATTCGGGTACTTCGGGTTCTTGAGCTTCTTACACTATCATCAGGGGAAAGAAAAGTATACATCGGGGTTATTCTTTGGCTATCGGACTTAATCTGCTACTTCGATGGTATAAGTTTCTCTGTCTTTGGTTATATGTGTATTCGGGTTCGTGAGCTCTAGTCTAAGAGACTGACTGCATCAATTCAACTACGTGGGGGAAGTTGTCTCGTGACACCTTTTGGAATGGACTGCTTCAGAATTCAGTGGAAAAGGTATTTGAGAAGATTATTTATGAGTGGGATGATATGTTGCTGTTCTTGTTGATGATATAACCCCGAACGAAGAATCACAAAGATCATTCTTAAAAGGAGCAGCAAGATCGATGATAATGGTGTGCTTCCTTGTGCACCTGGCTAAAGCAAGCTTGAAATAGAGCTTCGAATTTGCTCAACATAAGGATTTTAGGTTTGGGGGGAAGCTGCCAAAGTCTCTCTTTCTCAAAGGCTCGGGTTCTATCTTCTATTCTAGAGCCTCGGATGCTTTGGTGGTGGAAGTTTAAGAGATGACAAATTCTATCTTCTACGACGTGCTGTTCGATATCCTTATCTCAGTACTCGTATCATCATCTTGTTAAACTATATCATCTTCTCTATCTGTAAATATTTATCAAAAACCAAATACAAAAATATAAAACCATCAAAAAGAAAATAGAAAAACATAAAACCAACAAAAACCCATAAAAATTAGAAAATTTGAAAAATACCAAAAATATTGTTTTTCAAAGACATGTCTTCTGGTATCGATAACATCTGCGGTCTTAGAAATGTCATTCAATAATGGCACGGGACCATAGATGAAGTTCAAGCAGAAGGTGTAAATATTCTTTTCAAAACATGTCTAAAACTATGGCTTACAGTTATTTCAGACTGTGACCCGCGCTTAAACCATGGTTTGCTATTATTTCAGATAGCAACCCGTTCTTCAAGGAAGGAAAGTGCTGCGCTAAACAAATTTTCAAAATTTTCGTGCACTTATCCTAAAACTAATTGAGGAAAGTATGTCGAAGGACTGCTGTTCCTACACAAATTTTTTTCCGTCTAAAATTCTTCAGAAAAATATTTGTTGTTTTCAAAAGTGGTGGTAAATGAGTTGCTTGAAAATCAATCAGATTCTGAATTTTCATAAATTTGCAAACTCAATCAATGACTTCCGTGCTTTTAATCTTTTCATAAAATGAGTCATTGATTCAGGGGGAGAATGTTTTCAAATCTATTTCATCTAACGAGCTTATCTAATTACCCTATATACTTAAATGTAAAACATGTTAACCTATGTTGAAGGACTAGGTGCCTAGGATATGATTGTTAGCATTAGATGATTAGAGTTTGATGAACACATTATTCCCATGCCTTTAATTGATCTGATTGATATGTTGAATTGAATTTTATTAGTCGATTATTGTTTGGGTGTTGTCGACCACCATATATCTGTATGTGTGTTCACTAACGTATGTAGGTATATTGGTATATAAGAATGTTCCCGATCCGGATCCCACAATTTATGATTGGATGCCGAAAGGAAAGGGCAATTATATCTTGATTCGACAAATGAAGAAACGGAGCTTAATTTGACTTCTATGGAGAGTTGGCATGAAATGCAACGTAAGAGGTCTCACTGCATCAGCAGATAGTTTTCTTCAACATCAAATGAAGAAACGGAGCTTAATTGGACCTCTATGAAGAGTTGGCATGACAAATGCAACGTCAGAGGTCTCACTGCATCAGCAGATGGTTTTCTTCCAGCCCTACAGCAACAACAGAAGCTTCTGAACCACCTAACGTATCTTTGTGCAGGATAGTAGTGAATGATACCATTTTTTAAACAATTTTGAAAATACTGTTTTGAAAATGGAAAAATATTGGTTTTGAAAATAAATTGGACTTAATTTTGGAAATCACCGGACTTCATTTTATCAAAACTTAAGTCACTCAATCATCGACTACGGTCATTGATTGAGGGGGAGAGTGATTTAAAATAAAATATTTTCAAACAATATTTCATCAATCAAGTCCGTTTGTACAAAATAAGTGGTGATCTAAAGATTTAATGTTATGTCATGGTATGATTTTCTTTAAAACCCAAAGATCTTTCAAAATGAATTTTTTTCTGTTCTTGTTTGATTGTGAAATTGTTTTATTTTACTTAAAGATCTCTTTTAACTATCATACCTGACGCTAACAATCTTTAATATCTAAAATTGATCTTATCAGTCATTTTTCAAAATTAAATTTTGCCACGTCTTTCCCCAAAATTTTCTAAATGATTTAAATCAATCGGGATCCAAAATCTCAATTGGTTTGAAATTTTTTATCGGGGGAGAGATCGTGATTTAAATCTCAAATCGGTTTTAAAAGGGTGATTGTTTCTAAAGCACTCCTTCCTTCATGTGCCAAACGATATTGAAATACATAATGCATATGATTGTGAAGGAGCATTTAACCAAAAACCAAAAGAGTATTTAAACAAGGCCACATATTCTCCCATGTTTTCCAAACCTTATTAAACCACTTGGGATCCAAAATCTCAAAGGGTTTGATATATTTGATCGGGGGAGAATTTGTGATTTAATATGAAATCTGATAAATGATGATCGTTTTGATTCAAAGTGCAAGTTCTCTTTAATATGTTCTAAACTCTTTCGTTTATCGATGCACATATTGAGGGGGAGCAAATGGTTTCTTAATGGATTTTGTGATCATGGATGTACTTCAAAAGAACTCTTTCCTCTATGTGATAAAATGATTTAAAATATACTACGCATATATTGAGGGGGAGAATTTACCAAAGAAATTCAAATGGCTTTTTCTAAGGAAATTGTGATCAAGAAATTATTTCAAAGAACTCTTGCCTCCATGTGCTAAACAATCTCAAAATCATATGCACATGTTGAGAGGGAGCATTTCTAAATGATCAAAACAATTAAGGTACAAAATGCTTTGATTTTATATCACAAGTACCTTGATTGATTTTCCAAATGATTTTTAAATTGGTTTCAAGGAAGAATGAACTGTGTGGAAAACTAGAAGGGGGGTTGAATAGGTTTACCAATTTAAAACTTCCTTTTAAATATTTAGATCGACTTATGTCAATCTATTTGATTGTTTATGTTGGACGTTGATAGATAGATATATAAGCGTGTAATGAAAGATAAAGAGTAAGAAGCACATCACCACGACACAAATATTTATAGTGGTTCGGCTACAAGGACACCTTCCTTGCCCTACTCCACTCCCCGAGTCACCTACTCGAGAGTTCGTAAACACTACACCAATCTCCTTATGGCGGAGAAGCCTTCACAACGTCGCTCACACCTTTATCCGGTACAAATCTAAATACCGAGTTCTTTCACACCAAGGCGAACCACACCTAACACAACGTCGCCTACCATTTATACGGTGCTAGGCTAACCACCGAGTTCTTTCACACCAAGGAGAACTAATCCTATCACAACATCGCCTACCCTTTATTAGGTACTAGGCTAAGTACCTAGTTCCATTACTATGGAGGAACTACTACCCATCACAACACAACACCTAATCTTAAGGAGATCCACTCCTTATTGCAACACCATCAAGGATATCACCATCCTTGGAAATAAACAAATACTTATATGTATAACGATGCACCTCATCGATTATATGACCTAGGCATTCTTCACTAATGCCACTTGATTTAATTCTTAGGCATCCTTCACTAATGCCTTTGACACAACGCTTGACACCTTTCACTAATGCCTTCATCTTGACACCTTTAGCATTCTTCACTAATGGTTTTGACACGGACATTAAGCACCTTTCACTAATGCTTTCGTCTTGACTCTTTCGGCATCCTTCACTAATGCCTTCAACACAACATCTACGAAGGAAGAAAGAACTATCAACAAGAGAACCTCAGTTGTCTTGATGATGACGAAGCATGGCAACTCATGGACTTGAGCTTGCTCGACTTCAAGAAGTGGTGATCTCGCCTTTAAGAGGAACCTAGAAGATCACACAAAAACAACAGACAAACTACATAGATATCTTGGATCTGAGGTTAGAGAGGTACAATACTTGGAGAGAGTATGTGTGAAAGTGGTGAGCCAAAAGGAAGAAATGGCTCACTATTTATAGAGGAGAAAACTTACTGTTCCCCGGATCCCATAGATCCCTCCCACAAGGGATCCGTCTAGCGTAAAGCTAGGGATCAGTGGGACGCTCCTCTTTGCCCATGGGTATTTTGGTTATGGGTCATGGGTTATGGGTTGATCAATGGGTTTCTTATTAGATACAATGTATCTCATGAGTGCAATGTACCTAGTCAAATGGGTATGGGTCAATACCATGGGTTATGGGTTATGGGTTATGGGTACCAAGTAGATTCAATGTATCTACAAGATGCAATGCATCTAGTCCATGGTTTTGAGTGCCCACAAAGGTACAATGTATCTAGACATTGGGTATGGGTCATGGGTTATGGGTACCAAGTAGATTCAATGTATCTACAAGATGCAATGCATCTAGTCCATGGTTTTGAGTGGCCACCAAGGTACAATGTATCTAGACATTGGGTATGGGTCTTGGACTTTGGGTTTTACCCAACTACATTCAATGTATTTGGTCAATGGGTCAAATACTTAAGTTTCTACCCATTTACATTACCCAATATACTACATACTAGTTATGTGTATATTTACCCAAATATGTAAACACTAGTTGTTGTACATATGTAATACTAAATCATAAAATCACTTATACTTGTTTTAGTGTTTTATGTGAAAACGTAAGTGTGTTAGAAAACTATTTCAAACCATTTACTTATTTTATTTGTTTCGTTAAAATGATTTTACGTTTGTTATCGACAAAACATTAGAAGATCGTAAAATATAAATAAACGTCTTTACGGCTTATTTGTATTAACAAACTGTACCAAAATACCGACCATTTTACTTTATGCATGGTGTTAAAAGGAGAAAAGTGAGAAATTGGAAGAGTGCGGACTGAGACAGAGCTAGTACTGGAATAAACCCAACAAGGTTCTAGTAATGAAGTCTCGGTAAGCACTGAAGGGGTTGAAGAATGAAAAAGAAATGAATGTGATAGGGTGAAAAGAAATAGCCCTCCAATAATTCAACCTTAGGGCAGAAACCGGGTTCAATTCATATGCTACTGGTGGTTACCAAGGTAACACTGGTATTGAAGACAAGACGTCATGGACCCAGTGACGCACTGCACTAAACTTCCCAAGCTACTCAAGTTCCTTTGAAAAGGACTTTTTTCATTCTTACGGGGAACCTACATAAGCTATCGACTCTCTCTTAGAGATTGTTGATATTGAAGAAGGAGACCCTCTCCCTAGTATCCGACATAGGAAACCAAATGTGCACAATTGAGTCTAGAGCCAAGAGATCATCCACTATATCTCATTAGGACACAAAATTAATGAAGACTTGCTGTTTCACACAATGTGAAAAGTAAGAATATATTAAGAGTCATACGCATTATCCTTGGGGTATTGCCAGAACATCCGAGTGATATGTAAAATATTCACGATGAAGATGGAAATCCTTCTAGAGCCAACATCAAACAAGCTCTTGGTGGGTGACATGTGAGATCTTTTCTAAAGATCAAGCTTGTGACAACTGGATAGAAACAATGGGGCGATTCACTCGTGAATCAACCTTGGTCCAGGAAATGAATTGACGAATACTTTTGGAAAAACCGTTCGATGTGCAAATATCTTCTTTTCTCTAGCACATCGAATGTGTACTCTTTTCAAATACAAAAAGTATTTTTGATTGAAAATTGATCTTTCTCATAAAACCTTCGTCTTATTTCAAAAATCTTTCTTCAAGCAATACACGATTGTTTTCAAATCAATTTTTCATCAATCAGTGAATCTCAATTTGCTGGTTCACTCACTCCGTGTTGTCTTCTTTGAGACTTTCCGGTTTGAGAACGGCTAGAGCAGCTGCGAAACCCTGTCAAGGAGATTCTTCGGAATTCTACTTGATCACAGGCAGTACTTGTACTGATCAACGGGGAACCGTGGGTCGTGTACCTCAATTCAACAAAAGTGGTCAAAGACACTTTTGTGTGTTTTGTTGCTAACTGTTGTTTGCAGGTACATTTGGATGGTTGCAGCTGATCATAATTGGGAAGTCAATCCAAAGCCGCATGCTCACAGCATCCACACTTAATTGAAAAAATCATGACTGGTGCATATCTACATAACCTGGCTCTGAAATTTTTATACTAAGCTTTTGCTACGCTGCTGCAAATATCATGAACCAGTAAAGCTTCCGCTACTCTGATGGAAAGATGTCATGATCCTGAAAGTGTGAGCATGTCGGTCCAAAAGTCACAACATCACATGAAGGCAACACTACAAAGGGTGATCCAGAGATTTACTGTGGCTTATGATCTCAATGAAAGCTCAAAGATCATCAAAGATGTGGATCAGTTAAAGACCTCCACTAAAAGTGCAAATCAATGCGGACTTTGAAGATTTGATACTAAAGCACAAAGATTGCGGAACTTGAAGAATAGAAGTCTACAAACTCAGAACTAAAAGACAAAGATAGATTGCTAGGATGCAAAATGTATTTCATGGGGTGACCTCCCTTAGGGGGAGATTGTTAGGAATTGGAAATTCCATGTTAAATTGTCGGTCACCCCAATTATGGTCTAGCATATGTTAGCTCGTAGATTAGTTTAGTGTAACACCGTGGAGGAAGGACGGGTCTTTACCCACTGTATGCCTGATCCATAGTCCGTCAGGAGGACGTATGCTTTGTAACTATAAATACCCTCTACCTCCCAAGGTAGAGGGTTGGAACTTCTAAGCTAACCTTTCATTTGTTTTGATATTTCTCTCTCTAGAATTCCCTCTCCTCTCTTCATGTCTCTAACCATGGCATTCATATACTATCATCATCCTAGACCACCCAAATCAGAGCCAGTTGATGAAGATATGAACTTATCATGATTTCTTTGAAATGAACGTGTTGTGTGAGCATGCGGCTATGGATTGACTCCTCAATTCTGATCAACTGCAACCGTCGGGTGTTCCTACATACAACAGTTAGCAATAAAGCGCATGAAGGTGTCTTTGATCATATTCGTTGAATGAAGTTACAAGAACCACGGTTCCCCATTGATCAGTACAAGTACTGCTTGTGATCAGGTATAATTCCGAAGAATCTCCTTGACAGGGTTTCACAACTAATCAAGCCGTTCTCAAATCGGAACGTCTCAAAGAAGACAACACGGAGTGAGTGAACCAGCGAATTGAGATTCACTGATTGATGAAAAATGATTTGAAAAACAATCTTGTATTGCTTAATATAAATGGTTTTGCAATACAACGAAGGTTTTATGGAAAATCAATTATCAATTATAAATACCCCTTTTAATTTTAAAAACATAATACATAGTCGATGTGCTAGAGAAAAGAGTATTTGAGCACAACGACCGGTTTTTCAAAGGTATTCATCAATCCATTTCCTGGACCAAGGTTGATTCAAGATTGAATCGCCCCATCGTTTCTATCCAGTTGTCACAAGCTTGATCTTATGAAAGATCTCACATGTCACCCACCAAGAGCTTGTTAGTTGTTGACTCTAGAAGTATTTCCATCTTCATCGTGAATACTTTACATATCACTCGGATGTTCTGGCAATACCACAAGGATAATGCGTAGGACTCTTAAATATATTCTTACTTTCCACATTATGTGAAACAACAAGTCTTCAAGAATAGTTTGTCCTAATTGAGACTTATTGATGATCTCTTGGCTCTAGACTCAAGAGTGCACTTTTGGTTTCCTATGCCGGAGACTAGGGAGATGGTCTCCTTCTTCAATATCAATAATCTCTAAGAGAAAGTCGATAGATTATGTAGGTTCCCCGTGAGAATGAAACAAGCCCTTTTAAGAGGAACTTGAGTAGCTTGGGAAGTTTAGTGCAGTGCGTCACTGGTTCAATGCCAGTGTTACCTTAGTAACCACCAATAGCCTATGAATTGAACCCGGTTTCGGCCCTAAGGTTAAATAAATGGAGGGTTATTTCTTTTCATCCTTTTCCCATTTAATTTTTTTTCATTCTTCAACCCCTTTAGTGCTTACCGAGACTTCATTACTAGAACCTTGTTGGGTTTATTCCAGTTCTAGCTCTTTCTCAGTCCGCACTCTTCCCGTATTCTCATTTTTCTCCTTTTTTTCATCATACCTAAGGACTTCTACACTATCTAGTGGATTGTCCCTGGGTAGATCCCTCCGGCTCTGGCGGGATCGTGGGAACGAATACCTAACCTAACCATCCTTATATCTCCATGCATAAAATAAATTGGTAGGCCTTTTGGTATTGTTCATTCCTCCTCGAAACTAATTGAAAATCATTTGAAAATCAATCAAGGTACTTGTGATATAGAATCAAAGCGTTTTGTACCTTAATTGTTTTTGATATTTTAGAAATGCTCCCCCTTAACATGTGCTTCAAGTATTAGAAATTTTTTTAGCACATGGAGGCAAGAGGACTTTGAAATCTTAGATTAAGAATTAAAGATCCAATCATTGATTAACATTTTCTAAAATGATCATCATCACTTCCCGATCAAATCTAGTATTTTAAATACTTTGGATAAAACAATTTTGGGAAGGATGAGGTTTTCTTATGATTGCTCCCCCTCAATATGTGCATCGAGATTCGAAAGTGTTTTGCACATATTAGAGAGAACCTGCACTTAGAGATAAATCAATCACGTTTCAATCCTTTTTGGTTTGAGATAGATGCTCCCCCTTAACATGTGCATGGAAAATTTGAAATAGTTTGGCACATGTAGGGAGGAGTGCTTGTTATTATATTTATAAAACCACTTATTGAATTATCAGTTTATATCTAATTTAAATCACAAATTCTCCCACAATCACAATTCTTAAATCCTTTGAGATTTGTGATCTCTATTGATTTAAATTGTTTTTGAAAGCTTTTGAGGAGAATTGTGACTTGCTTTTAAAACATTTAACTGATAAGGATCAAATTCTGAGACTTTAAACTCCAATGATTAAACATGCTTAAGTATCTTATGACAACACAACATTAGCCTTGTTCTGGATCCAATAGTACAAAAACATTGTTCTTTTTGATTATCCAAAATTAGACCTTTCTCGATTACATGCCAATTGTTTGAAAAATAACTTTTTGATTTGATTGAAATCATTCTACCCCTCAATCAATGACATAATTGTTGTTTGAGTGTTAGAGATTTTGACAAATGATAAGTCCATATGATTTTCAAAAATATAGTCCGAGTTATTTTCAAAGCAATTTTGTTTTCATTAGATGACAAATATTTTTCAGAAGAATATTTAGAAGGAAAAATATTTGTGAAGGAAACATTTGTCTTTTTGGCGACAAACATTTGTTTTTAGAATCAGAGCATGAGGTTTCAAAAATTAGATTATGCATGGCTCTGTTCTTTCTTTTAAAACGGGTTATTGCCTGAAATGACAATAAACCATCATTTTTCTCCATCTCATTTTTTTTCCTCAAAAAGTTTATGTACATTCGAACTTCATCTAAAGACCCGTGCCATTCTTTGAGTGACAAATCAAAGTCCGTAGATGTTATCGAAAAACAGAAATTTGATTAAAAGAAAGATAATATTTTTGGGCTTTTTCAAAGATTTTCTGATTTTTATGGATTTTGAAATTTTTTATTTTTCTATGTTCTTTTTGTGGGTTTTATAATTTTGTATTTTGCTTTTTGATAAAATATGTACTAGAGATAGATGAAGAAAATCCTTTACTCCTCGTCTTGCTCTTGAAGTCGTTTGAGTGTTTCCGGTTGTAGACTCTTTAGTCCAAGTCGTGGAAGAATAAATTCAAAACATTCTCTAGGAAGAGCTTTAGTGAAGGTGTATGCCAGCTGATATTCAGTTCTCACAAAATATAGTTCCACCACACCTTTCTCCACTTGTTCCCTGATGAAATGATGTCGAATGTCTATATGCTTTTCTCTTGAATGTTGAACATTGTTGCAGCAGAGAGCGATGGCACTTTTGTTATCACAATACAGAGGGATTTTGTTGAATTCATTGCCATAGTCAGATAATTATGATCTCATCCATAGGATTTGAGCACAACAAGATGACATGGCTATGTATTCTGCCTCTGTAGATGATATATACGTACTCATTTGTTTCTTTGAAGACCAGCTTACTAATTTATCTCCCAAGAATTGAGCACCACCCGACGTGCTTCGACGTGTATCTTGATACCCTGCATGGTATGCATCTGCATATGCTGTTAGTGACATATTGGTGTCCTTCGGATACCAAAGTCCCATGTTAATGGTTCCTTGGAGGTACCGAAAGACCCGTTTAACCGCTTCAAGGTGCTTTTTGGTAGGCTTAGCCTGGTATCTAGCACACATGCATACAGCGAACAGAATATCAGGTCTACTGGCTGTGAAGTACATCAGGGATCCAATCATAATTCGATATTTTGTTTGATCAACCTTTATCCCTAAGTTGTCCTCATCCATTTTTGTGCGCTCCACCATGGGAGTGTCAACAGGGTCACAAGAGTCAAATCCAAATTTCTTTAAAATTTCCTTAGCATATTTAGATTAATTAATGAAAATGCCTCCAGGACTTTGTGAAATTTGTAATCCCAAGAAAAATGACATTAGTCCCATCATAGACATTTGAAATTTGGAGCCCATCTCCTTTGAAAAACGGTCACATTCATTAGGGTCGGTCGAGGCAAAACTAATATCATCAACATAAATTTGAACATGGATTAAGTGTTTGCCTGACTTTCTGGTGAACAATGTGGGATCAACTGCTCCTTTGCTGAATCCATTTGTCAATAGGAACTTTGACAGTGTATCATACCATGCCCTTGGAGCTTACTTCGAGTCATAAAGTGCCTTCTTCAAGCGGTAGACATGGGTAGGATGCTCTGGATTCACAAAACCTTCGGGTTGACTGACGTAAACTACTTATTTGAGATCACCATTAAGAAAAGTAGTCTTTACATCCATCTGATAAACCACCATGTTCTTGCTAGCTGCATTAGCCAGGAAGATTCTGATAGCCTCAATTCGTGCAACCAGAGCAAATGATTCTTCAAAGTCAATACCCTCCTCTTGTCGGTATCCTTTAGCCACTAAACTTGCCTTGTTTTTTAGAAAATCACCGTGCTTATCAAGCTTTACTTTAAAGATCCATTTGAGAGCAATGATCATAGCACAATCTGGAGCAGGTACCAATTCCCATACATCAAGACGATCAAACTCATGGATTTCTTCTTGCATAGCACTAAACCAGCTGTCCTCAGACATGGCTGTTTTGACATCTTTAGGTTCGATCTTTGATACTACAGAATTGAAGAAGCACCATAAGGCATATGTGGCAAGTTATTTACGAGTGGATACCGGACGAGATGGATTTCCTATAATACTGTCCAAAGGATGATCATGTGTCCATTTTCTGAGATGTTCATGTGGTTGGTGATGAGGAACTGATGTAGCAGAGTTTGGATCCCATGATGAAGATGGTTCAGGGGCAAATATATTTTCAAACGGTGCATCTTCTGGAGTGGCAAAGGGGTTATCTCTATCATAGTTGGCAGAAACATTTCCATGATGTACACTCAAGGATTGAGGATTTGAGGATGATGATGAGTGATCTGCAGCAGGCGCTTCTTGACTTAGTGACACAAAAACTGATTCGTTATCTGTGTTGACTGGATTAGGAGCCGCCACTGTTGATGGTATAGATTGACCATTGACAAGAGGTTCATAGTATTCATCAAACATCGGATCAAAAAATTCCTTCAAATCTTCTTCAGAAAGAGGTACATATGGAACTGCAGGTGAGGGATTCTGTACAAGAGAAGAACTAATGGTACTATTAAATGAATGTTGAGATGCGGGTCCAAAACTAGATTGTCCAGGAGCCATTTGCTCAGACAGCTCATCGAACGTGACGTGAATAGTTTCCATGATATCTCGGGTTCTTTTGTTGTAGATTCGGTAACCCTTCCGGTTTGGTGCATAACCAACAAAAACTCCAATGTCCGCCTTAGCTCTCAACTTACCTAAATCTTGGCCATCATTCGTTGGATAGCATAAAGCATCGAATACACGAAGGAAAGAGAGATATGGTTTTTGGTTATGGACTAGTTCGTATGGAGTTTTTCCATGAGTGGTGTTGATAAGGGAACGGTTTTGGGTATAGCAAGCAATGGCAACGGCTTCAGCCCGGAGAAACATTGGAACCTTTGAGTAGACTAGCATAGTTCTTGCAGCTTCTACAAGAGTCCGATTTCGTCTTTCAACTACACCATTCTGTTGGGGAGTACGTGGAACACTTCTTTGATGGATAATTCCAATGCTTTCATAAAACTGACTTAGTTCTTTGTTAACAAACTCAGTTCCATTGTCCGTTCGGATAATTCTAACAGTTTTATTAAGTCGAACCTGCAGCTGTTTGATAAGTTTGATGATGACATCTAGAGTTTCATCCTTTGACCTCAAAAACTTAACCCAAGTAAACCGAGAGTAGTCATCAACCACGACTAGCACATATTTCTTCCCGTTTATAGTTTGCACTCTCATGGGTCCGCACAAATCCATATGAAGAGTATGAAGAACTTCCATAATTGAGTTTGCAGGTTTGGGTTTATAGGCTTATTTCTTGCTTTTTCCCAATTGGCATGCTGAACAAAGATGCTCTTTCTCATATTTCAATCTGGGCAAACCTCTTACGAGGTCCTTTCTAGAAAGATCATTTATGGTTCTGAAGTTCAAATGATTGAGACGACGATGCCATAACCATGACTTTGTTTTCGAAGCCTTTGACAACAAGCAGATTGGAGAGGACTTCATCATGTCTTCGATAGAGATGGTGTAAAGATTAGTTCCACGAGTTCCCTTTAAAAGTTCAACACCATCTAGTTCTCTAGTGAAGCAAGTATGTTTTCTAAAGGCCAGTTCTAGATCAGAATCAAAGAATTGACCAACAGAGAACAAATTATGACCAAGACCTTCAACATAATAGACCCTGGAAATTACACTGTCACCAACAACATAGTCTTCGTAACCCATAATTGCCCCAAAGTGGTCGTTCTCGAATCTAACAGTCCTGATGAATTTACTCATGAAGTTCATGAGCCGCGAGCGATTTCCAGTGATATGCTTGGAATAACTTGAGTCCAAATACCACATAACGATTTGTACGACCTGCAGTTGAACACAGACAAGTATGGATGACTGGATAATTTGGATTCCCATGCAAGAATAGGTTCCATTTGGTTAGTAAACGAGATTGGAACACCCACATCAGAAGCAGAATCAATGATATCATTAGAGGTAGATGCAGGACTAGTAGTGACAGTAGATCTATTCAAAGTATGTTCACTTCTTAAAGGTATATTTGTACCACTAGGCATCCATTTCCTAATGGGTATTGATCTGGATAATTTTGGGCACAATTCATTAAGATTGAATTTACGACTAGTAGGTATCCATTGATAACCTACATTACAAAATTTTCTTCCTGTTGGTTTCCAATGTTTTTTTAACCTTTTTCCACCTTGGTTTCCTGACATCCTTAACCTGTTTAGCAATTCTAACAGTTTCGACTGGAGACTTAGCAACATATTTTACTTCATTCATAGCACATTCATGATAAGTACCAAAAACCAAACATTCATTACATGTTTTGCAAATCGTAGCAGAATTCGAATTAATTACAGTACGCTTATAGCTAATACTAGAATCAACACGATTCGTCTTATTAAACTCAAACTTATTGTTCCTAGGATGGTCTTCTACTTCCTTCCTTTGAACACTCTTAGCTTGCGAGGTCTTATCTTGCTTTGTATTGCCTGGAGGCTTTGACCTACTTGCCTTAGTGTCACTAATTACTCATGTAGAGGGAACAATGGGAACATTAGTTGGTTTCACTACTTTCTGCATTCCTGGTCTAGAAGTACTAGGATCTGAAGTACTAGGAGGCACATCAAAGGACACTTGCTTGGCTTTGGGCATAGAGCAAGGCATAACCACTCTATCTTTCTTAGTACCAAATTTAGGATATATAGTTATTAGGCATTCTAACAGTTCCTGAGATCGTTTGGCATATAAGCATGCATCCTTAATCGCATTATCAAGCGGCTTCTCTATTTTATCCTCTTCAACAATCTCACGGAGACATTCTAGACTATCCTTAAGGTACGAAAAATATGTTTGAAGTGCAAGTTCATTATTCCTAAAATGAGGTGGAATGTACTTCACAGTCATAGCATATTTTGCACAAGCAGGCACCTTTGGTGCAGTAGTCTTACAATTTGTGATTGGCATTTTCCCTTTTACCTGACTCTTCAGATTCTCAATTTCATTTTGCAAAGAAGTTACCTTTTCGTTGTTGTTTTCTCGAGTGACTTTAATTGATTCATATAACTCTTTGAAATGCAATTTAACCTTTTCATTTTCTGCTAGAAAACATTCATTTTCATGTTGTAATGCATTAATGATGTTTTGAAGATAAAAATTTTGAGAGTTCTGAGAATCTAAAGGAGGTGCCATTTGGGAGCCAGTCACATCATTCTTATCACTCTTTAATTGTGAGATTTGGGTTTTCAATTGTTTGCTCGTGTTACAATGAGCTCGAATCTGTTCATCATGTTTGTTAATTTCAAAAACTGTATCAAACTCAGGAGCATCCGAAGATGTCTTGACATTTGAGGTTTTGACATTTTCTTTTAGATGTTGATATTTTAATTGCAAAGCAAAATGTTCAACTTTCAATTTAGAAAGATGTTTGACCAAGTTATCATGATCATCTTGTTCTATTTTCTCATACAATTTTGAATTTTTGGACTCAAACTCAATGACACGACCATGGGAGACTTTCAGGGCAACAGATAATTCATGAAATTGAGAAGCAGTGATAGAATAATTTGTAACAGTATAGAACACGTCCTGAGCAACACAACTAGAAATCAAGTTATCATTTAAGATGTGCAAATTTTTCCTCTCAATTTCATTACTTTTAAGCTCACGTTCATAATATTTGACCTCAATTTCCATTTCATTGAACACCTTTTTCATTTCCTTAATCTCTGTATCAATGCCCTTTTGAAGACTCTCAAATTGTTCTTTTAGTAGTTTAAAGAAAGGCATGACCTCAGTTAAATAACACTCTTTAGTTTGCTCAAAACCCCTTTCCCCTTCAGTAATCCTTGTGGGTGTAATTCTCTTCTTACATGTTTTCTCAAAGTTAAAAAGTAATTGATAAACTACACATAGGCTGATTAGGGTCTTGCTTTGAGTCGAAAGGGTTCTGGGCACTAAATGCATAGGTGTATTTAGGGGATACATAGTGGCTGGAAGCATTTTCCTACAAGGAGGATTCTTCTCAATAAGATTATCGAGTTTTTGCTTATCCAAATCTTTCTTCCAAAATACTTGCTCAGGGGTTAATTGAGTTTGAGGTTAAAACATATTCAAGGCTATCCAGTTTTCTTTAGTGTAATCATGGAGTTTAAACTTTATATTATGCTTTGTACACCAAGAATCATTTAACTTCTTTTCCATTTTCTCCCTGGAGGCATCTTCTAATTTTCTATCCTCTTCAGTGCTTCCTATACATGATGGTGTTTGCCTAGGCTTAAGAATCTCATTACCATCATAGACTACCTTTTGAGCATCTCTAGCTATTTTACCATACTCGGGATTGGGTTCCTCTGCAAGGGTAATACTATGCTTATCGCTTAAGACTCTATGCTTAGTGATCATGTGAGCAGTCTGAATGGTGTTCCCTTGTATGTACAGTTTGTTTTCAAGTTTTTTTTTCAAAGTTTTTAGGTTGGAAAAATCATTTAAAAGTTTTGATTCCTTAGCAGTAAACTCCTGTTTAAGCACCTTCACATTTTCTTGAAGTTCTTGCTTTTGCTTAACAATTTTATTAAGCTTTTCTTGTAAGGAGTTTAACTCTTGTTTTAACATTTCTTCCCTAAAGTTATTTTTTCTAATAACTGTACGTATTTGGTTATCCATCTCCTGCTCACCGGTAGTAAGTTCAAATTTAGCACGTTGTTCATATATGGCAACTTGTTCTTTATAGGCATTTAGTTCAGAGGATATAGTGTCATCAGGGGCACATGCAGTGTATTCATCAAAAGTATAGTCATCATTGACTACAGAAGATGCATCACTTGGTACAATTTCATGTCATTTTGGTTCACATATTGATCATATGGGACAACATTGCTATTACCCATATTTTCAATATCTGATTCAATAATTTCAGTTGATTGTACCTTGTCGTGTATCTTTTGCACATCAACATCATCGTATAGTTTCAATACCTCTGATATGATTGATTCCTTGGAGGGACTGGCATGTTGTGGTGAAGGAGACTTTGGAGAGACCATTTGTAACACCCCAACCCGACGAGGGTAGAAGTGTCACATTCTGGTGTCATATTAGAACATACAATTAAAATCATTACAATCGAAAACCTTAAAAATGAAGTATCAAATAAAAACTCTTCAAAATAAGTCCCAAAGTAATAAGGTGCTAGGGTTGGTCCACTCAGAGACTCTAACTCTCAGCCCATCGAAGCCCATCTTCCAACCTAAAACCTGCCGCAGGAAAAGAAATGCGGCTGAGCTTAAAAAGCCCAGTGAACAGATATAACAAAACGAAAGCAAAATAAAATCGAAATGCTAAATGGAATAATGAAACCTGATAACAAAGTCGCAAATAAAATGAGGACAATGAGTCAATGAGGATCCTGCAGAACACAATTATACCGATATCCAAAGCACATATAACAAGGAGAACGAAGCAAAGCAAAGCATCATGACAAGCATACAAGCACATACAAACCAGGCATACAAGTACTGAAACATAAGCAAGCATAGCAGACGTCATATCCACACAACATATACAGCATACAATCAATTCAGGAAATCATAAGCCATACAAGTCAAAGAGAAATCTAAGGCAAGCGGAAGCAATTAATTAGTAAGTGAACATGGCAAACACACATGTCAAAAACACTTATTTGAAAACATAATCAGCATCATAATCAACAGAAGTACCAACAGTAGTCCACACATGGCAGTCACACGTAACAAGTAGGAATACAACATACGATATAATTGAATGAATCAAAGACATAGCAGGACAACAATTTAACAAGCCATACGTCACAAGTTGAACCATTTACCCAATCAAACCGTAGCATAGGCAGAATGTAAACATGGCAGGTCAACAATAAACAGATAAGGATACAACCGGATAGTCCTAGTTCACGAGATTAACCGAACAAAGCACACATAATAAACCGACAAAACTATCGATTACACATTGGCATGGTCACCAGACAATTCAGAGGTTCACATAATAGTGAGATCACATATCATCAGATGAAAACAGGTAACTCAGATAACCGCATATCAATCACATCATAGCAGATAATCAAGTAGTAACATAAAACATAAATAGCATAAACAAATCCAATAAACGTATAATAACCCGGTACGTGAATGGAACGATAGTCTGAAATAACGGAATGAGAGTGTGACGGATCAAAGAAATGGAATATATATATCTTGGTAGTAGAGTGAGTCATATAAAGGGTACCTGAGTAATGAACAATTAACGTAGCATATGGTGCGTTGGGGAATACAAAAGGTACAATATAGGTATATCAAAGGTGTAAGGGTTGTCAGAAATCTACCACGATCCTGGAACATATCATATCATATCATAAGTAACCATTGTATTCGGAGGGTGACCTCGAATACCATACATAATAGGAGGGGAGACCTCAAGTAACAAAATGGAGTAGCTAGCTCCCGGAATGTGAAGACGCGTATTGCACACGACATCATTCACCATATAAATCATATCATATCATATTAAATCCACTAATATCATTTCATATCTAGGATGCATCCATACGCCCCCCGGAAACATAGTGGCCAAATCATATACATATAGTGAGCTCATAATCATATCATAATGGGGACAGTGTGCAACATCACTGCGTGCACACCTGGAGTCATGCCATTGGTGCATCAATGACACGGTCATGTTACCTTCATGACTAGGAACACATATTTGGCTCGGGTATCAGACTGAAGGGTCAAAGCATAATCATATCATAAGGGTTCATATCAAAGGTTCATATCAGAGTTCCATAACATAGGTTCATAATCAGAGGTTCATAATCAAAGGTTCATAATCATAAGGTTCATAATCATAACAAACGAATATCATAGCGAACAGAATCATACCAAAGGATTATGTTGGAATCATATCAAAAGGGTCATAGTATAAGGAATCATAAATGGAATATCATGAATGAAGCAAAGTCAAAGGATCGAAAAGTCATGAGAAATCCCTACTGAAAAGGGATAGAATATCTGTACCTTATTCGAAGCACTCAACAATGAAATGAAAGTCAAGAAATGAGATCAATTCTGTCGCCCGGAACCTATATGAATTAGATAATTCTCCATGAGAAACAGATTACTCGTTTTAGACGGTTTTTCATTTTTAGCAGGTATCCACTTTTAGTAACTCATGATTCAACACGTATTCGTATACATATTTATTCAATTTTAACTCATTAAAAATAAATAAACATGTGCATGGGTCGAATATTTATGGCCCATTCTATTTCATGTCTTCCAAATATAATTTTATGTAATATTAAATTTGTACCTATGCCTCATTTTAGTTTAAATAGACAATACATGCATGTGGGTCTCATACATGTAAAACGAGTTAGGTCTCCTTTTACTTCATATTTTATGTATCCACCTTTTTATGATTAAAGCAAGATTCCATCCATGAACCTATTTCTCTTTTTAACTAGATATAGAATTATACTGAACATGCATGAGATCGAGAAACATAAGTTTAAAACAGAATACATACATAGCTTTTTATTGATATATCATGTGAACTTGATCATGACCTCATGCAACAATTATTATCATTTTATAAGTAATATTTCCATCGTGTATAGCATGCATGCATGCGCAAAGTGAGGTCCATAGAATTTTCAAAAACACACTACTGTAGGATCGACCTATATGGGTCAAAACATGGGTCCTTCTTTCTTTTGTGATTTCATGTGTTCACAGTTATGTGTTACTGAGTTTTTACTACATCATTTCCTGAGAGGTTTTCATGCAATAGTTAACGTGACCCTTCATGTGACCAAGTACCATTTGGTGTGACATAATTAACATATCTTTTATGTAAGTTTTACTTTGTGAGAAACATGCATTCGTATGTAGAAGGTAATACACGACAGAAATCAAAGAGAATCACAATGAAGAGAAGTGACGAGATGATGATATAAGAGGTTACCCATTGTAGCGTATACGTATGGAAGAAAATAGAGGCCAAGACGAAAACGAAGCCACCACCTTGTGACTTAACCCAAGCCAAGACAACCTCACGTCCACAAATGCTCTTGACCCAAACTCACGCTCAATACTACCTTCGAACAGCTCCATACCTTTCCTTATTGCAGCTTCCTTGGATCACGTCACAACTACCTTGTAATATCCTTGAATTCGAATGGAATGGGGAGAAAGAAAGGTGCTGTCACTTTTGATAGAGGAAGCTAGGGTTTTTATGAGATTTGAATGTGTAGAAAGTAAGTTACAATTTGAGGTAATAAATGAGATTGAATGAGAAAATCATAGGAAGTTAAGGGGAGAGTAATGTTCGGCCGATTGGGGGGGGGGGAAATTAGTAGACCAATCACTTTCATTTACCATATATAATTACATGTTAGTTTTATTTGTTTAGTTTAAAGGTCTAGTAACTTGTATCATTTAGTCCATGTGACTTATAATGTGTGATATTTATATTATAAGACATGAAGTGTAAGTAGGTTGTTAATTATCTTGTATAAGTCATTTATGAGTTAAGTGTTTAACGTATTTACAAGCTTAACATGTTTTACAAATTTCACAAATATAAACTTGAGGGGTAAAATGGTCTTTTAACACGTTTACGATTTTTAGGGTTTTACAACATTGGTGAGATACTAGCCATGAAGATGGTCTGGGCAGTAGGTTCATCATCGACATCAGAGTCAAATGCATCACAGTCTGCAACTTGAAATGCATTGGGATTGTTCTGACCCATACCCTGCACTTGCTGTTCATTCACATCAGCATCATAAGTTTTGGCATTTCCCTCATCTAGGAACAGTAATTCTTCCTCATTTAACACAGCTCCATTATCTTGAGCTTGCACTAGTAGCATTTTGTCCCTAAAGTACTCTACATTTTGTGGACATTTTGGAAGAGTGCAGTTCCTTGCTATGTATCCTTCTCTACTACAGGTGTAGCACTTGATTGGCTTTCCTTGTCCCTGGGCCATGTTCCTTCCATGATTCTGAGTACTCACAGATCCTCCACCTATACCAGCATTTCCATAACCAGTACCAACCTCAACATTTCCTTGCTCATTATGTGAAAGATATGCATTCTGCCTTCCCTGCACGTTTTGCACAACTACCCTTCCATCTTTAACTGTAACATGATTGTGGAAATTAGAAGTAGTTCTGAGATGATTGTTGGTAGGTGGGGCAAAGTTCAGGTTTTGCTTAACCATTAGAGCCACTTGATGAGCAACTTGTTCCAAGAATGAGTCTGAAGGCTTATAGGTTGGATCTGGAATAAGTTTATGATTACCATCCCCAGTAGGTATGACTTGTGATGCTTTGGTGGTTATTCCCACATTAGTGAAGAAAAACAGTTGAATCATTTGAAGAACTTGCGTCACCAGTACTGGTACCAAACTTTTCCATGACAATTCTTTCAAATGCAGCATGCTTCTCATTTTGGAGCAAATAAGCATACAATTGCTTGTAATTGGTGTTCCTCAATCCTTTGTTCAGCTTGACTGCAGTAACAAATTTGTGCCATTCGGGATTCATGTTGTTCACAAACTTTGAATTAAGCTAGATATTTGGCATTGTCATTTTGATGTTCCTCATATCGTTCACAAGCTTGTGGAATATTACATAATATTCCGTAACACTTTCCCCTGGTTTCATTTTGAAATTCTCAAAGTCATCATATAGCTGAGACTCCCTGTCTTCTTTTTTCAGTTTTGAACCAGAGAGAAGCATCTTGACATTATCCCATACAGCCTTAGCTTTAGTGTTGTGATTGATCAGTTTGTAGATATCCTTAGGTAAACCTTGAAGTATGATGTTTGAAGCTCTGATGTCTGCATCGTATCTCTTTTTCTCTTTATCATCAACCTCATCATACATCTTTGGTCTGTCTAATCCCAATACAACTGAACCATCAGCAGCAGTTTCGAGGATGTCCCTAGTAGTCTCAATTTGATATGGTCCTTCATCAATACACTTAAGTATGTTAACCCCATTTTCCTTTGCAAAGCAATACAGTCTGATTCTTTGAGCCCAAGAGTCATAATCAGTTATGTCCAGCATGGGAGGACGAGTGTCAGATCCTGCAACTTGAACATCATCAGCAACGGAAGAAATGATTGTAGACATGATTACAGATTCTACGGGATTTTACTACTCTTTGATTAAACCGGGAAATAGATTCTTTCACGGGATTTTACTAAATCAAGAGAAAAACCGTAAATCGTAACACAAAGAAATGACAAGTCTCAATAGACAAATCGCACACCAAGACAAATCGCTGTTTTGTCAAATCGCAGTCCTGACAAATCGCAGTCAAGACAAATCGCAGTTCTGACAAATCGCAGTCCAAGACAAATCGCAGTACAAGACAAATCGCACCTTGATTATCAAATCGCTTAGCAGACAAATCGCATAAAACACAAATCGCGTAGGCTGACAAATCGCATAGTACACAAGTGCACCCACTACTTCCACTACTTTGTCCTTTCTTGTCGTTTTATCTCAATAGACAAATCGCATAATAGACAAGTCGCTTCTCAAAAAGTGACAAATCGTATCCAAGCTATGACAAATCGCTTCGAGAAGCATTCATTAAAGAGACAAATCGCATGAAATTAAGGACAAATCGCATCAAAGAAAACCTATCCGAGAGACAAATCGCATACAAGAAACATTCAAAAACACCACTTTTCAATCCAAAAACAACTCAACCACGATGATTCAAGCTTTCCAAACCAAAACCTAAACACTTATAATGATTCTAAACACAAAAGTACTATCAAAATCCAAACTTTAACACAAGAAATGATCCAAATGATGCAAACTACTCTAAACTCATTCAAACCCAAAAACCTTATGAAAACCACTAGAAATCAAAGAACATGAAAGATGAGTGATCAAACCATGGCTCTTGATACCAATTGTTAGATATTGGTTTTCATAAACACATAAACAAACAATCACAAGGGGCGTATACTATGAGTTCTAGAGAGAGAAAGTGGAAGAGTTTTGGGAACTTAGAGAGACAAAGAAAAATGATATTGAAAGCTCCAAACCTTTGCCTTGCTAGGCAAATGGTATTTATAGTTACAAGCTTAGACGCCCTCCTTCGGGCTATGAATCAGGCATACAGTGGTTAAAGACCCGCCCGTCCTCCACGATGTTACTTAACAAACTACTTACTAACATTAAATGACTACGACTACGAGCTTTCTAACGAATACATATACTTGAGGTGACCGACTCTTTAACTACTGGATTTTCTAAATCCTAACAACCTATGACCCAATGTCCATGACCCATGACCCAATACCCATGACCCATTGTCTAGATACATTGTATCTTGTTGGGTACCCATGATCCAAATTCCATGACCCATGGCTCATACCCATAGCCCATTACCCGGTTTGCAACCCAAAATCCGGACTGGTATAACCCAGACTGCCGGATCCCTAGGTTTGCACTGGCCGGATCCCTCAAGTGAGAGATCCGCTAGAACCGTGGGGCAGAAGGCTTTTTGTGCCTATAAATAGTGAGTCATTTCTTCATTGTTACTCACCCTTTTTATTACAACTCTCTCATATATTATCACACTCTTCTAACCTATAATCATTTGATCATTCTAGTAGTTTCTTCTATCTTTTATTGTGATTCTCACATAGGTCTTTCTCAAAGGTGAGATCACGTTATACTGCAAGTCATCCAAGCAAAGGGTCCTTGATTGATTTGTCCATCCACAAGATTTCTGTAGCAAGATCTTGTAATTCATATTTCACATAGTTGTTGTGTAATAGTTGTGATAGGTTTGGTTCTACCTCGTGGAAGAACTAGGTATTTAGCTTTATACAAGAAAAAGTGTAAGCGAGGTTGTGAGGCTTCTCCGTCGTGTTGAAGGAGCTTGTTGACATAGTGCTTGAACTCTCGAGTGGGGAACTCGGGGAGTGGAGTAGGGCAAGGAAGCTGTCCTTGTAGCCGAACCACTATAAATCACTTGTGTCGCTACTTTCTATCCTTTACTTTATTTGTTTTCATTATTTACTTTACTTATTGTTTTATACTATCCAGTGTTGCAAAACAAGGCCTACAAGGCCGATTAATCGCCGATTAGGTGCTGCAAGGCCACCAACCTTTCCGATTTATGTAAATCGGTCAAACAAATCGGTAAACCGTGGTCAATGACGGTTAATGGTGGTCAAACTTGTCGAAAACCTTCATATCTTGCCGAAAATACTTAAAATTACCCATAAAATTGTTTGAATAACTTATGGTCATTGTTTATATCTATTACAAGATGTTTTCAAGAAAAATATTGTCGAAAATACATAAACTTGTCGAAAATACCTAAAATTTGCCGAAAATACTAAAAACTTGTCGGAAATGCCAATCCGATTAATCACCGATTAATCCCGCCTAGACCGATTACAAGCTACAGGGAGGTCGATCGCCCGACTACCGATTCGCGATTTTTGCAACATTGATACTATCTATCCATCCATACGAATTCACATCAGATCGAATCTAAATCTTTGAAACTTAAATTAAAATCGGTAAAACTATTCAATCCCCCTTCTAGTTTTCCACAATTGGCATCAAGAGCAAGGTTTACAAAAGTTTTAAAGTAAATTATATTTTGAAAAACTTTTCGATCACAATGAGTTTTGAAAATTATAGAGAAGGGCAATCTATGCAACGACCTCCACTACTTGAAAGTATTGGTTTTATTTATTGAAAACATAAATTTGAAACTTATGTGAAATAAAAAGATATTGATCTTTGGTATATTATTGTTGAAGGTGATTTTCAAGTTACTACAAAAGATGATAAAACCGGCAACGAAGGAAACATCTCTCATGATCGCCTCACCGACGACCAAAAGAAAAAGCTTTCCAAAAATAGTGAGGCAAAAATGGTTTTATATAATGCCTTACCTAAAAAGGAATTTGAAAGAATTTCTATGCTTAAAACCTCTAAAGAAATTTAGAATTCTTTAGTTGTAACACACAAAGGAAATCAACAAGTTAAAAACAACAAAATTGATTTATTTGTTCAACAATATAAAAAAGTTTCAATATTGGATGAGGACAATATAGATAATTCTTTTGCTAACTTTAATACTATTATTACTTCATTACAGGCACTTGATGAGTCTTTTTCTAGCCGTAATCATGTCAGGATATTTCTAAGGGCGCTTCCATCAAAGTGGAGACCGAAGGTGACGGCCATCGAAGAATCCAAAAACTTGTCAATCCTCATTCTCGATGAACTCATAGGCAACCTAAAAGTCTATGAGCTCGTCCTCGCTAAAGACTCTGAAGCTTCAAAAGAAAAGAAAGAGAAGAACAAATCTCTTGCCTTAAAAGCCAAGAAAGTCTCAAGCGATGAAGAAACCTCATCTTCGGAAAGTGATGACGAAGAGTATGCAATGGTGGTACGGGATTTCAAGAAGTTCTTTCAGAGAAAAGGAAGATATGTCAAGCAACCTTATGAAGACGAGAAAGGGTTGCAGAAAGGCAAAGATGACAAGAAAGTAAAGGACGAACGCACGTTTTTCAAATGCGGGGATCCTAATCACTTCATTAGTGAGTGTCCCAAACGTGACGAACAAAAGGCGTTCGTAAGTGGCTCATGGGGAATGAGTGAGGAGGAGAGTGAAGAAATTTGTCTCATGGCAAAAGACTCAAACGAGGTATGTTCCGAGTCTCTATATTATAGTAGTTCATCGTTAGATGATGAATCCTTACATCGTGTATATGATAAGCTTTGCAAAATTAGTCTAAAAGTAGTTAACAAAAATAAGATTTTGAAAAACAAAAATGAACGTTTAAAAAAGGAAGTTCTTGAGTTAAAAGATAAATTAAAACAATAAGAAAAGGGAAAAGAAGTAGATAGTGAATGCGAGTTTTGTGTTCAACTTCAAACGTTAGTTGACCATTTTGATTCTAAGATTGCTAGAATAAGTACTAATACTTTTGATAAAATACTTGATAGTGTTAAAACGGGTAATTATCAAAAGGGTTTAGGTATTCAGGAACACATTGCGTCAACTAGCGAGATTAAAGAAACACAATTCGTTAAAGAAATTGAAAAAAAAGGCTATTGTAGCCACGGATCCCACGGATCCCTTGAAAATGAACCGCTTCATCAGAATTTAGGGATCCGTGGGTCAGACAAAAACAGTAGAAATAACGCAACCACGTCCTCTAGAACCACCATGAAATGGGATGGAATCCTAATGCACAAAACGGTTTTCCATTTCAAAACTTTACACCTTGGAATGCTTTCTCACCTTTTTCATATATGCCTCATATGAATGAAATGTATAACACCAATGGACCCATGAAAAAATGGGGACCAAACTTTTGAGTTAATTGTTTTCTTAGGTGTGCCTAAAGGTTGACTTAGATCTAGATGAATGGATCAAGGATAGCGGGTGCACGAGGCATATGACCGGTAATAAAGATTCGTTCTCCACGTACGAATCCTTCAATGGAGAAAATGTGGTGTTTGAAAATAGCAAGAGAAAAATCATCGTTAAAGGTACAATCTCTCACAAATCCTTAACCATTAACGACGTATGTCACGTAAAAAACCTAAACTTCAATCTACTAAGTATAGGACAAATATGTTATAAAAAGTGCAACGTACTTTTAGTGAAACCGGTAGTAAAATATTGAAAAATGGTATTACTATAGGAAGAGGCATTAGAAAACATGGAGTCTGTATCATTAAAATCAGAAATGAACCAAAAGACAAACTTTTTCTTAACTCTATGGATGATACTTCAACCTTATGGCATCGAAGATTGGGTCACGCCATTATGCGACTTCTTCAATCGCTATCATCCAAAGAACTAGTAAGAAAACTACCCACACTAAAATACGAACATCATTTTTGTGATGCTTGTAACATAGGAAAACAAGTCCATGCTAGACATAAAGCTAAAAATATGGTTTCTACAACTAAGTGTCTAGAATTACTACATATGGATTTATTTGGTCCATTCGCTATTCAAAGTTACGGAGGTAACTTCTATACTTTGGTTATAGTGGATGATTACTCTAGGTATACATGGACTAAATTTTTAAGGAATAAAACTGAAACGTTCGATTACTTTGAAATATTAAGTAAGAAAATCCAAAGATAACTAGGAAGTCCTATTGTGTCAATTAGAGCGGATCATGGTCAGGAACTTGATAATGAAATGCAATTCGGAGATTTTTGTGATGCTAATGGTATTACTCACAATTTTTCGGCTCCTCACACTCCACAATTAAATGAGATAGTTGAGAGGAAAAATAGAACCCTACAAGAAATGAGTCGCACCATGATTAATGAGCAATCTATTCCTCAAAAAATTGGTGCAATGCCGTCGACACATCAACCTATATACTAAACCAAGTCCTAATTAGACAAGTCTTTGGAAAAACTCCATACGAGTTACTACGAGGAAAAACTCCAAGGGGACGGGGGTAGAAACTATTGTATATGCATATTCTGACCATGCAGGTGATTATGTTGACCGAAAAAGTACAAGTGGTGTATGTACTTTTATGGGTTGTTGTTTAACATCTTGGTTCTCAAAGAAGCAACCAGAGTTGGCCATATCAACAACCGAAGCCGAATATTTCTTCGCCAGCAAAGCATGCCAACAAGCACTATGGATGAAACAAGTGTTAGTTGACTACGACATCCATCTAAGTGACTTTGCCATTTTATGCGACAACAAAGGTGCTATTGATTTAAGCAAAAATCCGGTGTTGCATTCTCGTACCAAGCATATAGAGATCCGTCATCACTTCTTAAGAGACAACGTTTAAAAGGTGAACATTTCTATTGATAAAGTGTCATCCGAAGACAACATAGCCGACGTCCTTACCAAACCTTAAGTAATTGATCAACCAACAAGGTTAATCTTAGTGAAAAATCCTTTATTAAGTCATCAACCGAGTCAACAAAAAGAGTCACCTTGATACCTTTCATCACCATCCCTTGCTACTCTTGAATCACTTTCTTACCTAGTAAAACTTAACCTCTCATCACCTCTACCACAACTTCCATACCTCTAAGTCATGATGATGATTGCTATCATTATCACCATATCCAAAGACTAGCTCATGAACTATGTGATAAAGTAAGCTTCATATTCTACCACATCCTACTTGGATTAACCACAATCTCAAACCACAACCTACTTGTGTCAACCACATCCTACAAGTGTCTCACTACCACTACAATTCATTGTCGCTCAACCATTCTCCACAAACATCTATGTTGTTAAAAGCCAAGTGAATTTCATACTGAAATGCGTCTCATCCCCAAATACATTTTTTTTCTTACCTTAAACAACCTTACAATCTTTAAACCAACCACGATGATGCAAGTAGTAGGATTATTTTTTTTACATTTATACACTTTGATGTGTATGGGATTCTCGTCTATGGACGAAATTTTACACTAATTTTTTCTTTGTAGGTTCACGCATATACATGGTTTTGTATATGGCACACTTGTCTCCAGACGAGGTTTACCTAATTTTTTAGGTTCTTCTTGATGTCGTCGAGCAAGGGGGAGCTTCCATCAAGCATCTACGGAGTGCATAATATGACTTACTCGTCTAAGGATGAATATATCTTTGCAATAATTTTTGTTTTGTAGATTTTCAAAACACACTAGGAGTAATTGTCGCCCTCGAGCAAAGGGGAGCTTTCATCAAAGCAAAAACAATGCAAATTTTGCAATACTTTCATCTTAGCCTTCCTAAAATACTTGATTCGCTTAACAAGGGGGAGCAACAGTCAAGGAGGAGTGTACACACATTCATTCTTCAAAATTCCTTTATGTTTCGACAAAAGGGAGATTTCTTTCTCATCATATATTTTTATTTTATTTTATTCCACAACACTAACCTTGATGTGGGTTAAGCCTCAAAATTTGATCCATTGATCCATTAACAACAATGGTTATAATTCAAAGGATCTTTCTATGTATTTTTTTTGTGATTCTCTAGGTTCCTCTTAAAGGCGAGATCACAACCTCTTGAAGATGTGCAAGCTCAAGGTCATTAGTTTCTAAGCTTCTTCATCATCAAGACCACTGAAGTGAATCTTGTTGATAATTCTTCTCTTCCTCCATTAGTATTTCGTGTTAAAGGTATTGGCGTGGTGTGCCAATTGTGTACAACAATGGGAGCAATAAGGTGTTTTGATTTTAACTTCACTAGGTATAATACAAGCTCGCCATTCTTGGGAGAAATGAAGTTTAAACTCTAAGGACACACCCTTTTTGTCTTTACAAAAGAGGGAGAAGCATGTAAACGAAGAAGGTAATGTAAAGGAAGTACAGACACAAGTAAGTTTGCCATTTTACCTATCTACTAAGTTTACATATATTTGTCATCATCAAAAAGGAGGAGATTGTTAGTGCAAATATTATGATATTTAATCTATACAGTCTCGTTTGTTTTGTTGATGACAAACATGTAACGTGTAATACATAACGTAAAATGTATAAGTTACTCATAATATTATTTTGTCTCAACATACTTTCCACACCTCTTGACGACTCAAGTTCTTGTATGTTACAACACATGTTCATACATGTTTGTTATGTTGCGTTATGATCAAACCCCTAACAAACCATTAAACATGTTTAGTTAAATAGTTTGTATAAAACTAAAACCATTTTTATAAAACAAAATCTTGGTTACTTACATTTTATAAAAGGGAAGTGATATGTACACATACACTTTTACTTTGTACACATAATTTTACTTGTCCCCATACATCAATTTGTTGTCTTCAGGCATAAATTTTATGTGTGCAAAGTAAAAGTGTATGTGTACATATCAATACCCTTTATAAAATACATAAAAAAAGTAAATGTGCTGGGTAAAAACCATGATCCATAACCCATACCCATGACCCATGATCCACAAACCATGACCCATTGCATGACATCATGCATGAAATCATGTTGGATAAAACCCATGACTCATGACCCAAAGTCCATAACCTATTGTCTAGATACATTGTATCTTGTTGGGTACCCATGACCCAGAGTCCACGATCCATGGTTCATTACCCATAACCCATAACCCGATATGTAACCCAAAACCTGGATTTGTTGCCCAGTACCACAGTTCTGCCGGATCCCTTTGGGTTAGGCAGGCGGATCCCCTCAGAAGTGATTCTTGGGGCAATAACATGTTTTGGTCTTTTTGCCTATAAAGAGAAAATCACTTCTCACCATGTTTTTACACCTTTACAAATACTTTCTCTCCACCATTTCTAACATATTTAGATCAGTAGGAAACATGTAAACCACCCTCATCTCATATGATCATAATACTTCTAACCTTCATTTGTTGTAAGCATACTACCGAAGTGATCCTCCAAAACAAGCCTAGAGATCTTGCATCCTTACCTACTGAAGTGATCATCCATCACAAGCATACAAGCACATGAAGATCTTGTACAAAAAGCTTGGAAAACTTGTCATCTTCCTTCATGGAAGACTAACTACATCATGCTTTATGTTCTTGATGTTTGGTTTAGGATTTCATATCCATTAGAAACATTGTCTTGGATCTTGTCTTGTATCATCTTCTTGTATCCATAACTAGATTAGATGGTTTATGTGTTTGTGCCATAAAATACAAGGTTTGTTATGTTGGGCCACAAAATATAACGGGTGTCATAGATGTGTCGTGTTGGTCGGATAATGGTTCCCCCTTTGTAATGGAACCCGGTATCTAGCCTTGTACCGGATAAAATGTAGGTGACGTTGTGATAGGTTTGGTTGTTAGCCTTAATAGTTTTATTAGAAGTGATGGTCATTCACGTTTAGGAACTTTGTAACGCGTGGTAGATATCGTGATAGAATAGTCAACGGGCTCGTGGATTGGACTAAGCTAAATGGGTATTAGTTTAGTTAAGCTAGCCTTATATCAATCCATGTCCAATCCAATCCCACGAAGCCCACATACGGCCCATGGCCAAGCCTTAGGGCATCCTTTGTCTTGTACTATAAATACCCCTCAAGTATGTCATTTGAGGGGTGTGCTTGAGTGTGTGTGTGTGTGTTATCCTTGAAGCAATATACAACTTATTGTTTTCATCTTTCTTCTCTCTATCTCTCTAACATACATACGATTTCATATTCAAGTCACCAAGTTCTCCATCTCATCTTAATCTTTCTTATCTACGTTTGTGTTTGTATAACGTGGGTGTTTGTGTGAGACGTGTTCTTGTTGTGATAAGGTATAAGTGATAAAAGGGTTATAACAATTGGTATCAATCGCCTAACAATGGTTTAGGAGTGTTTGTCTTTGTTTTGAAGGGTTACGCGTATAAGCTCACGTTTTACATATTTGAAACGCTTAAAGCTTTCATTTTTTCACCAAAAAAATTCAAGATTCTTGTGGTTTAAGGTTTATTTGGTGCTAAAGTTTCAGTTCTTTGCAAAACGTTAAGTTTTACGTGTTTTTCTTTATTTTTAAGCTCGTATTTGGTTATTGGTCATTTCTACTCATAACTTTTCTATGCACTTTGGGTGAAAAAGGTCAACATTTTTGTGTTATTGGAGTGTTTTTAAGGATATCCGTGTGCAAGAAATCATTTGAATCGTTGGAAATTTCTTACGAGTAGAAGTCCAAAAGTCAAAACCCTAGTTTTCTACTCGTAACTTTTCTAAGCACTTTGGGTGAAAAAGGTTAACATTTTTGTGTTATTCGAGTGTTTTTAAGGATATCTGTGCTAGCGAATTTGTTTGAATCGTTGGAAATTTTTTACGAGTAAGTCAAAACCCTAGTTCTACTCGTAAGAAAGTCAACTACTCATAAGTTTTCTACTCGTAACTTTTGGTGAAGAATCTTCGAGCTATAACGGTTACTCATTGCTTCCCTCACTTGGATAAGTGTGTGGAACACTTTGACTTGTGGATATCCCTTACGCCTGTGAAGTGTAAAGGATTTTGGTTCTTAACCATAGTTTACGCATAAGCTAAAAGCTTACGAGTAACTCTACGCATAACTTCACAATTACGCGTAAGGTTTACGAGTAACTTTGTTCACGATAAGCTTAAGGTTACGCGTAAGATAAGCTTTTTACGCATAAGATCCTACGCCTAAGGAATCCTACGCCTAAGCTTCCTACGCATAAGATCCTACTCGTAACTACATCCTACTCGTAACCATATCCTACTCGTAACTTCTTTGGTCTACGCCTAAGCTCTTTCTACGCCTAAGGTTTAAAAAAAAAAAATAAATAAAAAAATTCAAATTTTTGGCGGGAAAACTTGAGTAAAATTTAATTTTTTTAGGAGACTAAACGTTCAATTTTTACGCGAAATTCAAATTTTGGTTTAACTGTGAAAATTTTGGTCAAAAATTCAAATTTTTGAGCCTAAATTCAAAATTTTCGGGTCAAATTTGGCGTCAAAATTGTCATAACTCAAATTTTTCATACGACCTTAGAATTGATTTTTAAAGTGAATTTCAAATTTTGGGCGAAAATGTTTTTTCGACTAAGAACCAAGGTTACGAGTACGACTTTCAGAAAACACCTCAACCGGGCTTAATCGTCATCAACCACAACTCCTTTATCGTTGAATCGATCCTACATCAACTTTATCAGATCATACCTTCATCTATGGCAACTCAACAAGACATTCATGCAGCCGGTGCTGAAAACCGACCTCCTATGTTGGCAAAAGGTGGTTATCTTCAATGGACAAGTCGTATGCTCCGCTACATCAAGACCAAACCTAATGGCAAACTCATGATTAAATCCATTCAGGATGGACCCTTCAAGCCTAGACAAGTTAATGTCCTGAAATGCAGATGCAACACCTCCCATCCCACCATCCTCTCATCTTCAAACTGAATCGAATACATCAAGAGGATCGAGAAACAAGTCGATGCAGATGACATGGCAATTCATATTGTCCAACTGGGTTTCCCAATAGACATTTTTTGCTTGGCGGTTGGGAAACCGCTTCGATATGTGGGAACGTGTTAGACGGCTATGTTATGGAACAGAAATTGGTAAACAATACATGGAGAACAAGCGCTAACCTGAATGGGAGAAGTTTACATCTACACCTGGAGAATCCATTGAATCATACTATGGAAGGTTTTGCACTTTGATGAATGAGCTTATCAGAAACAAGTTGGCACCCGCAATCGTTCAAAACATCAAGTTCTGAATAATCTTCCGAAGAATGGGGACGATATGTCACTATTGTCAACCAAACAAAAGACTTACATCAGGTGAACTTTGATCAACTAAATGATTTTTTGAAACAAAACCAAGCTGAAGTGAATGAAGTCAGGAAAGAAAGATTAGCAAAGAATCATGATCCATTGGCGCTATTGCTAAGACTCAAACTTCAAGAAATACACAACAACAAGCTTCATCATCTTCCAACAACAACAACTTGAAGCAATACATTCCACAACCACAACAACAATTCTATCCAGATCAACAATACCAAGAACTAGGAATCATCGATCCTAAATGACCCGAAGCGACCTTACAGCAAATGATATTTTCTTTATTGGATAAAGCTTTAACAAATCGCGATCGGTAATCAGCGTTCCGTATCGAGGTAATCGGCCGGTCGCATGTTGGAAATCGATGGGACAGAATGTTGGGAATAGAGCAGTGGGTAATAAGAATGGGTATGTTGCAGCCGTCGTTGGGAATCATGGAAATGTGAATCGGGGTAATCGAGGTTAAGTGTTATAAGCTGTCAAGGAGTGGGTCACATGGCAAGAAACGTCCCGAAGAAGCCGCACAAAAGAATGGTGATTTTCTTGAAAGTGCTTGTTAGCAGATAAGCAAGAAGCGGGGTTACTGATTGAGTGCCTTGAGGAACATGACTTTTCGCTATTATGGATGATTTGGAAGACCGAGAGGACATCAATGCAAACTGCTTCTTCATGGCAAATCTTGAGAGACTAAGTACGACACTTACTCGACGCACCTCCGCCTATGACGCAAATGCAGTATCTAAGGTACCAATCATTGATCCATGTTATAACAATGTCATATTTGATGTGTTTACTCATGACAAACAGCAATTCATGGCCTTGACACCCACTTATGATACATACACGGACAATCCGAGTTGTAGCAATACGAACTCAAACTCCATATGTGGATCCTAGTGGAGGGTGTGGCACAAAATCGAGCTGATGAGGAAACACGTGCTTATGTTGAATCATTAATCAATCAATGTGGCATTGAAGTTGAGAAAGTTAGAACGGTCAATCGCGAAGTTAAGGCCGCGAATGCTAAATTGACCGCCGAGCTTGAGAGTTACAAGGAGCACGCCAGAGCCTATGAATTTCATACAAACAAAATTTGAGTTAGAAATTGGTTATCGAGATTACATTTTAAGAGAAAAATTGCAAATCAAGTATAACACACTTGATGTGAATTCTCACTTGAAAATTAAATCTTTAAACAAGGAAATTTCAGATCTAAATGACCAACTTTCTAAACAAAAAACACTATTTTCTGATCTTGAAAAAGAGAAGAAAAAGTTGATTCTTGATTTTTCAAAACGAGAAGATTCTCTTCTTGATGAAATTCTGGATAAAAATGAGAAAATTAAAGCTTTGGACAATTTGCTTCTCACAACGGGTCATTCAGATAAAACAAACAAGATGCTTTCAAACCAAGTAAATCAGCGTTTTCATACTTCACATAAAATGGCACTTGGTAACGACCCTTCTTCGTTCCTCAAGAAAGCTCGAAATCTCGAATGTGTTGAACAATGGACAACCTTTGCATGAACCCATAATTGTTCGTGATTCTCTTGAAACGTTGGAACTATCTGAGGAGAGTAGATCAAAAATGAAACAAAAGAATCCGGATCTTAAACCGATTGATTATAACAAATGGAACAAAATTAATGGAATTACTTTTGTTAATCAAAAAGAACAATCAACGTTTTCCACCACACCAAGTGTTTCAAACAAAATGTCAACACCAGTTTCAAAACCAGTTTCAAAACCAGTCTCAACTCCTGTAGTTGTCTCAAAATCTCTTTCGAAAATCGAACAAATGTCTTCAAACAATCCTTTTAACACAAGTGATACTAGAAGCATTTTAGATGACGTTAAAACTAGAATTTGGTATCTTCAAGAGATCATTAAAACTAAAACCAATATTACAACAAACATCCGGTTTAATAGTTTTGATAATGAACAAAAAGTTTTTGAAACTCTAATTGCCCCTCATTGAATGCCATCGCTGCAAGGGTAATTCATGTTGAACAAGCACTTTTGAAAGAAACAAGTGACTTTGTCAAGGACCATAAATCCCTGGTAAAGCAAGCTAATGAAAGTTTTGAACACATCAAAGTTTTGGAAAACTCAATGATTCTCTCTTCGAAGATGTTATGACTACCGATATCATGTCCATTATTTTGCAAACATATTCTGTTGAAGATCATGAAAGACTCAGATGAGACCTCCGCAATTGTTTCAAAATATGAAAAGCTCTTGAAAAACTTGAAAAAGAAAACGTGTCCTATTTTAAACAACTTGATCGAAAAATCGAGGAATGCAAGTATGACAAACTGTCATATGAGCGTGCCTACAAGGACATGAAAGAGCAAAATGATCTTTTGAGAGCTTAGCTGGGATGTCAAAAGGAAAGGATGTGGATACTAAGTTTGCAAAACCATTGAATGAGGAGAAAACAAATGTTCCCAAACCGGTTTTCAAACCAAAAATGTCTATTTCTCAGCCTCCTCCAATAGTCAATGAGAAGAATGATTTGTCAAAACAGTCCTCCACAATCCACTGCCCTTTAAAAAGAGAATTTTAAAAGTTTTTGAAAAAGAAAAGCGTTTTTGAAAAACCAAAAGTGATCACACCTGGCATTTCTAGGAATATTACACGAAATGTGACCAAAAATCCAGTTAAAGAATCATGGGTTCTAACAACATGGTCAACAATCACTATCTAGAAGAAGCTAGGAAAAAGGCACAGACTCAAAAAGATGGAATTCTAGGTGCAACATCTAGGGTGATGAATTCTACAAGATTTCAAGGCACTGCTAGTAGTAGTAAACCATTACCTAGGAACACTCTACATAAGACTAGGGATTGCCTTACATCTAAGAGTAGTTAGCAAAAAGAAAATGCTATGCCCTTAGAAAACAACACTAGGAATTCTAAGTCTTTTTAGAACAAGAATCAATTTCCAAAAGACTGTAGTGACAAAGTTAAAGCTGCTGTTTTAAACAAGAATATTGAATTTGTCTGTACTACATGTAAAAATGTGTCTTTTCAGCTAATCATGATGCATGTGCCTTACAATATCTCAAGAAAGATAATTCTCGTGCCGAGGCACAATCCACTAAGACACCAAATAGAAACAAACCCCGTGACAAGATGAACATCAAAAGGAAACCTAATAGGTGGATCTCTTCAGGACGTAGTTTTTTTAAAAAAGAGTCTTCAGCGATCGATAAGAAAACAACTCCTAGATCTTACCTTAGGTGGAAACCCACGGGAAAAGTTTTCAACACAATAGGTCTTAGATGGATTCCCACAGGAAAGATTTTTGATACTTGCACCAACATAGATAATAGTGAAACTCATCATGTTAAGGAAGTCGAATCCACTACAACCGTTGATAGTGATCACCCTCGCCGTGAGGAAACATGTACTTCTAACACTGTTATTTGTGAAAACTCTTCTTCTTTGGTTGTAGGTGATTCAAATATCTCGAACCACTCATGAGGGTTCCAATTCGTAAAATCTTCTTCTCATTCTCTCTATCTTCTATTTTTGATTTTCCATTTCTTTTATAAAACCAACAAAAGCAAAATATAAAAATATAAAACTTTCAAAAATTCAAAAACAATAGAAAATCAAAAATCCAAAAAATATTCTTCTCACGACATGTCTCTCGTATAATCAATATTCTGTACGTTTCTAGAAATGTCATTCAACAATGATACGGGTATGTACAGATGCTTGAGCGAGAGTTCTTTAATGTTTTCTAAAACATGTCGTTTCTCAAAATTTCTTCATAAAATGGCTTTCGTATACTTGATGCGAAACCCGGACTTCAACATAATGGTTTACGAACACATCAGTTAGGGACCCGCGCCAAAGAAAGGAAAGTGCTTATCCAAATCAATGGTTTTAAATATTTTTCAAGCACTATTCCTAAAAACATAATGGCTTGTAAGTATTTCAGCTTGAAACCCGATCTTTAAAGAAAGGAAAGTGCTACGCAAAATCGATTTTCATATATATCGAGCACTTATCCTTAATCACATGAAGATAATTTTTCTCTAAATATCTTCAAAAGATTTTAAAATCTTCATCTTGCGTACCATTAATTTGAAATTTTTCAAAAAGATTTTTCAAAATCTCTCAAATTTGGTACCAAGATAACTCCCTCTAAACCCTTAATTGATTCTAAATTTTCTGTATGAAAAATATGCTTTCGTTAAGGGGAGTATAAAACAAAAATTGTTCCAAAATTCATGCTAAATCAGTTTCTCTCCAAATGCTTTTTGAAAAACATATCTTTTAATCATTTTGTTTCAAAAACATCATGGATATGCTATTTTTGAGGGGAGAAACGTGATTAAAATGTGATCAAAAGTTTAATGATCGTTGTTTGAATCTCAAAAGAGCTCGACTCGGGACGGAACCAATGAATTGACGAGTAATCAAAGTCATTAAATGTACCATTTCGAGAAACTTTCTATGGACTTGACCCGGACGGGTAATAATTTCAAGCTAGTTCTCTAGTGATGTAAACGTGTCTCGAATCGGTCTAGTTCATTTAAAGTCGATCAATTCAAAAGTGCAAACTCTACCCTCTATGTGCGATTTGTTAAAACTTATAAGCACATGTGAAGGGGGAGTGTTTCTGAAAATATAAAACTCTCGGAGTGTTTCAAACATGTTTTCTATCATAAACACTTTGAGAGATTTTCAAGAAAAATGGTTTTATGGCAACAATAGGACAGTCATGGAGTTATAAGGTGACTAAGGATAGGAAATCCGTCCTATGATCCGCCAGAGCCGGAGGGATCTACCCAAGGACAATACCCATAGTTAGTATTAGAAGTCCTTAGGTATGATTGAAAAAGGAGTAATGTGAGAAAGGAGAAAGAAAGGGTTGAAGAATTAAAAAGAAATGTAAAGAAAGGGTGAAAAGAAATAGCCCTCCATAATCAACCTTAGGGCGGAAACCGGGTTCAATTCATATGCTACTAGTTGTCACTAAGTTGACACTGGTATTGAAGACAAAGACGTCATGGACCCGGTCATGCACTAAACCTTCTAGCCACTCAATTCCTCTTAAAAGGATTTGTTTTATTCTCACTGGGAACCCTACATAATCTATTGACTTTCTCTTAGAGATTGTTGATATTGAAGAAGGAGACCCTCTCCTAGTCTCCTCAGGGAAAACCAAAATGCACTTAATTGAGTCTAGAGCCACGAGATTCATCAAAAGATCTCATAGGAACACTTGACATGACATCGCTTGTTGTTCATCATTAAGGGCACAAGTGATATATTCTAGAGTCCTACGCAGGTCTTAGCAATCTGCCAGAACATTTACGAGAAGTTTCACATCGTGATCTTCGTGATTGAATGGAAACTCCTCACCGGGGTCAACATCAAACACGACAGCGGTCACTTCGGTAATTCTCCGTGGATTACGCTTAGTGTGTCTCAAACGGTCTACAGTCATGGGGTGACGCTTCGGTGTACCTCCGACTCATCCGAATCATGTAGATGTACTTCGGTATATCGCGTTATCTCACTTGTGGGACTCCAGCCAGAACGCCCTTGTGAGAATTAGAGATGTGTTTTCACACTATCTGTTAACACCCTCGAAATTCAAACTTGTAAGTGCCGGAATCCGCTTATTACTAACTGTTTTATGTTTTCTTCTTATGGAAGCTCCGGAGCGGATGGATCGTGCAGACTCGCCACATGCTCATACCAACAACACATGAAAGTTCTCATCAAAATCAAAGGCAACTTAAAGTTAAAGATGATTCTTCGTCAATGTCAAAGAATCTACAAAGTGTAAAGACTCAAGAACTTCATCATTGGAAACTCAAACTCAAATAGAAGTGTGAGCATGGTGGAGAAAGACGTGGAGACACCTAACCAACGAAGTTGACAACGGCAGACAACCACATTAACTGATCACAAAGCATGAAGGAACAAAGAATCAAGACTATTCTATATCTACACACAAAGTTCGAGCTCAAGAAAAGTTAAGACCTAATCAAGTGGAGCATCATTTGAATGACCACCCCTTAGGGGGAGATTGTTAGCCTTAATAGTTTTATTAGAAGTGATGGTCATTCACGTTTAGGAACTTTGTAACGCGTGGTAGATATCGTGATAGAATAGTCAACGGGCTCGTGGATTGGACTAAGCTAAATGGGTATTAGTTTAGTTAAGCTAGCCTTATATCAATCCATGTCCAATCCAATCCCACGAAGCCCACATACGGCCCATGGCCAAGCCTTAGGGCATCCTTTGTCTTGTACTATAAATACCCCTCAAGTATGTCATTTGAGGGGTGTGCTTGAGTGTGTGTGTGTGTGTGTTATCCTTGAAGCAATATACAACTTATTGTTTTCATGTTTCTTCTCTCTATCTCTCTAACATACATACGATTTCATATTCAAGTCACCAAGTTCTCCATCTCATCTTAATCTTTCTTATCTACGTTTGTGTTTGTATAACGTGGGTGTTTGTGTGAGACGTGTTCTTGTTGTGATAAGGTATAAGTGATAAAAGGGTCATAACATTGGTTCTACCTCGTGGAAGAACTCGGTGTCTAGGCTTGTACCGGATAAAGTGTAGGCAATGTTGTGTAAGGTTTTCTCCGCCAAGAGTGGAGTTTGTTGATCTAGTGAAGTAACTCTCGAGTTGGTTACTCGGGGAGTGGAGTAGGGCGAAGAGGAACTTCGTAACCGAACCACTATAAATCCTCGTGTTGGTTTGCGTATCATTTTACTTATTGCTTTACTTTTATTATTGATTTATATTGTTGATTGTCTATGTGGTTGATGTTTATGTTTATGATGTATACTTGGTATTTCATACAGTCATAAACTATATTTAACACTTTACATATTATGACACGCTTGATCAAGAAAAACAAACCGGACTAATAATGGCGAAACTTGATTTATAATGAACCATTAATCTTGTGGAATCTTGTGTGATATTAAGGGGTTGGCCTTAAATGCCGTAATGCGTTAAATGCATCCTCGCGTCGAGATTAACAAATATTTGATACAAAAGTTGTAAGTTTGAAACGGAAACGTATTCACCCCCCCCCCCTCTACGTTTTCCACACACTATATAAAATCGTAGAAATTAGAATTGAATACATCTAAAGTCTTGGTTAAAGCTTTATCTTCCTATTCTCTTATCCTTTATTTTAATTATGTTAAAACTCAGATTTTAATTATTATTATACCTTTCCATATCAAAACCTTTTAAACACATAATACCTTAGTTCTTCTAAACAACACCTTTTAGGGACGACACTCGGATTTAACTAGGCTTTACTACACTTGATTGGGTTCTCTGCCCGTTAGTATGTGTTAATCCTTGTAAGTATTTGTTTATTAATTTAAAGCAGGATGAAAAATACACACCAGGTTTTTGGCTCCGCTATCGGGGAGCAGTTTATTCAAAAAGATCTAAGATATGCATGTATTTAATGATTAATATTTGACCTATTATATGAGACGTTTGTACTCTACAATTCTTCAAGTATGTAATTCGTTCTTCGTATTGCAATTTTAGAATTTTGGATATATCCTATACATTTTTAAAATTTACAATTTTGGGCTAATTCAGTAAACCAATATAAGTCAGAGTTACGCCAGTAGATGAAATCTTTAATTAATTAATAAAAATTTATAAAACCTATATTACGGTGAATCGGGTAACGGCTACACCGTAACTCCTTCCCAAGATAAATATAAACCTACGCGTAATCATTTATTACCTCATATTTTTTCCAACCGCCTCTGTAAAATAATTTTCAAGCAATTATTCTTTATGTGTTCCTAATCATCTCTAGATCTTATAATATCATGTAATTGTTTCCAATCTCTTCTAATTTTCAAATTTTCAATCAGAGTTTATTTGGGGATCTAGGTTTTTACAATTTGTTTCATGTTATTGACCTCATTAATTGATGCCTATATTGAATCACTCATGTCTCTGTTAATTAATTAGAATCCATTAAATTGATGGTATTGAATTGGTTATTTGGGGATCTAAAAACCAACTTGAATAAATTAAGTCTAAGCATTTTCGTATTATTAGTATATAAGTAAATTGGTAAAATTTATTAGATTTGGGCAAATGTTTATGGTTACGACGTAACTAATCTTCGGTCGTAACCATTTCCGTTTTTCACCTTCTTATAGGGCTTACGACGTAACTGTGTGATGAGGTTATGCCGTAGCTGATGTTTAGAATTAATTTCATATCCGTGGTAAAGACAGAGTTAAGGCGTAACTAGTTATTGAATTACGCCATAATCTTGTCATAGAGTCGGCCATTTGACATAACTAAGTGATGAAGTTCTTTTTTCTATTATGCAGTCTACTAATGTTATTTCACATCTTTTCATGAAACAACAACAATCCCGCTACCTAGTTTCAGTTTAATGGTTACAATGAGACGGGAGAAGCATGCAAGAAAGACTATGCTTATTTGTCAAGAAAGAAATCGACGCACCGAAGCACTCGAATTTGACACCTTCAAAACCTGTAAACAAAGTGGAAGGCATTGAGAGAGTTGAGAAAGTTTTGCAAGATTAATTTCTCAAACGATAACGGGAACTTTACATGCTATGCTTGGTTTAGCTTGTTCCAAATTAGGAGTCGGTGATTCGAGTATGTAAGGGAATTTTTGGCGAGTGTTGAATTTTTTGAGGATGTTTTCATGTACTTTTAGCTTGGTGGTGTTGTCAGGAATATGTCCATGAGGGAGTTTATGATTGCTATGGGTTTATATACTGAAAAGGAGTTGGACTCCGACATGTTTGAAGATTTTTATGATGAATGTAGGAGAGGAAGGCCTAACTCCTACAACCCTACAACTTATTTCAGTAGGATCTCTTCTACTCTAGGGTACAATTCTAAGCACCCGCCTTCCTACACTTTGGTTCGAAGCCTGATCCGTTGATTGGTGCATAGGCTCATTGTTGTTTCAATAAAATCAAGGCATTCCGCAAGGGAGAAGATGACTATTGACGACTTGTTTTTATTAAATGGCATGGATGGTGGGACTTCGATTGATGTTCCTTGGCATTTGGCCAAGTTCATGACTGGAGGCGCTAAGGGGTTCCAGAAGAAGAGTATGATTCAAGGTGCCCATTTGATTAAGGGTGGCAAGGAGTCTTGGTTTGATGACTCCTGAGAGTTTATTGTTGAATCGCCCTAACTCTCGTGAAATGGAACGACATACATTGACGTGATTACATTTTCTATCTTTGTTAGCTAAAACACATGGGCTTGTTATGTCATATAGTCATAGTTGTATGTGTTTAGCTATAAATACCCTCCTAGACTTTCCTAGGAGGGTGAGACTCTTAGTGTAATTTTACCTTTGATATTAATAAAACACCTAGTATTCTCTCTTCTCTATATACTTTCTCTCTCTAACATGATGAAGATGTTCTTCCATCTTCCTAGACCTCCCGATTCACCAAATCTTCCATATAATCAGTCCTAACATTGGTACCAGAGCAAGGTTGGTTTTAGTTATGGTTGATTTTTGGTGATGTTTTTCTTGTCAAAATATTGTTTTAGAAATCAGTTATACAAAGTTTTAATCTTTCATAAATTTTTTTGGTTTAACAGATTTTTACAAGTCATTTGTATCCATTTTGGGTCAAGAATGTCATATTGTCTATCAAGCTTTTAACATCTATTTTGTGTCAATATTTGTTGTCCAAACAAAGATTCTAAAGATTGAATCTCATCTTGTGACTTCTTTACACCAAACTCGTGAAACACTGATGTGGTCAAATGGTCAGATTATTATTAGTCAAAGTGGGTCAGTTTATGTATTTCGGGGTTTCTCAAGAGTGGTCGGAATCTTTGGTCTGAAAACATGTCCGAAAAAAGTCAACAAGGGTCAAAACCCTATTTCTACGCCTAAGGACTCTCTACTATCATTTACGAGTAACTTGGAAAGTTACTGTGAAGAACCTTGCTTATGTAAGCTACGCTGCGAAGGTTTAACCTTTACGAGTAACCTTCGCGTAAAATTTGTTATGCATAACCTTGTTTACGCGTAAATATTACACGTAACTTTGTTTACGCGTAAAATATTGGCTTACGAGTAAGATGTGTTTACGCATAAGGTTTTTTTTACTCGTAAGAACAGAAGATAAGATGAAAGACTTATGCGTAAACTCAAAAATGACCACGAAAAATACCAAATACCAATATACATCATTCGACCTCAGGAAATCCATCATCAGTCCCACAATCTTATATTGAAAGAAAGAAAAACATTATGCCAAGAAAAGAAAAATACAGAATCCAAATCTAATCACAAAATCCTACAAGACCCTCTCAGCCCTCCCCAAACTCTCACAATCAATCAAAGTTCTCAACTGAAAGATAAATACACGAATCTCAGATTGTTCTTTCGTAGTATTCAAAGACACATCAAAACTTTTAAATGTCTCTAAACGAGAGAATAAACCCATCATAGATCCTATGAAGCCTTGCTTCATCTTTAATATCCGAACAAAAGGAAAGAAGAATAACAATTATGTTACCCTCACTCTCCTTGGTTCGTTCATTAATTGAAAAAAAAATGCATTCACCTACTAGTGACCTTTTATCTAGATCTTGAAGCCAAATCGTGTGATTTACAAGAACCGAGCATGAATTTGAAGGAAAGAATAGCAGATGAATGTTTTTTTAATTGCTTGTGTTTCGAAGTAAAATAAATGAAGATGAAAGGTTCTCGTGTGGTTTGTTTCTGTGTGTTGATGTGGTTGAAACACATCGAGAGGGGATCATTGATTAACTCTTGGTTTGTGTTTGGGAGATTTGAGAAATGAGTTTGGTTATTGAAGCTACATTTGGTGTAAGGTGGATAAGATGGGGGTGCAGGTTTGTGTGTGATTAGGGTTAGGTGTTACTAATCTTTATTAGGGTTAGTGGAGGGATAAGGACACTTTTATACCCGCCTGTTTTAGGTTAGGATTAGATGGATCGAATGGTATTTTGGGCTTTGGATAGATCACTAATTCTTTTAGGCCCGGGTTACTTTAAATCATATAGTGTTGGGTTTGAGGTTGGACCAAGGCTAGTGGATTGGATCGGATTAAATGAACTCATATGCTGAAAAATTAACTCACATTTTCAATAAAATTTATCAATTGTTTTTTATTTCAAGAGATTAACAATTGGTATTTTTTTTATTGAAGAATGTTATAATTGGGGTTCGTTTCGTCAACATGAATTATCACGAGGATACATTTTGACAAGATCGGGAAACCATTATCAAGTTCATTTAAACCTTTAACAAAGGCTATTTTTGGGCATGTAACCGCAAGAGGTGATGCAGTACTACAGCAATTTTTATTATTTATTTGAGGTTGAAGTGGATATCATGGATGAGTGTACCTAGTATCCGAAGATATCGGGGTTGGTTAGATGCATGATTCTTCGAGATCCTTGTTCGAGCTTTAACCGCTACGAATGACAAAGACTTGAGTTGTCTAGTTATACCTGATGTAAGGAGTTACGCTGTTGTGCTCACAGCGTATAGCTATCTCTTTTAAGGAGTTACGTTGTTGTGCTCAAGTGTCACAAAAAGCTGTGGATAATTCGAGAAACTTTAAGTTTACCCTTTTTCGATCCGGTTAATCAACCCGGTAAGGAAAAGGGTTCTTCGTCTGACGATAGTGCAAGTTTAAGTAACAAGTTCGGGTTATTTTACTTCAGTCTCAAGTTCATCATATTGGGTTTTCTCGATCAATAGTCACTACAAAAAGCCGTCAGAATGATAATAGGGTCATAAAGAGTTAGCTGAGAAGAGTATACACGAGTAGAGAAGTTTTTGTTAATACAAATAAGCCGTAAAAACGTTTATTTATATTTTACGGTCTTCTAATGTTCTGTCGATAACAAAAGTAAAATCATTTAAACGAAACAAATAAAATACGTAAATGGTTTGAGCCAATAGTTTACTAACACACTTACATTTTCACATAAAATACTAAAAAAGTAAAAGTGGTTTTATGATTTAGTAATACATATGTACAACAACTAGTGCTTACATATTAGGCAAATATATACATAACTAGTATGTATCATAATGGGTAATACAATGGGTAGAAGTTTAAGTATTTAACCAATTGACCAAATACATTGAATGTTGTTGGGTAAAACCCAAAGTCCATGACCCATGCCCATGGAGCATAACCCATAACCCATTGCATGACATCATGCATAAGTCATATATGGATATTATCCATGACCTGTGGTTTTAACCCATGACCCATGGACTAGATGCATTGCATCTTGTAGATACATTGTATCTACTTGGATACCCATGGTCCAAAGTCTAGGACCCATGACCCATAACCCATGACCCATGACCCAAAACCCATGGGCAAAGAGGAGCGTCTCACAGATCCCCAGGATTACACTAGACGGATCCCTCGAGTGAGGGATCCATGGGATCCTTGGAACAGTAGCACTTTTTTCTCTATAAATAGTGAGCCATTTCTTCATTGTTATTCACCCCTTTAAAATATATTTTCTATTTAAGTTGTAAACTCTCTAACCATAGATCCAAGTGATCTTTGTATGTAGTTTTGTTTTCGTGTGATTCTCTAGGTTCCTCTTAAAGGCGAGATCACCACTTCTTGAAGTCGAGCAAACTCAAGTCCATGAGTTTCCATGCTTCATCATCATCAAGACCACTTAGGTTCTCTTGTTGATAGTTTTCTTCTTTCTCATTAGAAGTATAGTGTCGAAGACATAAGTGAAAGATGTCTAAAGGGTGAAGACGAAGACATTAGTGAAAGGTCTCGAAGCATCAAAGTAAAGGCATTAGTGAAAGGTGCCGAGTGTTCGTATTGAAAGCACTGGTGAAGGGTGCTTATAAGTCAAGTATAAAGGCATTAGTGAAAGATGTCTAGAAATCAAGTCTCAAGCCATTAGTAAAGGGTGCCTAGAAGTCAAGTCAAAGGCATTGTGAAAGGTGTCAAGGTGTACATTCGATATGGTGTGTTCATGTACAAGATAGATTTGTATTGGTCAAAGGATATTGATATCCCTTGTTGATGTTGTCATAAGGAGTGACTTTAGGGATAGGATTTGTGTAGTGTTGGTAGTAGTTCCTCCATTGTAATGAACTTCATTATCTAACTAATGTTGTGATAAAGGGTAAGCGACGTTGTGATAGGTTTGGTTCTACCTCCTGGAAGAACTGGTATATAGCCTTGTACTGATGAGAGAGTAGGCAACGTTGTGAAGGCTTCTCCGCTACAAGGAGTTGGTGTTGTGTAGTGATTATGAACTCTCGAGTAGGTGACGAGAGGGGGTGGAATAGGGCAGGAAGGTGTCCTTGTAGCCGAACCACTATAAATACTCGCGTTGTGGTTTTATGCTTCTTACTCTTTATCTTTTCATTACATATCTATATATCTATGTGATCTATCAACATCCAACACTTTCGTGTTTAAATAGGATGTGAAATCGATCTAATTAGTTTAAAACCAAGTTTTAATCGGTAAAACTATTCAACCCCCTTCTAGTTTTTCACAGTTTTATCAGCAGTTGATTCTCACGAGATATTTATGGTACTTCACACTTGTTTGATTAATTGAACATACATGGTTTCTCTGTCTCCAATTCATCATCAACATATGTGGTGTATGATTCTGATTCATTGAAAACATGAAGAAGTGTAGGTGGTGTTTACTTCCTTGATGTTTTTGTATTTTTTTGCGAAAACCCTCCTCTTTCATGAATTTCTTCAATTAGGGAGAAGAAATGAGACGATCTATGGTTCAAATTTCTCAAGTTGGTGTTATCGTCTCACTTTCACAGAGTTATCGTGTGTAAAGTGTTAGATATTGGATTTCATAAACACACTAAACCAATGATCAAAGAGGCGTATAAGATGATGTTTTAGAGAGAGAAAGAGTTTGAGGTTTGGGAACTTAGTGAAAGAAAGTAAAAGTATTATTATGAGCTCCAACTCTCTACCTTGGGAGGTAGAGAGTATTTATAGTTCTTACGTAAATCGCCACCTACAGGTGTGGATCAGGCATCGATGGATAAAGACCCGTCAGTCCTCCGGGTGTTACTTAACTAAATACAACTTAACATTAAATAATCTACGACTACGAGATTTCTAACGATTACATATACTTGAGGTGACCGACTCTTTAATGACTGGATTTTCTAAGTCCTAACAATCTCCCCTAGGGAGGTCACCTCAAAAAATACATTGAATAC
>OU343221.1:141797596-141899558 GCA_910596185.1 Chrysanthemum makinoi | reverse complement strand
TATTGGACAAACAGTGGACATTGGACTCGTAACAATCATCAACATATCACATTCAAATAATTAGACAATAAAACCATCTGTGACTAACATAATGGTCTTCGATATGTTGGTTCTTTTGGCTAAATATCTTTCAGATCACGACATGGACGCTCAAATGTAGAATGTGGAAGCACCAAATGTTCTCACCGTTGCTGACATCTTCCCCCATGGTTATCCAATGAAGATTGGAAAGAATAACCTTCGTGTTGATTTTGATACTCTCACCTGCTCTGAATCTTCTTGCTTAGTTGCTGTGGATATTCTGAAGAATCATCCTTATCAGAACATGCTCACCAATTTCTTTTTTTGTAATTGCGAGATCTATATTCACCAGTTTGGAATACAATGCAAAGATCAAAGGACAAAATGTTGTGACAGTGACGCTCAATGACAAATAAGTCACCATCACACCTGCGACTTAAGGGCTATCTTCTCATCCCTGTCATCGAACCAACAGAATACAATGCCGCCCAACCTGAAGAGACCGTTCTGCAATTCTGATCGACATTGGTTATGGAAGCTAAGGAGTAATCACAAAGCATTCATCGTGGATCTTAGAATATTCCTCAGCCATGGAGAACTCTCTACATCATCATCACCAAATCTGTTTCTAGACGTGACAGTGGCTATGAGCATCCCAAGCTCATGGAACTCTGAGATCTTTTGGGCTTTGGTCAACATGAAACACATTGAAGTTGAGCTCTAATATGGGAGCGACATGATGTCTTTCCTCAAAAGCTTGGCTCCAAGATCCATATATTAGATATACCAAATTGTTGATCCAAAGAGCTCTGAGAATAATCCCGATATCCCCAAGGACTCAATGACCCAAAAATCACTCCATGTTGTATGAGCTTACACTCACATCGATCAAGGAATCTACAACAAAGAAACAGGGTGCAGTGTTTCTAGATCACCTTCTAACTGATGCAGTCAAACAACTTTATTCATACAAAAGGTATCTGGTAGCGATTGATGAAGGCAAAGTAGGCTTTCTTGATGACAAGTTCTCTGGTACACCTACTAGGAAAAACCAGAGGGGCAGTGCAGGAAGTGTTACAAGCACTAGAGTCAAAAGAAAGTTCCTAAGAGGCAAACCTGCACTCAAAAGGAAAGTTCCCTCTAAGGAAGCTGTTCCTATTCCCATTCCTAAGTCTGAACCACAAAGAAAGCTAGTGGATGAAAGCTCTGAGGAAACCGAATCAGACGAAGAGGTCACCTACTCTGAAATTGCAATCGATGACACTCCAACAGTAGCTAAACCTCCCAGTCCAAAAGCAGACAAAGGTAAAGGGAAAACTCCTGTGCTTGAGCATGATAAGGAAAGCTCTGAAGAAGAACCAGTTGATGAGGAAAGAGAATATCAAAAGCAGTTGAAGAACCTCAGAGTCAAACACCTTGCTGATGAATTCGTAAAAGCACAAACTCGTGGCCCCGGAGGGTCAAGTGGTGGAACTCAAGCCACACCAGTTTCCGATGCGGTTAATCAACCCGATAAGGAAACTGGTACCACCATCACCCACGAACAACAACAAAGGAAGACTGAGGATTCTATCGACTTTGACATTGAGGAACCAGAAAAGGAAAAGTATGAGAAAGAAAAGACTGAGGAAGAGGCTGCAGCTCAAGCCAAAGCAGAGGAAGAGGCCAAGATTCAGACTGAAGAAAAGGCTAAGACCGCAAAGGATGACGAGGTGGAATATGATGACTTTCTTCTAGACAGTCCAGCACGTTCCAAAGAACAAACCTCTGCACCTCCAAAGGATCCAGAGTCACCTCAGGACTCCTCATCATTAGACTCGTCTTCTCACTCTTCACCTCTACCATCCAAAAGAACAACCAGATCCACATCCAAATCTGTGAAGAAGCCAACGGAATCTTGGATATCTCGAGCAAAAACAAGGATTGTTAAAGCTGTCAAGTAGGTCAGGAAGAAAGATGTGACCAATAAAAAGTTAGATATACTCGCTGACAACATCAAACATCTTCATGATGAGATAGAAAAGATGTCTAATGAAAGGGAGTACGTCCAGAAGTTCATGCATCGTGATCTTCAAGGGGAAATGAACGAAATGATTACGGGCTATACTCACAAGTTCCTACTCGACACTGTTCCTAAAGTGACAAGGGAGTTATTTTCCAAACTACTTACTCCAAATATCGTTGCATTGGTCAAACATACAATGGCCAAAGAACCTGATCTCTCTGAAGCTGAGTTACTTACTAAATTAGTAATGCAAATGTCAAAACGAGCTGGAACCTTTACCTCGGATGAAGCTAAATTTTTTGAGACTCTATTAGACTATCAACTCAAGTCTTCATGCAAAGAATCAACAAGTCAACCAAAACGACCAAGAGATGATGATGATAAGGACAAGGACTCTGCACCTAAACGTCCAAAGAAGTCTAGTGAATCTTCTTCCATGCCACCTCCACCCCAAAGGACTCCATCTCAACAACGATCTTCTCCACGCTCTTCTGCTGACAAACCTCAGGACTCTGAGTTACCACCCTAGACAGAGAAAACCGGTGATCACTTTGAGTATACTGGTAGTGACGATGAGGAAATCCCTGAGCCCCAACAACAACCCAACCCTCCCGCTTCAACAAAGAAACCAGCATCCTCATCTAGGCCAAAGAAGAAAGACAAGACGTCTAAGGCTGATGTGGTCTCATGGCTAGACGAAGATGACACCGAGTTTGAATGGTTCTCTAAACTTGTTGATGCTACTCCCGCCCTAACTGATGATCCAGATATGGTAGAAGTTCGTATGTTGGAGCATGCTAAGTTACTGCAAGAAAAGTTCCGTGTGATGAAGATGACGAAATCAGAGTTGAAATGAATCAAGAATGAAGCTTTTCAACTACTCAAAGACAGCTCGAAAAGTGCTATTGAAGTTGAATATCACCTTGAAAACATAGCACGAGCCATGTCTAACAACATTGATTGGTTAACCACGAAGCAAACATCGACTTCACCAGAGAGAGACAACCCCATACTACACCGATTGGTCTAAACCTCTATCGATGATTGGCCAACCAGATCAACCTAAGATTCCATTTCGCTACTTCTTCAAGAATGACTTGGAAATTTCTCTACAAGGTAGCGATGCTTCAAAGAAATCGCTACATCACTACACTTCCGTTCCTGGCAGCATATACTCCAACTGCATAGCCATTGAAGAAAGGCTACCCATGGTTTTCCAACAGCGTGGAACGGTATGACATTGATGCAATGTACGGGATTCACCATTGGCCAGAACGCCGAAGAATCTACTACAAAATCTGCCAGGTTCGAAAGTCTCAACATGAAGTGTACAGTGATAAAGGGATCGTTGCTGTTAAGCATGTCACCCTTTCTTCTAAATGGGATTACACCTTCCTCAAGACTATCGTAGTCAAAAGACAAGACGAAAGGGACTATGAACTCTGTGAAGCGGACTTTCAGAACTTGTCTCTCAACGACATTGAAGATCTCTATCTTGCTAAGATACAGGGAAGAATGCGACAATTCTCGACTGAAATTCAACGTGAATACATCAAGTCCTTGCTCATCTTCATCATAAGCATAGTGATCCAGGACGTTGTAGAAGATTTACAACTTGCTTTGAATCGTAATCGATGTGTCAATAGGTCTCACCTCACGGACCTCAGCTTGAACTTCCTGACATCAACCAGCTTCCACAATACACTCTCATCAGCAAACCATTCGGAGTAGTTTACCGTAGTGAACTACAACGCAACTACTTGATGGCGTGTAAAGATCTTCACAAATTTGGGGATCACACATTGAAGAAGGTCAGGAACGGCTTGGCTTATAGGTTGAAGGCGATACATGAACGCATTGGGTCTCCAAAGCGATGGAATTCTTAGGATAGACGGGATGTTAAGAGGATCATCACTAGGATCGATGAAAGGTTGTACAGAAGGGACCAGTTCAGAACTCTGGAGAGCTTCGTAGGTGGTCGTCCCAGGATTACTCTCACAGGCTATCAACGCCCTGTTCGCATTCCTGGAAAGATTGATGGACTACCTGGTACCCCTTAAACTGTTTCAATTTCATATTAATTTGGTTGTGTGATTCGATAATGACTTTGGTTTGTGCACACATAACAGTGTACAACCCGTACTTGTAATGAAAGGACCCTGTGGTACGCTTCAGTGCCACAATCCTTATAAAAGGAGCGAAAGCTTCTTACTTTTGAGTAAAACTTATCAAACCTTTCAATTTTAAAAGGTTTTGCTCAAAAGAACAACTACTTTCCCTTATGTTTTTTCAAAACCTCAGCCGTTAATATCACTTGTTGAGGGGGAGTATTTGATCAAAAACTTTATTCACAAATTGTTCTTCGTGTAATCTTCCCACAAAACTCAAAATGATCATATTATTCTCAAATTTTCGTCAAAAAATAACTACTTATATGCCATTTTTGAGGGGGAAAAAATTTATGTGATAAGAAATATGTTGTGTTTTGCTATTGAATCCTCGTGTGAAAAGACTTCAACCCATGAATTGACGAGATCTGAACAGTCATACATTGAAAAGATTTGTCTTCCAAGACTTATCCAAGTAAATCGTACCCATTCGAGAAGCTCTTGATAGACATGAACTTTGACGGGTTTGACAACCTTTCGGGGTTGTCCACATCTTCAAGGTATCTATTAGAGCTAGTTGTCACCTAAAAGCTGACAATGTATCTTTTTAACTATGCAACGTAATCGTGTCTCGCAAGGAAATTGTCTATCTTAAGTTGATCAATTCAAAAAGTGCGCGCTCTTTCCTCATTGTGCAGGTTTCTGTCAAAACTCTTAAGCACATGTGGAGGGGGAGTATTTCTGAAAATCCAAAACTCTTGAAGTGTTCAAACATGGTTTTCATTTACAAACACTTCTAGAGATTTTCATGAAAATGGTTTTATGGCAATGGGGTTATAAGGAGATTAAGGTTAGGAATAACCGTCCTATGATCCGCCAGAGCCGGAGGGATCTACCCAAGGACACCACCAATAGTTAGAATTAGAAGTCCTTAGGTATGATTATAAAAAAGGAGAAAATGAGAATCGGAGAAAGAAGGAGTTGAAGAATTAGAAAAGAAATGTAAAGAAAAGGGTGAAAAAAAATAGCCCTCCAGATTATTCAACTTAGGGCGGACACCGGGTTCAATTCATATGCTACTGGTTGTCACTTGATGACACCGGTATTGAAGATCAAAGTAGTCATAGACCCAGTGACGCATGCACTAAACCTTCTTAGCCACTCAAGTTTCTCTCAACAGAAGCTTGTTTCATTCTCACAGGGAACCCTACGTAAACTATCGGCTTTCTCTTAGAGATTGCTAGTATTGAAGAAGGAGACTCTCTCCCTAGTCTCTGCTCAGGAAAACCAAAGTGCACTATTGAGTCTAGAGCCATGAGATTCATCAACAGATCTCTTAGGTACACTTGACATTTTTATTGCTTGACGTTAAACAATAAGAACGCAAGTGATACTTTATCGTTTCCTTCAAAGATCTTAGCAATCTGTCGAGAACATTTATGAGAGGTTCACACATGTGATCCTCAGTGATTGAATGGAAACTCCTGCCAGGGTCAACATCAAACAGCCCTAACAGCAGGTCACTTCGGTAACTCCCCGTGGATTACGCTTAGTGTGTCTCAAACGGTCTACAGTCGTGAGGTGATGCTTCGGTGTACCTCAACAACTCATCTGAACTGTAGATGTACTTCGGTACATCGTGTTATCTCACTTGTGGGACTCCAGTTCAGGAACGGCCTTTGTGAGAATTAGAGTTGTGTTTTCACACTATGCTATTAACGCTCTCGAAGTTCGAACTTGTAAGTGCCGGAATCCGCTTATTACTAACCTTTCTTATGTTTTCTTCTTATGGAAGCTCTCGAGCGGACTGATCGTGCAGATTCTTCACATGTTCATACCAACATCATCACTAATGGAAGTTCTCTCAAAAGGCAACACAAAAGTCTGAATGATTCTTCGTCAAAGTCAAAGAATCTACAAAGTTTAAAGACTAAGAGAACTTCATCAGTACTAAAATCCAACGTCAAAGATCATGTGAGCATGTTGAAGAAAGACGTGGAGACACTGAGCAACGAAGCGACTGTCGTGATGGGACAACAACAACATACTATCACTACCATTACAAAGAACAAAGATCAAAGAACAAAGTAAATGATGACGTCAAAGCAGAACACTTCAAAGGAAACAATTTCTCTACACTGGGGAGATTGTTCGAATCAAGAAACTTCTTCTCACAAGAAAGAAGAATGTCAGAAGACGTCAAAGCTACTATTACATCAGCACCTACAACGTTTATCACTCTTTCATTCATCTCTAACACTTAGGGGGAGATTGTTGGAATCACTCCTAAACCATATCTCAAGTGTTAGTAATTCATATGTAATAGTTAGCTTAATATGGCTTTTATGTTAGTTCTCAAGGCTAGGCTTATATAGAAAGCCCATAAGCCTAGGCCAAGTCCAATAAGTAAAAGGATGGGAACTTGGAGTGTTGCCCTAGTTCCCTCCTATAAATACTCTTCTATAACCCTCACTTGAGGGTTGGTTGTTCAATTCATACATTTCACCTACGCATAACTCTTCACATAGTTCATATCGTGTGTGTGTGTATTTGTTCATCCGATCTTTTCTTCTCTATTTCTTATATTGATGCTTGTGTTACTAATATGGGAACCTAACAAACATAAAATATCGTGGCATGATTGGTAGCCTTCTCTACCTTACGGCTAGTCGGCCGGATATCATGTTTAGTGTTTGTCTATGTGCTAGGTTTCAAGAAGATCCTAAAACATCACATCTAGAAGCCATCAAAAGAATATTTAGATACATTAAGGGTACAAATCAATTAGGATTATGGTATCCTAAGGGTACGGGGGTAGAAACAATTGTATATGCAGATTCTGACCATGCAAGTGATTATGTTGACCGAAAAAGTACAAGTGGTGTATGTACTTTCATGGGATGTTTTTTAACATCTTGGTTCTCGAAGAAGCAAACGGCATTGGCCATATCTACAAATGAAGCCGAATATGTCTCCGCCGGCAAAGCATGCCAACAAGCACTATGGATGAAACAAGCGTTAGTTGACTACGAAATTCATCTAAGTGACATAGCCGTTCTATGTGACAACAAAGGTGCCATCGACTTAAGCAAGAATCCGGTATTGCACTCTCGCACCAAGCATATAGAGATTCGTCATCACTTCTTAAGAGACAATGTTCAAAAGGGGAACATCTCTATTGAGAAGGTAGCATCCGAAGATAACATAGCCGACGTCCTCACCAAACCATTGAAGCGGGAACAATTCACCCTACTTTGTCTTGGTCTTGGTCTCATGGAACAATCGTCGTAATTAGTTTTTTAACTCTACAAGGTATGTAAACACTAGTCTTCTTCTTTTCTGAGTCTAGGATCTCTATTTCACACACAACTCACAAGCAATACGGGAATTTTCAAAACCCAAGATAGGTTTTATTTACAACTTGTATTTTCATAGTTTTCTTTTACTTTTCAAGGTAAGTTTCCTTTACAACACATAATTTCATACATATTTTTTTCAAGGATAAATGTTTTTCTTCAAACATAGAAACTCTTTCAAAATATTTTCTAAAAGGATACCTCTTCCCGTATCACTTTCATAAAAGCCATATCTCATGTCTAGGACAAACCGCTTTTTCATTATTAATACAAAGTAAACACCCGTTTTCACTGCATCTCATGTCTTTTGAATGCTAAAGAGGACACATAACCAATATGTGTTTTTGGGTACATCCATTTAAGCAACACTGAATTAGGAGCACTCGGCTTATCTCACATAATAGTATTCTTTTTCACTTCTAGCCTATTTTCCTCTTCCTTTTAGGACTTGAGATAACCGCAACTCCAAATGGTTTGCATATAGGCACACACTAGGCACAAATGTTTCCAAAAGGAAAATTTTGAGCTGCTTGAGTCACCAGTACCACGGATCCCAGCATTAACTCTGGACAGTTCTCTCAAGGGAAGGATCCGTGGGATCCGTGAGAAAGAAGCTAAAATTACCTTCTATTTTTCTCACTTTGGATGAATACTTCTATATTTTCATCATTTTATCATTTTTTTAATGAGTATGTTACTTAATGCTTGTGTTCTCATGATCACATGCCTTAAATTCATATCTAATCATTAGATTTTAGTCCACATTTTGGGTCAAGCATTCATTACAATGCATTATTTTTCTATAAATAGGATTCCCAAAATGCTTGCATATTGATCACTCTCAACCTCACAAACAACCATCATCATGTCATCCAAAAGATCTTCCAACATAGATGAATCACCTAGTGCAAACAATCCTTTTCAAGAAATCCAAAATTTTGTCCTACCACCTTCCATAGTACCACCACCCAAATCTAGAAAAAATGCACGGATTAGCATCCGACCTTGTTGTTTAGCAAAACCACTACCAAATAGTTCATCACCAACCACTCATTCACCACAAAATGCTTCCATAGTAGCACCTCCCTTATCTTCAACAAGCACACCAACATCATCACCCATCAAATCTCCACCTAAAGTCACTCTATTGGAACTCCTTAAGACTCCAACAAGATCCCAACAAACCAACCCAAAAGAACTAGTCTTTTTAACACCTCCCACATCTCCAAACACAATCTTCAAAGACCTTGAAACCTCACCACCTTTAGCTCCCATTGTGTTACAAGAACATCTAGGTTCTTTTCCACCACCTCTTCCAAACATTCCTGACTTTGATCCGTATTTTCCAACTATTCCACCACAACTTCCGCATCTCATCAAACTAACCCGAAAAACTTCCTCACACATTACCCACATCATTTACATTGTGAACATTGCCAATCCACTAGGGATCTTGCAATAGAAATAGGGAAGAAATGCGAGTCATACTTAACCTCATCCTTGATCGCATCAACATCATCACCCACTAAAACTTCCATCCATAACCTTGTGCAAGCATGGAAGGAATCATTTTACTATTTTCTCTAGTATTTTCTTTTTGAGTCATTTTATTTGAACAAATCTTGTTCTTAGTTTTACATGCTTGTATGTGGCATAAATACCACTACATTTTGTTATTTTATTACAAGGCTTTGTTTACATACCTTGGATCCCAATCTTGTTTCTCGTCAATCACAAGATTATTTATGCATGTTACTACTAACCTTGTCTTTGTAGGTTTTATTTTTTCTCACTTGACGCCCGATTCTAGGGGGAGCTACCGTCAAGGGGGAGTTAGAGATACGTGGACTATTTTTCCACACTTTGTTTCTTTGTTAGGGTCACTTTTTGTTTCGACAAAAAAGGGGAGAAGAAGTAAAACTTATGCTTTCAAAACATACATCTAATCTTAAGTTTTACTCATCATAACATTATGTTTTGTCATCAAAAAAAGGGGGAGATTGTTAATACAAATAAACCGTAAAAACGTTTATTAATATTTAGCGATCTCTTTGTGTTTTGTTGATAACAAATATAATGTTATCATAAGTAAAATTATAAGGGTACATGTTATTTTTGTAAAGCATCTACATATGGTCATTTAATACAAATTGTTGTAATAGTTCATTTGTTGTAATAGTTTATTAGGATGGGTAAAAATCACAACCCATGACCCATACCCAAGGATCATATCCATAACCCATGGAGTTAACCCATATCCATTTGTCTAGATGCATTGCATCTACTAGATACATTGTATCTATTTAGACAGCCATGGATCATAATCTAGGACCCATGACCCATGACCCATAACCCAAAAACCTATGGGCAAACAGGAGCGTCTCACGGATCCTAGAGTTACACTAGACGGATCCCTCAAGCAAGGGATCCGTGCAACAGTGGCAAGAATTTACCTATAAATAGAGAGCCATTTATTTATTTTTACTCACCTCTCTTCTTACAAACTCTCTCTTATACTCTTACACTCATCTAACAAAAGATCACTTGATCTAGAGAGTAGTTCTTCTTTCTTTTATTGTGATTTTCAAATAGGTCCTTCTCTAAGGCGAGATCACGAGCATTCTACAAGTCATCCAAGCAAGGGGTCCTTGATTGATTTGTTCCTCTACAAGATTTCTATAACGAAGATCTTGTATTTCATATTTCACATAGTTGTTGTGTTATAGTAGTGTTGGTTTGGCCCTCCGTGTTATGGACTCGGTATTTAGCTTTGTACCAGAAAAAGTGTAAGCGACGTTGTGAAGGCTTCTCCGCCAAGTTGAAGGAGTTTGTTGACATAGTGCTTGAACTCTCGAGTAGGTGACTCGGGGAGTGGAGTAGGGCAAGGAAGGTGTCCTTGTAGCCGAACCACTATAAATCGGTTGTGTCATTTCTATCCTTCACTTTACTTGCTTTCTTTATTTGCATTACTCTTAGATCTTTACTTTCTCTTCATCCACACGATTTCACATAACATCGAATCTAAAGTTTTTTTGAAACTAACTTAAAACCGGCAAAACTTTTCAACCCCCCTTCTAGTTTTCCACAGATTCTTTTATATTTTTCTACTAATCATACGATGAATTCATTTTGTTAATTCAAGTTTTAGTTGCTTTATTTATTCTATTTTCTTCTTTTATATAGACATCTTCTTTGCCTATTCGTAGATCGCTAGTTTCGGTAGTATTCAAAGCTTGTTAGTATCTAGTGGGTTAGGGAAATTGACCATAGGACCCTAGCCAAATAGATTGCGAAGAATGAAAGGAATTAGCCATCGTACAACCATCTTTTGTGTACTAATTGACCATAGGATCACCTATCAAGTGGAGGTACTTAAGAAGTTAGGGGAAATCTAAGATCCGAGAGGCCGGATTTCTAAAGATTTAGATTTTTTAGATTTGGCGCTTAATGACTCAACCTAGTCTACCACAACCTCCGCTTACTACAAAGAAGTGAATCTGTGGTTCCGAAGAGGATTCTGGGGAAAATAGGCTAAGATGAATTAACCATAGGAGTCTTAGTGATATTTATCCACTATGTTAGTGCAAATATTACGATATTGAATCTATATAGTCTCGTTTGTTTTGTTGATGACAAATATGTAACTTGTAATACATAACGTAAAATGTATAAGTTACTCGTAATATTATTTTGTCTCAACATATTTTCAACACCTCTTGACGACTCAAGTCCTTGTATGCTAAAACACAGGTTCGTACATGTTTGTTATGTTGCGTTATGAACAAAACCCTAACAAACAATTAAACATGTTTAGTTAAATAGTTTATATAAAACTAAAACCATTTTTATAAAACACTTAAGTAATCTTGGTTACTTACATTTTATAAAATACATAAACAAAAGTAAATGTGTTGGGTAAAAACCATTATCCAAAACCCATACCCATGACCCATGATCCACAACCCATGACCCATTGCATGACATCATGCATGAAATCATGTTGAGTAAAACCCATAACCCATGAACCAAAGTCCATGACCCATGACCAAAATTCCATAACCCATTGTCTAGATACAATGTATCTTGTTGGGTACCCATGACCGAAAGTCCATCATGGTTCATTACCCATAACCCATAACCCGGTATGTAACCCAAAACCTAGATTTGTTGACCAGTATCGCGGTTCTGCCAGATCCCTTTGGGTTAGGCAGGTGGATCCCTGTCAGAAGGGATCCTTGGGGCAGAAACATGTTTTCTTCTTTTTGCCTATAAATAGCAAACCACTTCTCACCATGTTTTTACACCTTTACACATACTTTCTCTCTACCATTTCTAAAATATTTAGATCAGTAGGAAACATGTAAACCACCCTCATCTCATATGATCATAATGCTTCTAACCTTCATTTTTTGTAAGCATACTCCCAAAGTGATCCTCCAAAACAAGCCTAGAGATCTTGCATCATTACCTACTGAAGTAATCATCCATCACAAGCATACAAGCACATGAATATCTTCTACAACAAACTTGGGAAACTTATCATCTTCTTTCATGAAAGACTAACTACATCATGCTTTATGTTCTTGATGTTTGGTTTAGGATTTCATATCCATTAGACACATTGTCTTGGATCTTGTCTTGTATCATCTTCTTGTATCCATAACTAGATTAGATGGTTTATGTGTTTGTGCCATAAAATACAAGGTTTGTTATGTTGGGCCACAAAATATAACGGGTGTCATAGATATGTCGTGTTGGTCGGGTAATGGTTCCCCCTTTGTAATGGAACCCGGTATCTAGCCTTGTACTGGATAAAATGTAGGTGACGTTGTGATAGGTTTGGTTTTATCTCGTGGAAGAACTCGGTGTCTAGGCTTTTACCAGATAAAGTGTAGGTGACGTTGTGTAAGGTTTTCTCCGCCAAGAATGGAGTTTGTTGATCTAGTGAAGTAACTCTCGAGTTGGTTACTCGGGGAGTGGAGTAGGGCGAAGAGGAGCTTCGTAACCGAACCACTATAAATCCTCGTGTTGGTTTGCGTATCCTTTTACGTTTTGCTTTACTTTTATTATTTCTTTATATTGTTGATTGTGTATGTGGTTGATGTTTATGTTTATGATGTATACTTGGTCTTTCATATAGTCATAAACTATATTTAACACTTTACATATTATGACACGCTTGATCAAGAAAAACAAACCGGACTAATAATGGTGAAACTTGATTTATAATGAACCATTAATCTTGCGGAATCTTATGTGATATTAAGGGGTTGGCCTTAAATGCCGTAATGCGTTAAATGCATCCTCGCGTCGAGATTAGCAAATTTTTGATACCAAAGTTTTAAGTTTGAAATGAAATCGTATTCACCCCCCCCCCTCTACGTTTTCCACAATTAGTATTAGAGCGGGTTGGCTCCAGTTTAAAAAAAATAGTTTTCAAAACGAGTAAAGTCCTTGTATCAATTTTTTTGTGAAGCCAAGCATAAAGTGTTTTGTTGATTCTTTTTCTTTGAAGTTTTGTTGTTAGATATCTTGTTACTCAAGCTTGAACAATGATTAAAATGGGTAATATAACTTCATTAAAAAGTCTACAAAGGTTAAACCTTTTCGTCGGGTCAAAATATGTATTTTTGTGAATCTGTTTCAGATCCACGGATCCCTTTGTTATCGAAGGGCGGATCCCTTTTGGAAGGTGTTAATACAAATAAACCGTAAAAACGTTTATTCTTATTTAACGATCTCGTTATGTTTTGTTGATAAAAAATATAAAGTCATCATAAGTAAAATTATTAGAATACATGTTATTTTTGTAAAGTATATACATTTGGTCATTCACATAAAATGTTGTAATAATTTATTTGTTGTAATAGTTTATGTAATAGGATGGGTAATATCCAAGACCCATGACCCATACCCATGGAGCTAATCCATAACCCATGAACCATTGCATGACATCATGCATGAAATCATGTTAGGTATTATCCATGACCTATGTTAGATATTGGTTATCATAAACACATAAACAAACAATCACAAGGGGCGTATAATATGAGTTCTAGAGAGAGAAAGTGGAAGAGTTTTGGGAACTTAGAGACACAAAGAAAAATGATATTGAAAGCTCCAACCCTTTGCCTTGCTAGGCAAAGGGTATTTATAGTTACAAGCTTATCCGCCCTCCTTCGGGCTGTGGAACAGGCATACAGTGGGTAAAGACCCGTCCGTCCTCCACAGTGTTACTTAACAAACTACTTACTAACATTCAATGACTACGACTACGAGCTTTCTAACGAATACATATACTTGAGGTGACCGACTCTTTAACCACTGGATTTTATAAATCCTAACAATCTCCCCTAAGGGAGGTCACCTCAATTTACATTGATTACAAACATATATTACATTTTGGTTGCTCTTGGATTCTTAATTAAGTTATTTGCTCTGTAGCCCGTAGCCTTTGATTCTTCATGTTCCGCATGTTTTGTTATTTCAAGTGGAGGTATTTAACTGATCCACGTAATGGTGAGTTATGAGCCAACTTTGAGATCATCAGTCGCAGAAAATCTCTGACTCATCCTTTGTTGTATCGCCATTATGTGAGATTGTAACTTTTGGATCGACATGCTCACATTTTGGATCATGATATCTTCACATCAGAGTAGCAGAAGCTTTGTTGATTCATGATATTTGCAGCAGCATAGCAGAAGCATGGATTGAAAATATCAGAGCCAGTTGATGAAGATATGAACTTATCATGATTTCTTTGAAATGAACGTGTTGTGTGAGCATGCGGCTATGGATTGATTCCTCAATTCTGATCAGCTGCAACCGTCGGGTGTTCCTGCATACAACAATTAGCAATAAAGCGCACGAAGGTGTCTTTGATCACATTCGTTGAATGAAGTTACAAGAACCACGGTTCCCCGTTGATCAGTACAGGTACTGCATGTGATCAGGTATAATTCCGAAGAATCTCCTTGACAGGGTTTCGCAACTAATCAAGCCGTTCTCAAACCGGAACGTCTCAAAGAAGACAACACGGAGTGAGTGAACAAGCGAATTGAGATTCACTGATTGATGAAAAATGATTTGAAAAACAATCGTGTATTGCTTAATATAAATGGTTTTGCAATACAACAAAGGTTTTATGGAAAATAAATTATCAATCATAAATACCCCTTTTAATTTTGAAAACATAATACACAGTCGATGTGCTAGAGAAAAGAGTATTTGAGCATAACGACCGGTTTTTCAAAGGTATCCATCAATCCATTTGTCACAAGCTTGATCTTATGAAAGATCTCACATGTCACCCACCAAGAGCTTGTTAGTTTTTGGCTCTAGAAGGATTTCCATCTTCATCGTGAATACTTTACATATCACTCGGATGTTCTGGCAATACCACAAGGATAATGCGTAGGACTCTAAAATATATTCTTACTTTCCACATTGTGTGAAACAACAAGTCTTCAAGAATAGTGTGTCCTAATTGATATTTATTGATGATCTCTTGGCTCTAGACTCAATAGTGCACTTTTGGTTTCCTATGCCGGAGACTAGGGAGAGGGTCTCCTTCTTCAATATCAACAATCTCTAAGAGAAAGTCGATAGATTATGTAGGTTCCCCATGAGAATGAAACAAGCCCTTTTAAGAGGAACTTGAGTAGCTTGGGAAGTTTAGTGCAGTGCGTCACTGGTTTAATACCAGTGTTACCTTAGTAACCACCAATAGCATATGAATTGAACCCGGTTTCTGCCCTAAGGTTGAATAAATGGAGGGCTATTTCTTTTCACCCTTTTCTCATTTAATTTTTTGTCATTCTTCAACCCCTTCAGTGCTTACCGAGACTTCATTACTAGAACCTCGTTGGGTTTATTCCAGTTCTAGCTCTTTCTTAGTCCGCACTCTTCCCGTATTCTCATTTTTCTCCTTTTTTTTCATCATACCTAAGGACTTCTACACTATCTAGTGGATTGTCCATGGGTAGATCCCTCCGGCTCTGGCGGGATCGTGGGAACGAATACCTAACCTAACCATCCTTATATCTCCATGCATTAAATAAATTGGTAGGTCTTTTGGTATTGTTCATTCCGCCTCGAAACCAATTGAAAATCATTTGAAAATCAATCAAGGTACTTGTGATATAGAATCAAAGCGTTTTGTACCTTAATTGTTTTTGATATTTTAGAAATGCTCCCCCTCAACATGTGCTTCAAGTATTAGAAATTTTTTTAGCACATGGATGCAAGAGGACTTTGAAATCTTAGATTAAGAATAAAAGATCCAATCTTTGATTAACATTTTCTAAAATGATCATCATCACTTCCCGATCAAATCTAGTATTTTAAATACTTTGGATAAAATTTTTTTGGGAAGGATGAGATTTTCTAATGATTGCTCCCCCTCAATATGTGCATCGAGATTCGAAAGTGTTTTGCACATATTAGAGAGAACCTGCACTTAGAGACAAATCAATCACGTTTCAATCCTTTTTGGTTTGAGATAGATGCTCCCCCTAAACATGTTAATGGAAAATTTGAAATCGTTTGGCACATGTAGGGAGGAGTGCTTGTTATTATATTTATAAAACCACTTATTGAATTATCAGTTTATATCTAATTTAAATCATAAATTCTCCCCCGATCACAATTCTCTTTGAGATTTGTGATCTCTATTGATTTAAATTATTTTTGAAAGCTTTTGAGGAGAATTGTGACTTGCTTTTAAAACATTTAACTGATAAGGATCAAATTCTGAGACTTTAAACTCCAATGATTAAACATGCTTAAGTATCTTGTGAAAACACAACATTAGCCTTGTTCTGGATCCAATAGTACAAAAACATTGTTCTTTTTGATTATCCAAAATTAGACCTTGCTCGATTACATGCCAATTGTTTGAAAAATAACTTTTTAATTTGATTGAAATCATTCTACCCCTCAATCAATGACATAAGTTGTTGATTGAGTGTTAGAGATTTTGACAAATGATAAGTCCAGATGATTTTCAAAAATATAGTTCGAGTTATTTTCAAAGCAATTTTGTTTTCATTAGATGACAAATATTTTTCAGAAGAATATTTAGAAGTAAAAATATTTGTGAAGGAAACATTTATCTTTTTGGCGACAAACATTTTTTTTTAGAATCAGAGCATGAGGTTTCAAAAATTAGATTATTCATGGCTCTGTTCTTTCTTTTAAAACGTGTTACTGCCTGAAATGACAATAAACCATCATTTTTCTCCATCTCATTTTTTTCCTCAAAAAGTTTATGTACATTCGAACTTCATCTAAAGACCCATGCCATTCTTTGAGTGACAAATCAAAGTCCGTAGATGTTATCGAAAAACAGAATTTTGATTAAAAGAAAAATAATAATTTTGGGCTTTTTCAAAGATTTTCTGATTTTTATGGATTTTGAAATTTTTTATTTTTCTATTTTCTTTTTGTGGGTTTTATAATTTTGTATTTTGCTTTTTGATAAAATATGTACAAGAGATAGATGAAGAAAAGCCTTTACTCCTCGTCTTGCTCTTGAAGACGTTTGAGTGTTTCCGATTGTAGACTCTTTAGGCCAAGTCGTGGAAGGATAAACTCAAAACGTTCTCTAGGAAGAGCTTTGGTGAAGATGTATGCCAGCTGATATTCAGTTCTCACAAAATATAGTTCCACCACACCTTTCTCCACTTGTTCCCTGATGAAATGATGTCGAATGTCTATATGCTTTGCTCTTGAATGTTGAACATTGTTGCAGCAGAGAGCGATGGCACTTTTGTTATCACAATACATAGGGATTTTGTTGAATTCATTGCCATAGTTAGATAATTGTGATCTCATCCATAGGATTTGAGCACAGCAAGATGACATGGCTATGTATTCCGCCTCTGTAGATGATATAGACATACTCATTTGTTTCTTTGAAGACCAGCTTACTAATTTATCTCCCTAGAATTGAGCACCACCCGACGTGCTTCGATGTGTATCTTGATACCCTGCATGGTCTGCATCTGCATATGCTGTTAGTGACATATTGGTGTCCTTTGGATACCAAAGTACCATGTTAATGGTTCCATGAAGGTACCGAAAGACCCGTTTAACCGCTTCAAGGTGCTTTTTGTTAGGCTTAGCCTGGTATCTAGCACACATGCTTACATCGAACATAATATCAGGTCTACTGGCTGTGAAGTACATCAGGGATCCAATCATAATTCGATATTTTGTTTGATCAACCATGATCCCTGAGTTTTCCTCATCCAGTTTTGTGCGCTCCACCATGGGAGTGTCAACAGGGTCACAAGAGTCAAATCCAAATTTCTTTAAAATTTCATTAGCATATTTAGATTAATTAATGAAAATGCCTCCGGGACTTTGTGAAATTTGTAATCCTAAGAAAAATGACATTTGTCCCATTATAGACATTTGAAATTTGGAGCCCATCTCCTTTGAAAAATGGTCACATTCATTAGGGTCGGTCGAGGCAAAAATTATATCATCAACATAAATTTGAACATGGATTAAGTGTTTTCCTGACTTTCTGGTGAACAATGTGGGATCAACTGCTCCTTTGCAGAATCCATTTGTCAATAGGAACTCTGACAGTGTATCATACCATGCCCTTGGAGCTTGCTTCAAGTCGTAAAGCGCCTTCTTCAAGCGGTAGACATGGGTAGGATGCTCTGGATTTACAAAACCTTCGGGTTGACTGATGTAAACTACTTATTTGATATCACCATTAAGAAAAGAAGTCTTTACATCCATCTGATAAACCACCATGTTCTTGCTAGCTGCATTAGCCAGGAAGATTCTGATAGCCTCAATTCGTGCAACCAGAGCAAATGATTCTTCAAAGTCAATACCCTCCTCTTGTTGGTATCCTTTAGCTACTAATCTTGCCTTGTTTTTTAGAACATCACCGTGCTCATCAAGCTTTACTTTAAAGATCCATTTGAGAGCAATGATCATAGCATAATCTGGAGCAGGTACCAGTTCCCATGCATCAAGACGATCAAACTCATGGATTTCTTCTTCCATAGCACTAAACCAGCTGTCCTCAGACATGGCTGTTTTGACATCTTTAGGTTCGATCTTTGATAATACAGAATTGAAGAAGCACCATAAGGCATATGTGGCAAGTTATTTACGAGTGGATACTGGATGAGATGGATTTCCAATAATATTGTCCTAAGGATGATCATGTGTCCATTTTCTGAGATGTTCATGTAGTTGGTGATGAGGAACTGATGTAGCAGAGTTTGGATCCCATGGTGAAGATGGTTCAGGGGCAAATATATTTTCAAACGGTGCATCTTCTGGAGTGGCAAAGGGGTTATCTCTATCATAGTTGGCAGAAACATTTCCATCATGTACACTCGAGGATTGAGGATTTGAAGATGATGATGAGTGATCTGCAGCAGGCGCTTCTTGACTTAGTGACACAGAAACTGATGGGTTATCTGTGTTGACTGGATTGGTATAGATTGACCATAGACAAGAGGTTCATAGTATTCATCAAACATCGGATCAAACAATTTCTTCAAATCATCTTCAGAAGGAGGTATATATGGAACTGCTGGTGAGGGGCTTTATACAAGAGAAGAACTAATGGGACTACTTAATGAATGTTGAGATGCGGGTCCAGAACTAGATTGTCCAGGAGCCATTTGCTCAAACATCTCATCGAACGTGACGTGAATAGTTCCCATGATATCTCGAGTTCTTTTGTTGTAGATTCGGTAACCCTTCCGGTTTGGTGCATAACCAACAAAAACTCCAATGTCCGCCTTAGCTCTCAACTTACCTAAATCTTGACCAGCATTCGTTGGATAGCATAAAGAATCGAATACACGAAGGAAAAAGAGATATGGTTTTCGGTTGTGGACTAGTTCGTATGGAGTTTTTCCATGAGTGGTGTTGATAAGGGAACGGTTTTGGGTATAGCAAGCAGTGGCAATGGCTTCAGCCCAGAGAAACATTGGAACCTTTGAGTAGATTAGCATAGTTCTTGCAGCTTCCACAAGAGTCCGATTTCGTCTTTCAACTACACCATTATGTTGGGGATACGTGGAACACTTCTTTGATGGCTGATTCCAATGCTTTCATAAAACTGACTTAGTTCTTTGTTAATAAACTCAGTTCCATTGTCCGTTCGGATAATTCTAACAGTTTTATTAAGTCAAACCTGCAGCTGTTTGATAAGTTTGATGATGACATCTGGAGTTTCATCCTTTGACCTCAAAAACTTAACACAAGTAAACCGAGAGTAGTCATCAACCACGACTAGCACATATTTCTTCCCGTTTATAGTTTGCACTCTCATGGGTCCGCACAAATCCATATGAAGAGTATGAAGAACTTCCATAACTGAGTTTGCAGGTTTGGGTTTATGGGCGTATTTCTTGCTTTTTCCCAATTGGCATGCTGAACAAAGATGTTCTTTCTCATATTTCAATATGGGCAAACCTCTTACGAGGTCCTTTCTAGAAAGATCATTTATGGTTCCGAAGTTCAAATGATTGAGACGACGATGCCATAACCATGACTTTATTTTCGAAGCCTTTGACAACAAGCAGATTGGAGAGGACTTCATTATGTCTTCGATAGAGATGGTGTAAAGATTCGTTCCAAGAGTTCCCTTTAAAAGTTCAACACCATCTAGTTCTCTAATGAAGCAAGTATGTTTTCTAAAGGCCACTTCTAGATCAGAATCACAGAATTGACCAACAGAGAACAAATTATGACCAAGACCTTCAACATAATAGACCTTGGAAATTACAATGTCACCAACAACATAGTCTTCGTAACCCATTATGGCCCCAAAGTGGTCGTTCCCGAATCTAACAGTCCTGATGAATTTACTCATGAAATTCATGAGCCGCGAGCGATCTCCAGTCATATGCTTGGAACAACCTGAGTCCAAATACCACAGAACGATTTGTACGACCTGCAGTTGAACATAGACAAGTATGGATGACTGGATAATTTGGATTCCCATGCAAGAATGGGTTCCATTTGGTTAGTAAACGGGATTGGAACACCCACATCAGAAGGAGAATCAATGATATCATTAGAGGTAGATGCAGGACTAGTAGTAACAGTAGATCTATTCAAAGTGTGTTCACTTCTTAAAGGTATAGTTGTACCAGTAGGCATCTGTTTCCTAATGGGTATTAATCTGGATAATTTAGGGCACAATTCATTAAGATTGAATTTACGACCAGTAGGTATCCATTGATAACCTACATTACTAAATTTTCTTCTTGTTGGTTTCCAATGTTTTTTAACCTTTTTCCACCTTGGTTTCCTGACATCCTTAACCTGTTTAGCAATTCTAACAGTTTCGACTAGAGACTTAGCAACATATTTTACTTCATTCACAGCACATTCATGATAAGTACCAGACACCAAACATTCATTATATGTTTTGCAAATCGTACGAGAAGTGTTCAATTAATTACGATGACGCTTATAGCTAATACTAGAATCAACACGATTCGTCTTATTAAACTCAAACTTATTGTTTCTAGGATGGTCTTCTACTTCCTTCCTTCGAACACTCTTAGCTTGCGAGGTCTTATCTTGCTTTGTATTGCCTGGAGGCTTTGACCTGCTTGCCTTAGTGTCACTGATTACTCCTATAGAGGGAACAATGGGAACATTAGTTGGTTTCACTACTTTCTGCATTCCTAGTCTAGAAGTACTGGGATCTGAAGTACTAGGAGGCACATCAAAGGACACTTGCTTGGCTTTGGGCATAGAACAAGGCATAACCACTCTATCTTTCTTAGTACCAAATTTAGGATATATAGTTATTAGGCATTCTAACAATTCCTGAGATCGTTTGGCATATAAGCATGCATCCTTAATCGCACTATCAAGTGGCTTCTCTATTTTATCCTCTTCAACAATCTCACGGAGACATTCTAGACTATCCTTAAGGTACGAAAAATATGTTTGAAGTTCAAGTTCATTATTCCTAAGATGAGGTGGAATGTACTTGACAGCCATAGCAAATTTTGCACAAGCAGGCACCTTTGGTGCAGTAGTCTCACAATTTGTGATTGGCATTTTCCCTTTTACCTGACTCTTCAGATTCTCAATTTCATTTTGCAAAGAAGTTACCTTTTCATTGTTCTTTTCTCGAGTGACTTTAATTGATTCATATAACTCTTTGAAATGCAATTTAACCTTTTCATTTTCTGCTAGAAAACATTCATTTTCATGTTGTAATGCATTAATGATGTTTTGAAGATGAAAATTCTGAGAGTTCTGAGAATCTAACGGAGGAGGCATTTGGGAGCCAGTCACATCATTCTTATCACTCTTTAATTATGAGATTTGGGGTTTCAATTGTTTGATCGTGTTACAATGAGCTTGAATCTGTTCATTACGTTTGTTAATTTCAAAAATTGTATCAAACTCAGGAGCATCCGAGGATGTATTGACATTTGAGGTTTTAACATTTTCTTTTAGATGTTGATATTTTAATTGCAAAGCAAAATGTTCAACTTCCAATTTAGAAAGATGTTTGACCAAGTTATCATGATCATCTTGTTCTATTTTCTCATACAATTTTGAATTTTTGGACTCAAGCTCAATGACACGATCATGGGAGACTTTCAGGGCAACAGATAATTCATGAAATTGAGAAGCAGTGATAGAATAATTTGTAACAGTATAGAACACATCCTGAGCAACACAACTAGAAATCAAGTTATCATTTAAGGTGTGCAAATTTTTCCTCTCAATTTCATTACTTTTAAACTCACGTTCATAATCTTTGACCTCAATTTCCATTTTATTGAACACCTTTTTCATTTCCTTAATCTCTGAATCAATGCCCTTTTGAAGACTCTCAAATTGTTCTTTTAGTAGTTTAAAGAAAGGCATGACCTCAGTTAAATATCACTCTTTAGTTTGCTCAAAACCCCTTTCCCCTTTAGTAATCCCTGTGGGTGTAATTCTCTTCTTACATGTTTTCTCAAAGTCAACAAATAATTGATAAACTACACATAGGCTGATTAGGGTCTTGCTTTGAGTCGAAAGGGTTCTGGGCACTAAATGCATAGGTGTATTTGGGGGATACACAGTGGTTGTAGGCATTTTCCTACAAGGAGGATTCTTCTCAATAAGATTATCGAGTTTTTGCTTATCCAAATCTTTCTTCCAAAAAACTTGCTTAGGGGTTAATTGAGTTTGAGGTTAAAACATACGACTATCCAGTTTTCTTTAGTGTAATCATGGAGTTTAAACTTTATATTATGCTTTGTACACCAAGAATCATTTAACTTCTTTGCCATTTTCTCCCTGGAGGCATCTTCTAATTTTCTATCCTCTTCAGTGCTTCCTATACATGATGGTGTTTGCCTAGGCTTAAGAATCTCATTACCATCACAGACAACCTTTTGAGCATCTCTAGCTATTTTACCATACTCGGGATTGGGTTTCTCTATAAGGGTAATACTATGCTTATCTCTTAAGACTCTATGCTTATTGATCATGTGAGCAGTCTGAGTGGTGTTCCGTTGTATGTACAGTTTGTTTTCAAGTTTTTTTTTCAAATTTTTTAGGTTGGAAAAGTCATTTAAAAATTTTGATTCCTTAGCAGTAAACTCCTGTTTAAGCACCTTCACATTTTCTTGAAGTTCTTGCTTTTGCTTAAGAGTTTTATTGAGCTTTTCTTGTAAGGAGTTTAACTCTTGTTTTAACATTTCTTCCCTAAAGTTATTTTTTCTAATAACTGTACGTATTTGGTTATCCATCTCCTGCTCACCGGTAGTCAGTTCAAATTTAGCATGTTGTTCATATATGGCAACTTGTTCTTTATAGGCATTTAATTCAGAGGTTATAAAGTCATCAGGGGCACATGCAGTGTATTCATCAAAAGTATAGTCATCATTGACTACAGAAGATGCATCACTTTGTACAATTTCATTTCATATTGCTTCACATATTGATCATATGGGACAACATTGCTATTACCCATATTTTCAATATCTGATTCAATAATTTCAGTTGATTGTACCTTGTCGTGTATCTTTTGCACATCAACATCATCGTATAGTTTCAATACCTTTGATATGATTGATTCCTTGGAGGGACTGGCATGTTGTGGTGAAGGAGCCTTTGGAGAGACCATTGGTGAGATACTAGCCATGAAGATGCTCTGGGCAGTAGGTTCATCATCGACATCAGAGTCAAATGCATCACAGTCTGTAACTTGAAATGCATTGGGATTGTTCTGACCCATACCCTCCACTGGCTGTTCATTCACATCAGCATCAAAAGTTTTGGCATTTCCCTCAGCTAGGGATAGTAATTCTTCCTCATTCAACACAGCTCCACTATCTTGAGCTTGCACTAGTAGCATTTTGTCCCTGAAGTACTCTGCATTTTGTGGACGTTTTGGAAGAGTGCAATTCCTTGCTATGTGTCCTTCTCTACCACAGTTATATCACTTGATTGGCTTTCCTTGTCCCTGGTCCATGTTCCTTCTATGATTCTGAGTACTCACATATCCTCCACCTATACCAAAGATTTCCATAACCAGCACCAACCCCAACATTTCCTTGCTCATTATGTGAAAGATATGCATTCTGCCTTCCCTGCACGTTTTGCACAACTACCATTCCATCTTTAACCATAGCATGATTGTGAAGATTAGAAGCAGTTCTGAGATGATTGTTGGTAAGTGGGGCAAAGTTCAGGTTTTGCTTAACCATTAGAGCCACTTGATGAGCAACTTGTTCCAAGAATGAGTCTGAAGGCTTATAGCTTGGATCTGGAATAAGTTTGTGATTACCATCCCCAGTAGGTATGACTTGTGATGCTTTGGTGGTTATTCCCACATTAGTGAAGAATAACAGTTGAATCATTTGAAGAACTTGCATCACCAGATCGGTACCAAACTTTCCATGACAATTTTTCAAATGCAGCATGCTTCTCATTTTGGAGCAAATAAGCATACAATTTCTCGTAATTGGTGTTCCTCAATCCTTTGTTCATTCAGGCTGCAGTAACAAATTTGTGCCATTCGGGATTCATATTGTTCACAAACTTTGAATTAAGCTGGATATTTGGCATTGTCATTTTGATGTTCCTCATATCGTTCACAAGCTTGTGGAATCTTACATAATATTCCGTAACACTTTCCCCTGGTTTCATTTTGAAATTCTCAAAGTCATCATATAGCTGAGACTCCCTGTCTTCTTTGTCGGATTCGAACCGAGAGAAGCATCTTGACATTATCCCATACAGCCTTAGCTTCAGTGTTGTGATTGATCAGTTTGTAGATATCCTTAGGTAAACCTTGAAGTATGATGTTTGAAGCTCTGATGCGCATCGTATCTCTTTTTCTCTTTATCATCAAGCTCATCATACATCTTTGGTCTGTCTAATCCCAATACAACTGAACCATCAGCAGCAGTTTCGAGGATATCCCTAGTAGTCTCAATTTGATATGGTCCTTTATCAATAGACTTAAGTATGTTAACCCCATTTTCCTTTCCTAAGCAATACAGTCTGATTCTTTGAGCCCAAGAGTCATAATCGGTTATGTCCAGCATGGGAGGACGAGTGTCAGATCCTGCAGCTTGAACATGATCAGCAACGGAAGAAGTGATTGTAGACATGATTACAGATTCTACGTGATTTTATTACTCTTTGATTAAACTGGAAAATAGATTCTTTCACGGGATGTTACTAAATCAAGAGAAAAACCATAAATCGTAACACAAAGAAATGACAAGTCTCAATAGACAAATCGCACACCAAGACAAATCGCAGTTTTGACAAATTGCAGTCCTGACAAATCGCAGTCAAGACAAATCGCAGTTCTGAAAAATCGTAGTCCAAGACAAATCGCAGTACAAGACAAATCGCACCTTGATTATCAAATCGCTTACACGACAAATCGCTTAGCAGACAAATCGCATAAAACACAAATCGCATAGGCTGACAAATCGCATAGTACACAAGTGCACCCACTACTTCTACTACTTTGTCCTTTCTTGTCATTTTATCTCAATAGACAAATCGCATAATAGACAAGTCGCTTCTCAAAAAGTGAAAAATCGCATCCAAGCTATGACAAATCACTTCAAGAAGCATTCATTAAAGAGACAAATCACATGAAATTAAGGACAAATCGCATCAAAGAAAACCTATCCGAGAGACAAATCGCATACAAGAAACATTAAAAAAACACCACTTTTCAATCCAAAAACAACTCAACCACGATGATTCAAGCCTTCCAAACCAAAACCTAAACACTTATAATGATTCTAAACACAAAAGTACTATCAAAATCCAAACTTTAACACAAGAAATGATCCAAATGATGCAAACTACTCTAAACTCATTCAAACCCAAAAACCTTATGAAAACCACTAGAAATCCAAGAACATGAAAGATGAGTGATCAAACCATGGCTCTTGATACCAATTGTTAGATATTGGTTTTCATAAACACATAAACAAACAATCACAAGGGGCGTATAATATGATTTCTAGAGAGAGAAAGTGGAAGAGTTTTGGGAACTTAGAGAGACAAAGAAAAATGATATTGAAAGCTCCAAACCTTTGCCTTGCTAGAAAAATGGTATTTATAGTTACAAGCTTAAACGCCCTCTTTCGGGCTATGAATCAGGCATACAGTGGGTAAAGACCCGTCCATCCTCCACGGTGTTACTTAACAAACTACTTACTAACATTAAATGACTATGACTACGAGCTTTCTAACGAATACATATACTTGAGGTGACCGACTCTTTAACTACTGGATTTTCTAAATCCTAACAACATATGACCCAATGTCCATGACCCATGACCCAAGACCCATGACCCATTGTCTAGATACATTGTATCTTGTTGGGTACCCATGATCCAAATTCCATGACCCATGGCTCATACCCATAGCCCATTACCCGGTTTGCAACCCAAAATTCGGACTGGTACAACCCAGACTGCCGGAACCCGAGGTTTGCACTGGCCGGATCCCTCAAGTGAGGGATACGCCGGAACCGTGGGGCAGAAGGCTTTTTGTGCCTATAAATAGTGAATCATTTCTTTATTGTTACTCACCCTTTTTCTTACAACTCTCTCATATATTATCTCACTCTTCTAACCTCTAATCATTTAATCATTCTAGTAGTTTCTTCTATCTTTTGTTGTGATTCTCATATAGGTCCTTCTCAAAGGTGAGATCACGTTATACTGCAAGTCATCCAAGAAAAGGGTCCTTGATTGATTTGTCCAGCCACAAGATTTCTGTAGCAAGATCTTGTAATTCATATTTCACATAGTTATTGTGTAATAGTTGTGATAGGTTTGGTTCTACCTCGTAGAAGAACTCGGTATTTAGCTTTATACCAGAAAAAGTGTAAGCGAGGTTGTAAGGCATCGTGTTGAAGGAGCTTGTTGACATAGTTCTTGAACTCTCGAGTGGGGAACTCGGGGAGTGGAGTAGGGCAAGGAAGGTGTCCTTGTAGCCGAACCACTTTAAATCACTTGTGTCGCTACTTTCTATCCTTTACTTTACTTGTTTTCATTATTTACTTTACTTATTGTTTTATACTATCTATCCATCCATACGAATTCACATAAGATCGAATCTAAATCTTTGAAACTTAAATTAAAATCGGTAAAACTATTCAATCCCCCTTCTAGTTTTCCACAATTGGCATCAAGAGTAAGGTTTACAAAAATTTTAAAGTAAATTGTATTTTGAAAAACTTTTCGATCACAATGAGTTTTGAAAATTATAGAGAAGGGCAATCAATGCAACGACCTCCACTACTTGAAAGTAATGGGTTTATTTATTGGAAAAATAAATTTGAAACTTATGTGAAATAAAAAGATATTGATCTTTGGTATATTATTGTTGAAGGTGATTTCAAGCTACTACAAAAGATGATAAAACCAGCAACGAGGTAAACATCTCTCATGATCGCCTCACCGACGACCAAAAGAAAAAGCTTTCCAAAAATAGTGAGGCAAAAATGGTTTTATATAATGCCTTACCTAAAAAGGAATTTGAAAGAATTTCTATGCTTAAAACCTCTAAAGAAATTTAGAATTCTTTAGTTGTAACACACAAAGGAAATCAACAAGTTAAAAACAACAAAATTGATTTATTTGTTCAACAATATGAAAAAGTTTCAATATTGGATGAGGACAATATAGATAATTCTTTTGCTAACTTTAATTCTATTATTACTTCATTACAAGCACTTGATGAGTCTTTTTCTAGTCGTAATCATGTCAGGATATTTCTAAGGGCGCTTCCATCAAAGTGGACACCGAAGGTGACGGCCATCGAAGAATCCAAAGACTTGTCAATCCTCACTCTCGATGAACTCATAGGCAACCTAAAAGTCTATGATCTCGTCCTCGCTAAAGACTCTGAAGCTTCAAAAGAAAAGAAAGAGAAGAACAAATTTCTTGCCTTAAAAGCCAAGAAAGTCTCAAGCGATGAAGAAACCACTTCTTCGGAAAGTGATGACGAAGAGTATGCAATGGTGGTACGGGATTTCAAGAAGTTCTTTCAGAGAAAAGGAAGATATGTCAAGCAACCTTATGAAGACGAGAAAGGGTTGCGGAAAGGCAAAGATGACAAGAAAGTAAATAACGAACGCACGTTTTTCAAATGCGGGGATCCTAATCACTATATTAGTGAGTGTCCCAAACGTGACGAACAAAAGGCGTTCATAAGTGGCTGGTGGGGAATGAGTGAGGAGGAGAGTGAAGAAATTTGTCTCATAGCAAAAGACTCAAACGAGGTATGTTCCGAGTCTCTATATTATAGTAGTTCATCGTTAGAAGATGAATCCTTACATCGTGTATATGATAAGCTTTGCAAAATTAGTCCAAAAGTAATTAACAAAAATAAGATTTTGAAAAACAAAAATGAACGTTTAAAAAAGGAAGTTCTTGAGTTAAAAGATAAATTAAAACAATAAGAAAAGGGAAAAGAAGTAGATAGTGATTGCGAGTTTTGTGTTCAACTTCAAACGTTAGTTGACCATCTTGATTCTAAGATTGCTAGAATAAGTACTAATACTTTTGATAAAATACTTGATAGTGTTAAAATGGGTAATTATCAAAAGGGTTTAGGTATTCAGGAACACATTGCGTCAACTAGCGAGATTAAAGAAACACAATTCGTTAAAGCGATTGAAAAAAAGGCTATTGTAGCCACGGATCCCACGGATCCCTTGAAAAATAAACCGTCTAGTGTAAATTTAGGGATCTGTGGGTCTGTATCAGCAAACAGTAGAAATAACGCAACCACGTCCTCTAGAACCGACTTTGTTATTGTTAACAAGAAGAAACCAATCCATGTTACTGTTAGAAATGTCAAAAAACCACCTCCACTAAAACAAAATCAAAGTTTTATGAAAAAAAAGGTCAATCGTTTTCTAAACCAAATAAAAATATAAGAAGACCAAATAATGTTTATCCTAGAAGTAACCACCATCAAATGGGATGGAATCCTAATGCACAAAATGGTTTTCCATTTCAAAACTTTACACCTTGGAATGCTTTCTCACCTTTTTCGTATATGCCTCATATGAATGAAATGTATAACACCAATGGACCCATAAACAAATGGGGATCAAACTTTTGAGTTAATTGTTTTCTTAGGTGTGTCTAAAGGTTGACTTAGATCCAAATGAATGGATCAAGGATAGCGGGTGCACGAGGCGTATGACCGGTAATAAAGATTCATTCTCTACGTACGAATCCTTCAATGGAGAAAATGTGGTGTTTGGAAATAGCAAGAGAAAAATCATCGTTAAAGGTACAATCTCTCACAAATCCTTAACCATTAACGACATATGTCACGTAAAAAACCTAAACTTCAATCTACTAAGTATAGGACAAATATGTTATAAAAAGTGCAACGTACTTTTAGTGAAACCGGTAGTAAAATATTGAAAAATGGTATTACTATAGGAAGAGGCATTAGAAAACATGGAGTCTGTGTCATTAAAATCAGAAATGAACCAAAAGGCAAACTTTTTCTTACCTCTATGGATGATACTTCGACCTTATGGCATCGAAGATTGTGTCACGCCATTATGCGAATTCTTCAATCGCTATCATCCAAAGAACTAGTAAGAAACCTACCCAAACTAAAATAAGAACATCATTTTTGTGATGCTTGTAACATAGGAAAACAAGTCCATGCTAGTCATAAAGCTAAAAATATGGTTTCTACAACTAAGTGTCTAGAATTACTACATATGGATTTATTTGCTCCATCCGCTATTCAAAGTTACGGAGGTAACTTCTATACTTTGTTTATAGAGGATGATTACTCTAGGTATACATGGACTAAATTTTTAAAGAATAAAACTGAAACGTTCGATTACTTTGAAATATTAAGTAAGAAAATCCAAAGATAACTAGGAAGTCCTATTGTGTCAATTAGAACGGATCATGGTCAGAAACTTGATAATGAAGTGCAATTCGGAGATTTTTGTGATGCTATTGGTATTACTTACAATTTCTCGGCTCCTCGCACTACATAATTAAATGAGGTAGTTGAGAGGAAAAATAGAACCCTACAAGAAATGAGTCGCACCATGATTAATGAGCAATCTATTCCTTAAAAAAATTTGGTGCAATGCCGTCGACACATCAACCTATATACTAAACCAAGTCCTAATTAGACCATTCTTTGTAAAAACTCCATACGAGTTACTACGAGGAAAAAATCCAAGGGGGCGGGGGTAGAAACTATTGTATATGCATATTCTGACCATGCAGGTGATTATGTTGACCGAAAAAGTACAAGTGGTGTATGTACTTTTATGGGTTGTTGTTTAACATCTTGGTTCTCAAAGAAGAAAACGGAATTGGCCATATCAACAACCAAAGCCGAATATGTCTCCGCCGTCAAAGCATGCCAACAAGCACTATGGATGAAACAAGTGTTAGTTGACTACGACATCCATCTAAGTGACATTGCCATTTTATGCGACAACAAAGGTGCTATTGATTTAAGCAAAAATCCGGTGTTGCATTCTCGTACCAAGCATATAGAGATCCGTCATCACTTCTTAAGAGACAATGTTTAAAAGGGGGACATTTCTATTGATAAAGTGTCATCCGAAGACAACATAGCCGACGTCCTTACCAAACCTTAAGTAATTGATTAACCAACAAGGTTAATCTTAGTCAAAAATTCTTTACTAAGTCATCAACCGAGTCAACAAAAAGAGTCACATTGATACCTTTCATCACCATCACTTGCTACTCTTGAATTTCTTTCTTACCTAGTAAAACTTAACCTCTCATCACCTCTATCACAACTTCCATACCTCTAACTCATGATGATGATTGCTATCATTATCACCATATCCAAATACTAGCTCATGAACTATGTGATAAAGTAAGCTTCATATTCTACCACATCCTACTTGGATCAACCACAACCTACTTGTGTCAACCACATCCTACAAGTGTCTCACTACCACTACAATTCATTGTCGCTCAACCATCCTCCACAAACATCTATGTTGTTAAAAGCCAAGTGAATTTCATACTGAAATGCGTCTCATCCCCAAATACATTTTTTTATTACCTTAAACAACCTTACAATCTTTAAACCAACCACGATGATGCAAGTAGTAGGATTATATTTTTTACATTTTTACACTTTGATGTGTATGGGATTCTCGTCTATGGACGAAATTTTACACTAATTTTTTCTTTGTAGGTTCACGCATATACATGGTTTTGTATATGGCACACTTGTCTCCAGACGTGGTTTACCTATTTTTTTAGGTTCTTCTTGATGTCGTCGAGCAAGGGGGAGCTTCCATCAAGCATCTACGGAGTGCATCATATGACTTACTTGTCTAAGGACGAATATATCTTTGCAATAATTTTTGTTTTGTAGATTTTCAAAACACACTAGGAGTACTTGTCACCCTGGAGCAAGGGGAGCTTTCATCAAAGCAAAAACATTGCAAATTTTGCAATACTTTCATCTTAGCCTTCCTAAAATACTTGATGCGCTTAAAAACGGGGAGCAACAGTCAAGGAGGAGTGTACACACATTCATTCTTCAAAATTCCTTTGTGTTTCGACAAAAGGGAGATTTCTTTCTCATCATATATTTTTATTTTATTTTATTCCACAACACTAACCTTGATGGAGGTTAAGCCTCAAAATTTGATCCATTGATCCATTAACAACAATGGTTATAATTCAAAGGATCTTTCTATGTATTTTTTTTGTGATTCTCTAGGTTCCTCTTAAAGGCGAGATCACAACCTCTTGAAGATGTGCAAGCTCAAGGTCATTAGTTGCTAAGCTTCGTCATCATCAAGACCACTGAAGTGAATCTTGTTGATAATTCTTCTCTTCCTCCATTAGTATTTCGTGTTAAAGGTATTGGCATGGTGTGCCAATTGCGTACAACAATGGGAGCAATAAGGTGTTTTGATTTTAACTTCACTAGGTATAATACAAGCTCGCCATTCTTGGGAGAAATGAAGTTTAAACTCCAAGGACATACCCTTTTTGTCTTTACAAAAGAGGGAGAAGCGTGTAAACAGAGAAGGTAATGTAAAGGAAGTACGGACACAAGTAACTTTGCCATTTTACCTATCTACTAAGTTTACATATATTTTGTCATCATCAAAAAGGAGGAGATTGTTAGTGCAAATATTATGATATTTAATCTATACAGTCTCGTTTGTTTTGTTGATGAAAAATATGTAACGTGTAATACATAACATAAAATGTATAAGTTACTCGTAATATTATTTTGTCTCAACATACTTTCCACACCTCTTGACGACTCAAGTGCTTGTGTGTTACAACACAGGTTCATACATGTTTGTTATGTTGCGTTATGATCAAACCCCTAACAAACCATTAAACATGTTTAGTTAAATAGTTTGTATAAAACTAAAACCATTTTTATAAAACACTTAAGTAATCTTGGTTACTTACATTTTATAAAATACATAAAAAAAAGTAAATGTGTTGGGTAAAAACCATGATCCATAACCCATACCCATGACCCATGATCCACAAACCATGACCCATTGCATGACATCATGCATGAAATCATGTTGGATAAAACCCATGACCCATGACCCAAAGTCCATAACCTATTGTCTAGATACATTGTATCTTGTTGGGTACCCATGACCCAAATTCCACGACCCATGGTTCATTACCCATAACCCATAACCCGATATGTAACCCAAAACCTGGATTTGTTGCCCAGTACCACAGTTCTGCCGGATCCCTTTGGGTTAGGCAGGTGGATCCCTCTCAGAAGTGATTCTTGGGGAAGTAACATGTTTTGGTCTTTCTGCCTATAAAGAGCAAACCACTTCTCACCATGTTTTTACACCTTTACAAATACTTTCTCTCCACCATTTCTAACATATTTAGATCAGTAGGAAACATGTAAACCACCCTCACTCATATGATCATAATGCTTCTAACCTTCATTTGTTGTAAGCATACTCCCGAAGTGATCCACCAAAACAAGCCTAGAGATCTTGCATCCTTACCTACTAAAGTGATCATCCATCACAAGCATACAAGCACATGAAGATCTTGTACAAAAATCTTGGAAAACTTGTCATCTTCATTCATGGAAGACTAACTACATCATGCTTTATGTTCTTGATGTTTGGTTTAGGATTTCATATCCATTAGACACATTGTCTTGGATCTTGTCTTGTATCATCTTCTTGTATCCATAGCTAGATTAGATGGTTTATCTGTTTGTGCCATAAAATACAAGGTTTGTTATGTTGGGCCACAAAATATAACATGTGTCATAGATGTGTCGTGTTGGTCGGGTAATGGTTCCCCTTTTGTAATGGAACTCGGTATCTAGCCTTGTACCAGATAAAATGTAGGTGACGTTGTGATAGGTTTGGTTCAACCTCGTGGAAGAACTCGGTGTCTAGGCTTGTACCGGATAAAGTCTAGGTAATGTTGTGTAAGGTTTTCTCCGCCGAGAATGGAGTTTGTTGATCTAGTGAAGTAACTCTAGAGTTGGTTACTCGGGGAGTGGAGTAGGGCGAAGAGGAACTTCACGACCGAACCACTATAAATCCTCGTGTTGGTTTGCGTATCATTTTACTTATTGCTTTACTTTTATTATTGCTTTATATTGTTGATTGTCTATGTGGTTGATGTTTATTTTTATGATGTATACTTGGTATTACATATAGTAATAAACTATATTTAACACTTTACATATTACGGCACGCTTGATCAAGAAAAACAAACCGGCCTAATAATGGCGAAACCTGATTTATAATGAACCATTAATCTTGTGGAATCTTATGTGATATTAAGGGGTTGGCCTTAAATGCCGTAATGCGTTAAATGCATCCTCGAGTCGAGATTAGCAAATATTTGATACAAAAGTTTTAAGTTTGAAACGGAAATGTATTCACCCCCCCCCCCCCCCCTCTACGTTTTTCACCCACTATATAAAATTGTAGAAATTAGAATTGAATACATCTAAAGTCTTGGTTAAAGCTTTATATTCCTATTCTCTTATCCTTTATTTTAATTATGTTAAAACTCATATTTTAATTATTATTATACCTTTTCATATCAAAACCTTTTAAACACATAATACCTTAGTTCTTCTAAACAACACCTTTTAGGGACGACACTTGGATTTAACTAGGCTTTACTACATTTGATTGGGTTCTCTGCCCGTTAGTATGTGTTAATCCTTGTAAGTATTTGTTTATTAATTTAAAGCAGGATGAAAAATACACACCAGGTTTTTCGCTCCGCTATCGGGGAGCAGTTTATTCAAAAAGATCTAAGGTATGCATGTATTTAATGATTAATATTTGACCTATTATATGAGACGTTTGTACTCTACAATTCTTCAAGTATGTAATTCGTTCTCTCGTATTGCAATTTTAGAATTTTGGATATATCCTATACATTTTTAAAATTTACAATTTTGGTGCTAATTACGGCGTAACCAATATGTCAGGTTACGCCGTAGATGAAATCTTTAATTAATTAATAAAAATTTATAAAACCTATATTACGGAGTAACTGGGTAACGAAGCTACACCGTAACTCGTTCCCAGTATAAATATAAACCTACGACGTAATCATTTATTACCTCATATTTTTTCCAACCGCCCCTACAGTAAAAATAATTTTCGAAGCAATTATTCTTTATGTGTTCCTAATCATCTCTAGATCTTATAATGGCATGTAATTGTTTCCAATCTCTTCTAATTTTCAAATTTTCAATCAGAGTTTATTTGGGGATCTAGGTTTTTACAATTTGTTTCATGTTATTGACCTCATTAATTGATGCCTATATTGAATCACTCATGTCTCCGTTAATTAATTAGGATCCATTAAATTGATGGTATTGAATTGGTTATTTGGGGATCTAAAAACCAACTTGAATAAATTAAGTCTAAGCATTTTCGTATTATTAGTATATAAGTAAATTGGTAAAATTTATTAGATTTGGGCAAATTTTTATGGTTACGACTTAACTAATCTTCGGTTGTAACCATTTCCGTTTTTCACCTTCTGATAGGGCTTACGACGTAACTGTGTGATGAGGTTATGCCGTAGCTGATGTTTAGAATTAATTTCATGTCCGTGGTAAAGACAGAGTTAAGGCTTAACTAGTTATTGAATTACGCAATAATCTTGTCATAGAGTCAGTTACGACATAACTAAGTGATGAAGTTACACCGTAACTATTATGCAGTCTGCTTATGTTATTTCACATCTTTTCATGAAACAACAACTATCCCGCTACCTAGTTTCAGTTTAATGGTTACAATGAGACGGGGAGGGAAGCATGCAAGAAAGACTATGCTTATTTGTCAAAGAAAGAAATCAACAGACCCGAAGCACTCGATTTTGACACCTTCAAAACTGTAAATAGTGGAAGGGCATTGAGAGATTTGAGAAAGTTTTGCAAGATTAATTTCTCAAACGATAACGGGAACTTTACATGCTCCGCTTGGTTTAGCTTGTTCCAAATTAGGGATCCGGTGATGCCGGTGTATGTAAGGGAATTTTTGGTGAGTGTTGAATTTTTTGAGGATGTTTTCATGTACTTTTAGCTTGGTGGTATGGTCAGGAATATGTCCATGAGGGAGTTTATGATTGCTATGGGTTTATATACTGAAAAGGAGTTGGACTCCGACATGTTTGAAGATTTTTATGATGAATGTAGGAGAGGAAGTCCTAACTCCTACAACCCTACAACTTATTTCAGTATGATCTCTTCTACTCCAGGGTACAATTCTAAGGACTCGCCTTCCGCCACTTTGATTTGAAGCCTGATCCGTTGATTGGTGCATAGGCTCATTGTTGTTTCAATAAAATCAAGGCATTCCGCAAGGGAGAAGATGACTATTGACGACTTGTTTTTATTGAATGGCATGGATGGTGGGACTTCAATTGATGTTCCTGGGCATTTGGCCAAGTTCATGTCTGGAGGCGCTAAGGGGTTCCAGAAGAAGAGTATGACTCAAGGTGCCCATTTGATTAAGGGTGTCAAGGAGTCTTGGTTTGATGACTCCTGAGAGTTTATTGTTGGAATCGCTCCTAACTCGTAAATGGAACGACATTGACGGGATTACATTTTCTATATTTGTTAGCTAAAACACATGGGCTTGTTATGTCATATAGTCATAGTTGTATGTGTTTAGCTATAAATACCCTCCTAGACTTTCCTAGGAGGGTGAGACTCTTAGTGTAATTTCAACTTTCATAATAATAAAACACCTAGTATTCTCCCTTCTTTCTATACTTTCTCTCTCTAACATGATGAAGATGTTCTTCCATCTTCCTAGACCTCCCGATTCACCAAATCTTCCATATAATCGGTCCTAACATTGGTACCAAAGTAAGGTCGGTTTTAGTTATGGTTGATTTTTGGTGATGTTTTTCTTGTCAAAATATTGTTTTAGAAATCAGTTATACAAAGTTTTAATCTTTCATAAATTTTTTTTTGTTTAACAGATTTTTACAAGTCATTTGTATCCATTTTGGGTCAAGAATGTCATATTGTCTATCAAGCTTTTAACATCTGTTTTGTGTCAATATTTGTTGTCCAAACAGTATTCTAAAGATTGAATCTCATCTTGTGACTTCTTTACACCAAACTCGTGAAACAAAGATGTGGTCAAATGGTCAGATTATGATTAGTCAAAGTGGGTCAGTTTATGTATTTATGGGTTTCTCAAGAGTGGTTGGAATCTTTGGTCAGAAAACATGTCCGAAAAAAGTCAACAAGGGTCAAAACCCTATTTCTACGCCTAAGGACTCCTCTACATATCATTTACGAGTAACTTGGAAAGTTACTCGTGAGAACCTTGCTTATGTGTAAGCTTACGCGTAAGGTTTAACCTTACGAGTAACCTTTCGCGTAAAATCTGTTACGCATAACCTTGTTTACGCGTAGGTATTACATGTAACTTTGTTTACGCTTAAAATATTGGCTCACGAGTAAGATGTGTTTACGCATAAGGTTTTTTTTACGCGTAAGAACAAAAGATAAGATCAAAGACTTATGCGTAAACTCAAAAATGACCACGACAAATACAAAATACCAATATACATCATTCGACCTCAGGAAATCCATCATCAGTCCCACAATCTTAAATTGAAAGAAAGAAAAACATTATTCCAAGAAAAGAAAAATATAGAATCTAAATCCAATCACAAAATCCTACAAGACCCTTTCAGCCCTCCCCAAACTCTCACAATCAATCAAAGTTCTCAACTGAAAGATAAATACACGAATCTTAGATTGTTTTTTCGTAGTATTCAAAGACACATCAAAACTTTTAAATGTCTCTAAACGAGAGAATAAACCCATCATAGATCCTATGAAGCCTTGCTTCATCTTTAATATCCGAACAAAAGGAAAGAAGAATAACAATTATCTTACCCTCACTCTCCTTGGTTCGTTCATTAATTGAAAAAAAAATTCATTCACCTACCCGTGACCTTTTATCTAGATCTTGAAGCCTAATCGTGTGATTTACAAGAACCGAGCATGAATTTGAAGGAAAGAATAGCAGATGAATGTTTTTTTAATTGCTTGTGTTTTGAAGTAAAATAAATGAAGATGAAAGGTTCTCTTGTGGTTTGTTTCTGTGTGTTGATGTGGTTGAAACACATCGAGAGGGGATCATTGATTAACTCTTGGTTTGTGTTTGGGAGATTTGAGAAATGAGTTTGGTTATTGAAGCTGCGTTTGGTGTAAGGTGGATAAGATGGGGGTGCAGGTTTGTGTGTGATTAGGGTTAGGTGTTACTAATCTTTATTAGGGTTAGTGGAGGGATAAGGACACTTTTATACCCGCCTGTTTTAGGTTAGGATTAGATGGATCGAATGGTATTTTGGGCTTTGGATAGATCACTAATTCTTTTAGGCCCGGGTTACTTTAAATCATATAGTGTTGGGTTTGAGGTTGGACCAAGGCTGGTGTACTGGATCGGATTAAACGAACTCATATGCTGAAAACTTAACTCACATTTTCAATAAAATTTATCAATTGTTTTTTATTTCAAGAGATTAACAATTGGTATTTTTTTTATTGAAGAATGTTACATTTGGGGTTCGTTTCGTCAACATGAATTAACACGAGGATACATTTTGACAAGATCGGGAAACCATTATCAAGTTCATTTAAACCTTTAACAAAGGCTAGTTTTGGGCATGTAACCGCAAGAGGTGATTACGGCGTTAATTCTTTATTATTTATTTAAGGTTGAAGTGGGATATCATGGATGAGTGTACCTAGTATCTGAAGATATCGGGGTTGGTTGGATGCATGATTCTTCGAGAACCTTGTTCGAGCTTTAACCGTTACGAATGACAAAGACTTGAGTTGTCTAGTTATACCTGATGTAAGGAGTTACGTTGTTGTGCTCACAGCGTATAGCTATCACTTTTAAGGAGTTACGTTGTTGTGCTCAAGTGTCAGAAAAAGCTGTGGATAATTCGAGAAACTTTAAGTTTACCCCTTTTCGATCCCGTTAATCAACCCGGTAAGGAAAAGGGTTCTTCGTCTGACAATAGTGCAAGTTTAAGTAACAAGTTCGGGTGATTTTACTTCAGTCTCAAGTTCGTCATATTGGGTTTTCTCCATCAGTAGTCACTACAAAAAGCCGTCAGAATGATAATGGGGTCGGTAAAGAGTTAGCTGAGAAGAGAAACGAAACAAATAAAATACGTAAATGGTTTGCGCCAATAGTTTACTAACACACTTACGTTTTCACATAAAACACTAAACAAGTAAAAGTGGTTTTATGATTTAGTAATACATATGTACAACAACTAGTGTTTACATATTGGGCAAATATATACATAACTAGTATGTATCATAATGGGTAATACAATGCGTAGAAGTTTAAGTATTTGACCCATTGACCAAATACATTGAATGTTGTTGGGTAAAACCCAAAGTCCATGACCCATGCCCATGGAGCATAACCCATAACCCATTGCATGATATCATGCATAAGTCATATATGGATATTATCCATGACCTATGGTTTTAACCCGTCAAAGTTCATGTCTATCAAGAGTTTCTCGAATAGGTACTATCTACTCGAACAAGTATTCGATTTATGACATTTCAGATTTCGTCAATTCATTGGTTAAGTCTATTCGTACAAAGATTCAATCACAGTCCAACATATTTGTATCACACAATTTTTCTCCCCCTCAAAAATGGCATATTAATGTTATTTTTGATGAAATTTTGATATCGAATATGACCATTTCAAGTTTTATGGGAAGATTTCCGCGAAGAACATTGTTTGAACAAAGATATTTTAGCAAATACTCTCCCTCAACAAGTAATACTAACTTTTGAGGTTTTGGAAACACGAGAGGAAGTACTTTTTCTTTTGACCAAAATTTTGAAATTTTGAAGGTTTGATAAATTTTACTCAAAAGTAAGAAGCGTTCGCTCCTTTTATAAATATTGTGGCACTGATGTGTACCACATGGTCCTTTCATTACAAAAACGGGTTGTACACTGTTACGTGTGCACAAGCCATAATGATTAAATAAATCAATCAATCAAAAATACAATAAAGAGTTGTTTAAGGAGTACCTAATAATTACACACGACCCGGGACTCTCTCTTCACGTTGAAATGTTGCAATAGAGAAACTATGTCGTCCTCTCACATAGCTTTCCAATCTCCTCATCTGATCCCGATGGAACATTCTTGCATCCAGCCTTTTAATTATCCTGCGAGCTTCCTTTCTTTCTTCCGAGTTCCACCTCTTCTTCGACCCAATACCTTCTTGGATATCCTTTAACCGGTAAGCTAACCCATCCCGAACCATCTTCAACGTATGATCACAAAATTTGTGGATTTCGTCGTATGCCATAAAGCAAGTATGATGAAGTTCACTGCGGTAGACGACCCCAAATTTTGGTTTCATCACGATAGTGTACTGAGGTAGTTGATTGATATTGGGAAAGTGTAGAAACGGTTGTGTTAGGTTAATCTGCTTTTGGTATGATTCGACCACAAGTTGTAAATCTTCAACACGTTCTTGAATCACCTTGTTTCGAATGAAGATCAGTAGGGCGGTGATGTACTGAAGTTGAACATCTGTGGAGAATTGTCTCATCCTTCCTTGTACCTTTGCAAGGAACATATCTTCGATGTCGTTGAGAGACAATCTCGAGAAATCTGCTTCAGTGAAGTCATATTCTTTTTCATCTTATCGGTTGACCTTGATCTCTGACAAGAATGAATAACCCCATTTAGTTGCCAATGTGACCTTCATGATAGCAACGATCTTCTTATCACTCTTAACCTCCTCGTTTGACTTTTGCACTTGACAGCTCCTGTAGTACAATCTTCTCCGTGATGGCCAATGATGAATTCCATACTTTGCATCAAGATCATAGTCCACCACGTTGTGAACGAACAATTTGGTGGCATCTTCTTCAATGGCTATGTTTGTAGAGAAGACTGCAGCTGGTATATTGAAGGTGAGTGATGTAGCATACTTTTTGCTGACGCTACTGCCGTGTTGGAGAAACTTGAGGTCGTTGTTGAAGAAGAAGCGGTATGGAATCTTAGGTTGCTCGGGTCGGCCAATGGTTGGTAGTGGTTTTGTCTAATCGGTTTAGTATGGAGTGTTACCCTTTCTTGAAAAATCGATGTTAGATTCGGGATTTAACCAGTCGATGTTATTGGACATTGCACGGGCAATGTTGTCCAAATGATATTCGACTTCAATTGCGCTACTTGATCTTTCTTTTTAGCAAGTTGAACGCGTCATTCTTTATCCTGCGCAATTCCACTTTCGTCATCTTTTTAACCTTGAAATGATCATGGATAATCTTTACTTGCTCCATTGTATGGCTGTCTAACGGTTCTTGACCTTCCGGAAATCTAGGCGTCGCATCAACCATCTGACTGAACCAGTCATACTCTTCTGTGTCGTCTTCGTCTAACTAGGAGACGACCGAACTTGGTTTCTTCTTCTTTGGTTGGGAGGATGATTCTGGTTGTTGTTTAGGTAATGGTTGAGGTGATGGTTGTTGTTAGGGCTCAGGAATTTCTTAATCTTCACCACCGGTATAGGTAAAGATAGGTTTACCTTGTCATTTAGATTCAAGAGAGTAGGCGTATGGCTGGTCATGAGCACGTCCCACTTCAAAAAATCAAAAGGAGAAGAGGCAATGATAGGTTTACCTTGTGGCGTGAAAGTGGAAGGAAAACAAGATCAAATAAGGCACTAGTACACCCCTTTTGTGCCCTAGCATGTAACGACCAGAAGGAGTACAACCAAGAGCAAAATCAAGCGACCCTTATAAGCCCTAGAAGACATGACCAGAAACCCACGACCAAGTTTCTTTGAATCAGGACTCCGAATTCCTGAAGACACTTCACGAATCAAAACTGCGATCACAACCTTCTTGAAATACTTCACGAATCTCTTGTGTTCTTCTTGTGGTCGAATGGATTAGAGAAGGAAATATTGTAGCCGTCATTTTTTGTAGATTAGGGTTTCATGTGTTTTCATATGGAGCGTATAACAAAAAAAAGAAGAAGGGGGAACACCGGTTCTTGCATTAGACGAGCCAAAGGAAGGAGTATGGGCCAAGTCCAATCTCCAACTTATTACATAGATGGGCCTTTACTTTTAAGTTAATAAGTGTTTTATAACTTATGAAATTTCGACTCGTGTAACATATAGGCGCGTAATATGCATAGACGTGAAGTGTCAGAAAATCTCATTTATTTTGTACATTAGGTTTTACAACTCTAACCTTTACGAGTTAGGTTAAATTTCACGTTTAAGGAGCTTGATGAATTTTACGTATTTTATAAATATTAAATAGAGGGCAAAATAGTCATTTTACATGCTTGAGATTTTTAGGGTTTTACAACTCTTCCCCTCTAAAAGGAAATTTTCGTCCTCGAAAATTGCAGTCGCAAGGGTACATAGAGACGTACGAGTTCAAGGCAGACGTGGCAATCTATAGCTTCACACAGATAATAATGATTTCAGTTCCAAAGCGTACAAATCTTACACATAACAGATGTCGGTGAGAATCTCACAAAGAGGTACAGAATTCCAAACGAACATAAGGAGTGTCAAATAACGGATATAAGCCTTATTCCATTCACGTACCAACCCCAGGCATTTCCCAAGATGTCGTATGATTTCAATAAGCTCAAATTATATGGTCTCGGTATTATCACGTTGATCAGGCGTCATAATACTTGCATCACATAACAAGCCCTTATTGTCACCATATTCTGTCCCGGGTCATGACAAACCACATAGCCAATATCACACAAAACATATCACATACAGATAACAAGTAACATACCAAAGCAGACCATATCAGAATGAAAGAAGGTCATAAACTTGCACAAAACGGTTCCTCATGACTCCTTACTGACGATCCAAAAGAAAGGCTGAGATATAACCAAATTGCTAAACGATAGAACTTCACAATTCAAACCGAGTTCTGAACAAATCAAAAAAAAGCAATACCGATCAAAATCTCTGACCAAAATAACAAACCGCCTCAAAATGCATGACAAACGAATCGGAGCAAAATAAGTCGCGTCAAAATCATATGAAGTAGATGAACCTTCTCAGCCACCGGTTGAATCTTGTCTCCGTCTTTTGCGTCTTTGGTTGGTCCGTCCAGCTTCCTTCAGCAGCACGGCAGTCGGGTGTGGCTTCTGCTTCACGAACCTCTCCAGCCCAGGGACTGTTGCAGCAACGCAGGGTCGACTCCATCAACTTGGGCTCCACGGGTAGTCTCCATCTAACGGTCGACAAATGGATGTACGAAGACAAAATAACAAAGTTCGACGCGAAAAGAAGAAGGCCAAAACAGTGAAGACGAAAGATTATCGAAGTCAAATCTGAACGACAATCAAAAGGAATCAAAAGAGATCAGAACAGACGGAAGCCTAGTGTCTACCCAAGTCCTCACAGGTCAATCCTAAGGTCAACAAGACGAAACCTGGCTCTGATACCATAATTGTAACACTCCAACCCGACAAGGGTAGAAGTGTCACATTCTGTGTCATATCAACATACAAATAAAATATTTACAAACGGAAACCTTAAAAAATGAAGTTTCAAATCATATAAACAATTGTCTGACGAGGAAAATACAATATCCAAAATGAATGAAATCTCAAAACAAAACTCTTCAAAGTAAGTCCATAAGTACTATGGTACTAGGGTTGGTCCACTAAGATACTCTAACTCTCAGCCCATCGAAGCCCATCTTCAAACCTAAAACCTGCCACAGGAAAAGAAATGCGGGCGAGCTTAAAAAGCCCGAGTGAATGATATAACAAAACGAAAACTAAATAAAGTTTGAAATGCAAAATGAAACAAAGGAAACGGATAACAAAGTCGCAGCGGAATGAGATAAATGAATCATTGAGGATTTTGCGGAAACACAATCATACAGGAAACCGGAAGAACAAATAGCAATTAAGAACAAACACATATCATATTGATGGCACCAACGCAAACGCATCAAGATAACCAAACATTAACTAAAGCAGGAAATTTGAGTACATATGAGCCAAACGAAATATCAAAAGGCTAACGGAAACAATTTCTAGTAAGTAAACATGGCATTCATACAAATCAATTAATCTACATTTAACACACTTAATCCAATATTGTAGCAAAGGAATAGCAAGTCAAATCATGGCAGACACACATGCAAATAGAAAACATAGTAGGAAAACTATAACTAAATAAGCAAAAGACATAGCATAGCAATTAGCAAATTATCAAAACAGATATCATAATTAAACCATTTTCCAAACCAAAACTTAATATAAACAGAGTCTAAACATGGCAGATCAAACATAAGCAGATAGATACCCTAACGGATAGGCAAAGTTCACCAGATTTACTGAACAATCATACTTAATAAACTTTCAGGATACTCACTTTCACACTAGCACATTCATCTCACAGATCAACTAATTCACATAACGGTAAACTAACATAATATCAGATGACAGCCTGCGAATCATATTGAAAACATATTAATCATATCCTAGCATAGTAGACGGTAGTCACTTAAACATACAAAAGCATAACCACATATCATAACATATAATAAGCCTAGCACATAATTATAAACACTTGAACATACCGAATCAACATCAGAATACTTAATACAGAAATAACAGATAAAGATTTAGTTAACTACCACGAGCCCAGAACATATCATATTAGAAATATCTTTCTTATTCAGAAGGTAACCTCATAAACTAATTGGAGTAGCTAGCTCCAAGAATTTTGTGAAGACGCGTATTGCACACGACATCATTCACCAGAAACATATCGATAACGATCGATCTAGGATGCATCCATAAGCCCCAACATGAGATAGTGGCCATACTATCAATAAAAGATAACGGAAGGGACGTGGCAGAACATCACTCTACCGCCCTAGAGTCATGTCAGAGGTGCATCACTGACACGGACATGGAACCCCATGACTAGTGAAATATTGGCTCGGTGTCAAACTAACTTAGGTCAAACAGATTGTCATAATTGACACAGATCATAACCAAACACAAAGTTCAAAGATAACATATCGATAATTCATATCATAAGGTTCATGTTCAAAGGTTCAGAAGTCAAAAGTTAATGTAGTAGTCATATATCATACTTTCATAACCAAATGTTCACAATTCAGAAATTCATAGTCAAATATAGCAAGGTTCAACAAATGTGCGTATCAAAGTCTTTCTAACATAACGTTCAAGTCAGATATTGCATGATTCAATAAAACAGGTGTTTCAAACAAGCAACAGATCAAACAATCAGAAAGGGTTCATAGCAATGGCATAGGAAACCCTAATAATTGAAATAGAAAAGCTAACGAAAGAAACGTCATAAGAAACCCTCTTGAAAAGGTCGAATATCGTACCTTAGCAACGTAATGAAAACAACGGAAAAGTAACACCGGAAAGCAACGTCGTATCTTCGTCAACGAATCTACACGAATTGATATCAGATATTACTTATATACTCCTTTTATAAGCTTCTTATGCATGTATAAGTGTTTTACTTATTGATATAATCTTTTTATCTTTTATTTTCTTAACTTCATATCTTGACCAGAATTTAGCGATTTATATAAAATACTTACTTAGCTCAAATAAAATCAAGTAAAATCCCAGGGGTTCCCACATGAGTTAAAAGACTCTCCAAAAATTGGTGGGTTCTATCTCCATGCCAAATGGCCTATGGAAAATCACAAGTCCAGACCTGTCCAGAAAGTGATCAGAAAATACACCTTAAAAGTTTACACTTATTGGACCTGTTTAGACACCTTGTAAAAATCCCCAAAACTCCCAGAAATTCATTTATATCCTAAATATCACTCCTGTAAAAGGAGAGCTCCCAATTCCTTATGGTTTGAAAATGAAAAATCAAACAATCCAACAAAATTTCAGACCCGTTTTCTCAGCTTTGACACTTGATCTTGTAAAATTCAAAAATATGACTTAGACAACTCCAAATTCGACCAAACCACTTGGAAAAATTAACTAATACATTAAAATAAGTTTAAAACCAAAAATACCGAATTAAACACTTATGTAACTCAGTTTAACAAGCATACACATTCGACCTATAAATCTGCCCAGGTCAAAATTCATTTTAAAGCCATCATATAACAAGTTTTAACCATTCTAACACACAAGAGACTTATATATTTTGATTTTAACGTGACTTAGGCTTCATTTACAGCCCTTACAATGAACACACCCAAAGTAAACCCACTCGACACAAAGTAAATTCCACAAGTCGACACGCATTTAGAGTTACGTATATTCGTTATTTTATGTGACAAATTTCTCACCCGAGTCAAAGTATGAGACTTTTACGTGACATAATCTTAGGTCTTTACAAAGCTTATTTCAAAACAACTTAGGTCATTTAGATTCAATAGAGTAGGCGTATGGCTGGTCATGAGCACGTCCCACTTCAGAAAAACAAAAGGAGAAGAGGCAATGATAGGTTTACCTTGTGGCGTGAAAGTGGAAGGAAAACAAGATCAAATAAGGCACTAGTACACCCCTTTTGTGCCCTAGCATGCAACGACCAGAAGGAGTACAACCAAGAGCAAAATCAAGCGACCCTTATAAGCCCTAGAAGCCATGACCAGAAACCCACGACCAAGTTTCTTTGAATCAGGACTCCGAATTCCTGAAGACACTTCACGAATCAAAACTGCGATCACAACCTTCTTGAAATACTTCACGAATCTCTTGTGTTCTTCTTGTGGTCGAATGGATTAGAGAAGGAAATATTGTAGCCGTCATTTTTTGTAGATTAGGGTTTCATGTGTTTTCATATGGAGCGTATAACAAAAAAAGAAGAAGGGGGAGCACCGGTTCTTGCATTAGACGAGCCAAAGGAAGGAGTATGGGCCAAGTCCAATCTCCAACTTATTACATAGATGGGCCTTTACTTTTAAGTTAATAAGTGTTTTATAACTTATGAAATTTCGACTCGTGTAACATATAGGCGCGTAATATGCATAGACGTGAAGTGTCAGAAAATCTCATTTATTTTGTACATTAGGTTTTACAACTCTAACCTTTACGAGTTAGATTAAATTTCACGTTTAAGGAGCTTGATGAATTTTACGTATTTTATAAATATTAAATAGAGGGCAAAATAGTCATTTTACATGCTTGAGATTTTTAGGGTTTTACAGTTTGCCTGACCAGTGTCTTAAGTGTTGGGTAGAGTTATCTTGAGAACATTTCTTTAGTCACTCCAGGGACAGTTTGGAGAAGGAAATGATGAGTATAGTTCCTGATCTGCTCGTCCATTTCTCCTTTAACGTCTCTGTTGAGGAATAACTTTATTTGATCTCTTTCCTCTATGAACCTGTTCATCTCTTGAGAAAGCTCATTTACCCTGTCATCTAGCATGTTCAGTTTTCGGTCCTGAAGACTTTGTTTATGTTTTCTGGATTCATGCACGACTTTCTGGTTCTTGGCTTTGGTTCGCGATGCCCATGTATCCGCCCTTTTCTTGACTGATTTCGATGATGAATTTGTAGTTGTTTCTTTGGATGGTGGTGGTGATGAGTAAGAGGATGATTCTGTTTTAGAAGTGTCATAGGGTTGTTCCGAAGATTGTTGAGGATTGTGTTCAGGATTGTCCAGAATGTAGTCCTCTGTTTCCTTTCTGATGCGTTCGTCTTCGGCCTTCTTAGCAAGTTCTTCTTCTACAACCCTTTCTTTTGCAGCTTCTTCCACATCTTTTTCTGTTACTCTCTCATCAGTCTCTTGTTCTTCATGTTCAAAGTTGAACATCATCTGATTCCTTGGTGGTGGCACCAGTTCCCTTATCAGGTTGATTAACCGTATCAAGAACTGATGTAAGAGGAACACCACCGCTGGAACCTCCATGGCCTTTCAGTTGTTGAAGATTGAATTCTTTAGCAGCATGCTCCATCCTCAGTTGATTCAGAGTTTTCTGATATTGTTTCTGTTCATCCTTAGGATCAAATTCAACTTCTGAGTCTCCTTCTTCTTCTTCTTCCACTGGCTTCTTCCCTTTGTCGATGAGGGATCAGCGTGTTTGTCCTCCGACTTCGGGTGGATGTATCATCCTTTTGCTCTTCAGAGTAGATAGTCACTTCATCTGACTCAGTTTCAGAGTCGTCGTCATGTAGAATTGGTTCCAGTTCAACTTTAGGACAAACGATCTGAGTTGGGACTCTTTTCTTTAGGCTTGGATGCCTTTTCTTATACTTGGTAGTGCTTCTAGTGCTTCTTGCTCTCCTTGCCCTAGTGGTAGCCACAGAAGTTGTCTTTTCATCCATGAACCCAACTTTCCTAGCATGTACAACTTCCTTATAAAGAAGGTATGACAGAAGAACCTTGATTTCACCAATGATCAAGCAATCAAGTAGTTTCGCACCTTGTTTTCGTGTTGACGAGTCTTTGAATCTGACAGTATTCAAGGTCGGCTCATATAACATTGAGTGTGTGTTGGGGTCATTGATTCTCATTGGGATGTCCAGGTGCTTCCCGAGGAGGTTGTGGATCAGCAACTTTGTATATTTGATGAAAGGGATTTTGGAAACAGGCTTCCTGTAATGTTGCATCATGTCTTCCCATATCAAGCTTGCATAGTCAATATGTTTCCTATTAACCATTCCCTAAAAGGTCTGGAGATGCATCAGCTTTGGGTGTTCATGATCACTATCTCTCCCGGAGACAGACTTGGCGATCATGATGTATAGAGTCCTCCAGAGCCGAGGGATGTTTTTTAGATCAACACTGGAATAATTAGAGATGATGCCAACAACTTCATCATATCCAATGTCAACCATAAATTGCAATACTTCCTCTTCACTAGGAGTTGGAACGTATTCGGTAGACTGAATGGCTGGTAGAAGAAGAATGACACGAAGATCCGCCACTTTAACTGTGACTTCCTTGTTGCCAATGGTCACTTTCACTGCATCTTGACCATCGATTTTGTCCATAGTGTACCAAAACTGATGGATGTAGATCTCTGGTACTGAAGTAGAGTTAGATATCATGAGTCGGAAGGGATGATCCTTGAGGATGTCAACTGCAACTCTGCACGAAGATTCAGAACAAGTGAAGTTTTCGAAGTCGACTATGAGATTGTTCTTTCCAATAGTTTTGTGGTAGTCCGCAGGGAAGATATCTGCCATCGTGAGTTCATTAGGAGCATTGAGATGTTCCTGATTGACGTCCATTTCGCGATCTGAAAGGTATAGAGACAAAAGAACCAACATATTGAAAGACATTATGTTAGTCTAAGTTTGATTTTATTGTCCAACTATTTGATTGAATGTTATCATGTTTAGGAATGTTAAGAGTCCAAAGTCACACTAAGTCCAATTTTCTGAATTTGAGGTGATAAGTTACGTGAGTATATTAATTTTGAATTTTAATGTCCAAATTTCACTTAATCACACAACATTTTAACTTTTGATAGCTTATGAGTGGCATTTTGGTTTTCGTGACTTATGAGTAACTATTACAAGTATTTTACGCGTAACATTTCAAAAATAAAGTGACAAGTTGGCTTAGGCGTAAGCATGTGAGCTTATGCGTAAACGATGGACCATAGGCGTAGGCATAAGCTTAAGAGTAAGGGCAAGCCTTAGGCATAAGAAAAATCTTATGCGTAAAGCTGTTCCCTTAGCTTATATGCTTACGCATGAGCTTTGGCAAACAGAGTTACGCTTAAGGTTTACTCGTAAGAGTAGCCCTTAGGCGTAAACATCCAAGTTTACGCATATCATTCTAGGATACGCGTAGTCCCACTGTAAACCCTTATGCGTAAGTTTTACGCGTAAGATTGCTCTTATGCGTAACCTTTACGCATAAGGTATTACATAAGCGTAACACATGAACACCTTGGTTTTGATTCTTTACGTGTAATTAACATGTAACAATTAAACATAACAACATGATTACAACACAATCCTTATACTTCCAGAATCACAAAAAAGGCATAGGTTTGAACAAGTTATGCACAGAACAGCTTAGGCGTAAGAATTTCTAAAACCCTAAACTTAGATTCTACGCGTAACAAATCTAGCCATAGGAAATCATCAAGATTGTTTCCAACATGTTCTTAGAGGTCATATGAGTAGCCTACAACAAGTTTTAACATGAACTACTCAAAGAATCAAAAGATTCATGTTGTGTGACCTATAAACCCTAAAAATTAAATTCTCACTATTTGATGTTTCTGGGTAGGATTCAGGGCCAAATTCATGTAATTAGCATTGTTCTAAAGCTACTGAAACCAACTAATTGCATCAAAACATCTTTATGCGAAAACCCCTAAATCGTACATAAACCCTAAAAATTCAAAATTGTTCAAAACTAGTTTCTGGGTTGAATTAGATGATGGAATTGGGTATAAAACATGTTTATGAAAGATTTGACACTATCCATATCATCAAAAACACACTTTGGCAGATTCATGTTCATATGAATACACGTAAACCAAAAATCAAACATTTTGAAGGATTGAACCGTTGGATTTGAAAGATATTTAAAATAATTGTTTATAAACATAATAAAAACCTTTTTACACTTACAGTTTTTGATTTGGTAACACGGATTTGAAGATGGATTTTGAGTCGTGGATCTTGGTTGGTTGAAAATTAAATGATAAGAGTAAATGATTTGAAATAGTTAGGTGGATGGTTTTGTTAAAAATAACTTTTCAAAGATGACAAGATTATCCCCTCCACCTCAACCATTTTCAACCAAGACCCATTGACTTCCACTTTGGTTAGACAAAACTCATTTAAGGAAAGAAATTTAACGATACTCCCCCTCAGCTTTTGAAATGATAAAAATTTTAAAACATTTGAGTCCGAGGAGAGTATTTAGCAAGAAACATATCCACCATTTCTGAAGAAACAACATATTTTTGGTAACATGCAAGTACAAGGTTTTATGAAACTAAAAAATATTTACTTTCTCCCCCTCAACACTTGTTAGGGAAAAATTGTGAAATGTTTGATAGAAAGCAGTGTTGACGGAAGATTTGTACTTGCAATGTTTGATTTTAAGATAGAAGAATATTTTTGGATTTTATCAGAATTTATATTTTTGTATTTTGTTTTTGAAAAGTATTTACAAAAGAGGTTTTGGTGTTTGACTGATTTTAAGAATGTGTTAAAAGTTCGTCCAATTCTTATGGAGTCAAACACCTCATACCAATTCAGTGAATCAAATTAGTAAATCTTACGGGAGCCAAGGCTGTAGTGAGAAGATCCGCTAATTGGTGTTTTGTACCTACAAAGTATAATTCAACGGTACCCTTTTCCACATGCTCTTTGATGAAATGATATCGAAGATCAATGTGCTTTGACTTCGAGTGTTGAACGGTGTTGCACGAGATCGCAATAGCACTTCGGTTGTCACAGTACACCGGAATTCTGTCAAATACATAACCATAGTCCTTGAGTTGTGTTCTGATTCGTTGGTTGTGAGTGTGAAAATAAACACAAATTCAACGTATATCAAAATAACCGTGAAACCCGACAAATTAACCTTTTAGGAAAAGGGTTAACGTGCCAAAGCTCACGAGTGTGAATAAAGTGATACCGGGAAAGTGATTTCCCCGGGTCGTGTCCCAACGAGGTGTGAAATTGACGGAGTCGCTGAGTTTCGTGATTAGGACTTGAATTGGTTGAACGATTTTTGGATTTTGATTTCGTTATTCTACAAAATAGAGAACTGGAATGAAAATTAAGCATGTAAAACAAATAAATTACTAAATAAACTACGACTAAGCCTAAGAAACAACAAGACAACGCTAAATTACATCCTAGGGTGCTAAAATGCAAAAACGTGAAAACCCGAGCTAATCCCGAGCTTCAAAAAGTAAAAATGATGCAATTAAAGGCCTACGGATGTGAAACTAATTTTCCTACATTCTAAATGACTAAAAATAATTTTAGGAAAAAGCCGGGTATTTTTTTTGAGTTTTATTTTATTTATTACAAATTAAAAACGTTTTTAATCTAATTAAATGATAAAAATTAGTAAACTAATTGAGAAAAATGTAGAAAAATCCCAGAGAGTACTATTTATGCTACTGATCCTAGGAAAATTAAAATATCTGGTGGTGCTTTTGGAAATAAGCTACAAATAAGCCAATAAGTGCTAAAGCTCAAGACTGCCACATCTACTTAAGTAATTAGTTGTGTAAATAAATAACCAAAGAAGTCCCAAGGGCAATTGGCATACAGGTACCCACAATCGCCCTCTTGAGGGAGAGGTCTCAGGTTCGACCCCTGCCTTTCCCTTTTTGCAAAATTATATATATTTTTTTTTTCTTTGAAATTCTTTGAATGAGCTGTTTAAACAGCTTGTTTGACACTGAAAATGATAAAGAATCCAAACACCCTTTATTCAACTGATAAACAAAAATAAGCTAAGCAAAACTCAAGGTAAGCTATTCAACAAATTTTTAAACTTTGAAAAGCTTAAACTCAAGCTGTAAACAGCTTATTGACAGCAGACATGGCACAATGGGTCTGATTGGTTTAAGGGGGCTGTCAAAGGGACTACAAGCTACTAAAAAAGCTTTAAAAAGCTAACATGATATTGAAACCTACTCTATCACCTAATAAGCTACAAGGGATGAGAAAATAAAATAAGCTAGGAAGCCATCAAACTATCCCACTGATGCTGCATTAGGTGCACTAAAACAGCCCATAAGGGGTTTTCAAACCTACAAATAAGCTACATAATAAGTTCTAAATTCTAAAGTAAGTGAAAACAAATCAAGTTCATACATCTAATAACTAACTAGCAACTAAGAAGCTTAAAAAAAATGAAAGGGAGGCTGTTGTGTACCTGTTGCTGTAACAGTACATCAAAACACCCCAAGAAGGGCTTTTGATGGCTAAAAATAAGCTGCCAAGAGAGCTTCTAATCTGAACAGAAAGCTGAAAATATCAAGTTTGCACTAATGAGTTTCCTAAGAAGCAAAAGTAGGGCAAGGGCAGTCCCTTGACAGCTTATAAATAAGCTGTCAAAGTGGCTTAGTGTGGCTGCAGTTGGATTGATCAGGTCATAAAGGAGCACTTAGGGGGCTTAAATAAGCAACAAAATAAGCTCTAAAGTCACAAATAAACTAGCACCTATAAGGCTTATGCATCTAACTAGTTGATTTCATCAAATTCTAATCCTAGATCTAACTTAAACCTCCTAAATCTAAGCAAAAAAAAGAGATGCAGCTGCTACAGTTTGCTCATCTTTAAGTAGTACTACTCTAAACTACTTTTTACCAACTACAAACTAATTTCAACATTAAACGCATAGAATCATCACTTGGCTAAAGCATTAATTGAATACCAAAAATGGGTCAAACTAGCATTAGACCCAAGAACTATCCTCGTCCAAACTCCCCTTAGGGGCAGATTTACCCTTTTTTTTAAAAAAACTGAGAAGACTTAGAGATTTAAAAACACACTTGTGAACTTTAACACAAGCTCAAATTAGCTTATAAAAGATTACCACACAATGTTCAAAGCAAAACTGGAATGAGATGAAAAGACAGATTTGAAAGTCTAAAAGCTTGAGAATTTCATATACCAAAAGAACATAATACAAAACTGAAAATGTAAAGATGAATCCAAACTTAAATTAAAAGCATTACAATTAAAGTGCAGAAAATAAAAAGCTGGACTAGAACTAAAAGTCTAGACCAATCTTTTACATATTCCCTAACTCCTATTTATACAAAAAGCTGAAAACTACTTTCTTTTGTCTTCTTTTATTTTTATTTTATTTTTTTTTTCTGATGTGTTTCTTGTGTGAATGTAAACAAACCAAAAACATCCTTGTGCTTCTTTGAATTAATCCCAACCATCAATTAATTAGGTACACATATTGAGAGCCAATCTGAGTCGTTCCTTGGGGTTTTGTAAGTTTGGGATTGCCATGGTGGCATGGGGTTCTCGTGACCTTGCCTTGGGAGATGAGTGGGTTGGAGATTCGGGATTGAGAGAGACAGGGGAGGAGGGAAAAAGATTGGCGGGCAAATGGGTTTACTGGGTTTTTATTTTTTTTTTTTTTTTTTTGTTTCTGGTTTTAGAAGAAAGGGGATGAGAAAAGTTTTATTTATTTGTTTTGGGGGAGGTCAAGTGGAGTGAAGGGGTCCAAAAGGCTAGGGAAGGTTCAAAGGGTTGGAAAGGGTTGATATAAAAAGGGTTTTTAAAGGTTTTTAGGTTTGTTTTCCCACTCTCACTCCAAACACGCGTCTTGGGCTATGAAAATATAGAAATCCACTCCCGGCTTCGTTTGTTTCAGCACTTTTCTAATTTCGGCTCGTTTTTTTTTTTCGTTTTCAATCCTTTTGTACCTGCAAGACAAAAAACACACTCCGAGGATATTTTTAACATATTTTGATCATATTAGGGTGTTTTTAGTCGTTTTTGTGGTCATAGATGGGTAAAAATGATGAGTGAATAAGCACTCATCAAATTCCCCCACACTAGGCAATTGCTAGTCCCTAGCAATCTTTTGAGAAAACATAATGGATTTGAATCTCTTTACCAAAAGCCATTACTTCTGGAGTAGCCAAATGTTTCAGTTCAACTAAGAACTATGGTACACTGATAACCATATGATTTTGAGCAAATCACCAGCTTCCAACGGATTTGATTTGTCTTTACCAGAAGCCGTTTGCTCCTGGACTAGCCAACTCTTAGATAAAATATCTTTGGTGAGCTGATTACCAATTATGGTTTTCCAACTGCCTTTACCACAAGCCATAAACTTGCGGGCTAGCCAACTCTTCACTAATTAAAGATATGGTGAGCTGAACACCATAAAATTTTGGGCAAATTGCAAGCCGTCAACGGATTTGAGATATCTTTACCAAGAGCCGTTTGCTCCTGGATTAGCCAATCCTTTTGTTTATTAGACATGGCGGACTGATAACCATAAAAAAAATTTTGGCCAAAAATGGGGGAATTAGGTGGTATAATTACATGATAAAATTCGTGAGAATTCCCCCCCACACTAGAAATGAATATTGCCTTCAATATTCAAAGTACCGGCGGTTATGCCGAAACATAGAACGTAAAAGGGAAATACTACGGCCATTATTTGAATTTTTTTTTTTTTTTTTTTTTTAGAAAACTTATATACAACAGCGGGGGGAAACTCCCCCACACTAGGGTGATAGAAAGTAGAAAGAAGTCAGAAATACGGGTGAAAACCCATATAGAGTGCTACTGTTTTTGTTAACCGAGTCGCTAGCTTGACTCGATCCCCGCATTCATTTGTCCATGGGGAAGCAAGTGGAAGAGAAAATCTCCATCGAACTTTCATTCAAATAGTTTGGATAAACATTGAATGTGCTGAAAGTTCCACTCCGATGAGATATAACCGGCTCAAAAGAAAGAGAAATGCCGGGGTCAAAGATGGTGTCTTCACTCTCGAAGGAGTTAAGACATGGAGAAGAAATGGGAGAGGAAAGCAGAGTGTCAATGGATTGACAACGGGTGGGCAAAAGATTAGATTGAGGAACATTAACGGAATGTTCAAAAATCTTATCCACCACTAAAGCAATGAAAACATCCATGTCGGGCTAAGAAGAGGTTCCATCATCCGGCGGTTTAGCAGGCGGACGGGTGGATGATGGACCTAAGCCATAATCGTCACTCTGAAAACCCGAAGGTATCGAGTCATCCGGAGAAAGAAATGAGTCGACCTCTTCCATAAGAGTGTCACTTGACGAGTTATCAGAAGACCAATTGTATAGAAGATTTTCTAATTCGGTAAGGTCGGCTTCAAAGTCGAAGTGAGCATCATCATCTCCCGGTGGAGAATGATTAACGAGAGCGAGTTCATCGGCGAACTCCTCGAGAAGGTCCAACGTCGAAGTGGGATTGCCACTATTCTTTTCTTCGGGTAAAGATGGAGATGTAACGAGGTTCTCCATGTAAAGGTCACTATCCTCATTCTGAATATCAAAGATTGGGTTATCCGAAACAAGAGTGAATTCAGAATCAAATTCAAACAGAGGATTAGTGAACGCCATAGCAAAAGGTTTCTCGGACACAACGAGAATATCTTCATAATCCGTTTCAAAATCAGTGTTCATATCAAGATCTTCAGGATCAACATCTCTCACTTCCTCCAAGCTGACGAGCTCAGAAGGTATCTCCTCCACATACTCGATGTCTCCACACGATAAAGAATCGTCAAACGACGTATAATCATTTTCAGACTCGGCGATCACCTCAATAGAATCTTTTGGGGTGGGAGAAGAATCATCATCGAGAGGCTCATCACACATATTACCAGAGATAACCTCGGATTCGCTTGGGGTTGGGACAAGGTTCTCAACACAAGACGGTTCCGTTTCCGGAATAGTGTCAAGATGCTCGTCCCTCATTAAAAGGTTATCCGAAGGTTCTATGGTGGATAGGCAATATGAGGGCGGAGAGTGGACATGTGCGGTACTTTGTGGACTTGAGATATGCACCTTGTCCTTTGTCATCTCCCAATCTTCCTCATCCTCATCATCGAAACGGCAAGCTTCGTTAAATAGGAGACGCTGTTGAGCAGCTTCGTTCAATAGGAGAAGATTTTGAGCTGCTCGCCATCGGCCGAAATCTTTCGTTGCGAGCAGCTTGTTCCTCGGAAAGTTCCTCAAGAATCATATGAGGAAATGGATCAATGACAGGAAGTTGTGGGGGTTGGAAATTGTCAAAACAAGGAGTGTTATAACAAGGGTCAGGCCCATAGTTTTGATTCCATGATTGACATTGATAATCATCATGAGGACCTCCACACTTAGCACAATGAGGGTATTGGGGAGAGAAGTTCTGAAACGATGAATCATTGAAATCTTGATAGTACGGTTGTGGTTCGTATGCATTCTGAGGAGGGTAGTTGAAATCGTTCTGAGGAAAATTGAAGGAATTAGGATTAGAATCATAAGCGCATGAATTCTCGGCACAAATCGAACAAAATCCATCAGTAAGATAGTTTCCACACCACTCGCACATACATTTGTAGCAACGGAAACCTTTCGGTAACATGTCTCCACAACCGTAGCAATACTCTTGATCGAATGAAAGTATCTCGGGAATGGGAGTAGGAATCGAGGGCTCAACAACATCACAAACGGTAGGTAAAACGGTATTTCCCGAAGTTGATATTTGACGAAGTTCATTTAAGAAATTTTGAAGCATGTTCATGATATCGTCCGAAAAAGGTTTTGAAGATTCCGGAGGTGGGACAAGTGGTGTGCTCTTAGAGCTAGCAATTTCCACCACTTCCGTTTTGGTCTCCGGTTCTTGCTCTTTTCTCTTAACCTTAACCGTAAATCGCGAAAGATTTGGATCAAATCTAGACGGTTTAGGTTCAGAAACAATAGAACAAATCTCGGGTTGTGGCGGGTGGTCGGAAAAACTTGGAGAATCATCGAGAGAGTTATTATCGGCTAATTCGCACCAACAGCAATATTTGCTTGCACCAGCCCTTCCACACCGCTTACATAAACAATCATGATTCTGACAATAAAGTTGATCCTCTTCCATACGGTTTTTGCAGTGAAAACAACGACGATAATCGATCGTCGCCATGAGAATTAAACATGTAGAGGGTTAAAGAAATAGAATTAAGTGATTGAGAGGATACGAAGAATAGAATCAAACGGTGAAAGAGGGTAAGAGAAATAGAATTATACGGATAAGAGGAACGAGAAGATTATTTTTGGGGTTTTTATAAATAGAAAACATAAAAGGAAAAAAATTTTGAACAGGAAAATCTTTTTTTGGGTTTTTATAAAAGAAATATGTACAAAAACAAAACAGTAACTTCACGAGGAAGGTTCTTCAAGTACTAATCGCAAAAATCACGATATTGTCGCAACACACCTCCCCGGCAGCGGCGCCAAAATTTGATTCGTTGGTTGTGAGTGTGAAAATAAACACAAATTCAACGTATATCAAAATAACCGTGAAACCCGACAAATTAACCTTTTAGGAAAAGGGTTAACATGCCAAAGCTCACGAGTGTGAATAAAGTGATACCGGGAAAGTGATTTCCCCGGGTCGTGTCCCAACGAGGTGTGAAATTGACGGAGTCGCTAAGTTTCGTGATTAGGACTTGAATTGGTTGAACGATTTTTGGATTTTGATTTCGTTATTCTACAAAATAGAGAACTGGAATGAAAATTAAGCATGTAAAACAAAGAAATTACTAAATAAACTACGACTAAGCCTAAGAAACAACAAGACAACGCTAAATTACATCCTAGGGTTCTAAAATGCAAAAACGTGAAAACCCGGGCTAATCCCGAGCTTCAAAAAGTAAAAATGATGCAATTAAAGGCCTACGGATGCGAAACTAATTTTCCTACATTCTAAATGACTAAAAATAATTTTAGGAAAAAGCCGGGTATTTTTTTTGAGTTTTATTTTATTTATTACAAATTAAAAACGTTTTTAATCTAATTAAATGATAAAAATTAGTAAACTAATTGAGAAAAATGTAGAAAAATCCCAGAGAGTACTATTTATGCTACTGATCCTAGGAAAATTAAAAGATCTGGTGGTGCTTTTGGAAATAAGCTACAAATAAGCCAATAAGTGCTAAAGCTCAAGACTGCCACATCTACTTAAGTAATTAGTTGTGTAAATAAATAACCAAAGAAGTCCCAAGGGCAATTGGCATACAGGTACCCACAATCGCCCTCTTGAGGGAGAGGTCTCAGGTTCGACCCCTGCCTCTCCCTTTTTGCAAAATTATATATATATATATATATATATATATATATATATATATATATATATATATATATATATATATATATATATATATATATATATATATATATATATATATATATATATATATATATATATATATATATATTTTCTTTGAAATTCTTTGAATGAGCTGTTTAAACAGCTTGTTTGACACTGAAAATGATAGCAATCCAAACACCCTTTATTCAACTGATAAACAAAAATAAGCTAAGCAAAACTCAAGGTAAGCTATTCAACAAATTTTTAAACTTTGAAAAGCTTAAACTCAAGCTGTAAACAGCTTATTGACAGCAGACATGGCACAATGGGTCTGATTGGTTTAAGGGGGCTGTCAAAGGGACTACAAGCTACTAAAAAAGCTTTAAAAAGCTAACATGATATTGAAACCTACTCTATCACCTAATAAGCTACAAGGGATGAGAAAATAAAATAAGCTAGGAAGCCATCAAACTATCCCACTGCTGCTGCATTAGGTGCACTAAAACAGCCCATAAGGGGTTTTCAAACCTACAAATAAGCTACATAATAAGTTCTAAATTCTAAAGTAAGTGAAAACAAATCAAGTTCATACATCTAATAACTAACTAGCAACTAAGAAGCTTAAAAAAAATGAAAGGGAGGCTGTTGTGTACCTGTTGCTGTAACAGTACATCAAAACACCCCAAGAAGGGCTTTTGATGGCTAAAAATAAGCTGCCAAGAGAGCTTCTAATCTGAACAGAAAGCTGAAAATATCAAGTTTGCACTAATGAGTTTCCTAAGAAGCAAAAGTAGGGCAAGGGCAGTCCCTTGACAGCTTATAAATAAGCTGTCAAAGTGGCTTAGTGTGGCTGCAGTTGGATTGATCAGGTCATAAAGGAGCACTTAGGGGGCTTAAATAAGCAACAAAATAAGCTCTAAAGTCACAAATAAACTAGCACCTATAAGGCTTATGCATCTAACTAGTTGATTTCATCAAATTCTAATCCTAGATCTAACTTAAACCTCCTAAATCTAAGCAAAAAAAAAGAGATGCAGCTGCTACAGTTTGCTCATCTTTAAGTAGTACTACTCTAAACTACTTTTTACCAACTACAAACTAATTTCAACATTAAACGCATAGAATCATCACTTGGCTAAAGCATTAATTGAATACCAAAAATGGGTCAAACTAGCATTAGACCCAAGAACTATCCTCGTCCAAACTCCCCTTAGGGGCAGATTTACCCTTTTTTTAAAAGAAGACTTAGAGATTTAAAAACACACTTGTGAACTTTAACACAAGCTCAAATTAGCTTATAAAAGATTACCACACAATGTTCAAAGCAAAAATGGAATGAGATGAAAAGACAGATTTGAAAGTCTAAAAGCTTGAGAATTTCATATACCAAAAGAACATAATACAAAACTGAAAATGTAAAGATGAATCCAAACTTAAATTAAAAGCATTACAATTAAAGTGCAGAAAATAAAAAGCTGGACTAGAACTAAAAGTCTAGACCAATCTTTTACATATTCCCTAACTCCTATTTATACAAAAAGCTGAAAACTACTTTCTTCTGTCTTCTTTTATTTTTATTTTTTTTTTTTTTTTCTGATGTGTTTCTTGTGTGAATGTAAACAAACCAAAAACATCCTTGTGCTTCTTTGAATTAATCCCAACCATCAATTAATTAGGTACACATATTGAGAGCCAATCTGAGCCGTTCCTTGGGGTTTTGTAAGTTTGGGATTGCCATGGTGGCATGGGGTTCTCGTGACCTTGCCTTGGGAGATGGAGATGAGTGGGTTGGAGATTCGGGATTGAGAGAGACAGGGGAGGAGGGAAAAAGATTGGCGGGCAAATGGGTTTACTGGGTTTTTATTTTTATTTTATTTTTTTTGTTTCTGGTTTTAGAAGAAAGGGGATGAGAAAAGTTTTATTTATTTGTTTTGGGGGAGGTCAAGTGGAGTGAAGGGGTCCAAAAGGCTAGGGAAGGTTCAAAGGGTTGGAAAGGGTTGATATAAAAAGGGTTTTTAAAGGTTTTTAGGTTTGTTTTCCCACTCTCACTCCAAACACGCGTCTTGGGCTATGAAAATATAGAAATCCACTCCCGGCTTCGTCTGTTTTAGCACTTTTCTAATTTCGGCTCGTTTTTTGCTCGTTTTCAATCCTTTTGTACCTGCAAGACAAAAAACACACTCCGAGGATATTTTTAACATATTTTGATCATATTAGGGTGTTTTTAGTCGTTTTTGTGGTCATAGATGGGTAAAAATGATGAGTGAATAAGCACTCATCATGTTCTCATCCAAATGACTTGAGCACAACACGCTGACATGGCTACATATTCTACTTCAGTTGAGGACAACGATGTACAATCCTGTTTCTTCAAATGCCATGACACCAATTTATCACCAAGGAATTGTAAACCTTCTGAAGTACTTTTTCGTGAATCTAAGCATCCTGCGTGGTCAGCGTCTAAAAAATCTATTAGTTCAAAACCAGAATCCTTCGGATACCAGATCCCTAAGTTAATGGTTCCGTTTACCTATCGGAGGATTCTTTTAGCCTCAGTGAGGTGTCTTTCAGTAGGTCTTGACTGATAACGGGAGAAAAGATATACAGAAAATACAATGTCTGGTCTACTGGCTGTTAGATACATGAGAGACCCAATAATACTTCAGTATTTGGTAGGGTCAACCAATTTCCCATGTAAATCAGCATCCAGTTTGTTGGTATGTGCCATTGGTGTTGCATAGGTGTCACAACTTTGCATTCCATGTTTATTCAATATTTCAAGAGCATATTTGGACTGACTTAAGAAAATACCACGGGGTGATTGATGAACTTGTAGTCCTAAGAAGAACGTAAGTTCACCCATCATTGACATTTCAAAATTTGTTTCCATTAGTTTTGAAAAAGCGTTTGAGTACTTTTTGTGGGTAGAACCAAAAATGATGCCATCCACATAAATCTGAACAATTAAAATGTGCGCCCCATGATATTGAATAAACAGTGTTGGGTCGACCGATCCTTTGATAAAATTATGTTCAAGGAGAAAGGATGACAACTTATTATACCACGCCCGAGGGGCTTGTTTGAGACCGTAGAGAGCCTTGTTCAGTTTGTAGGTATGATTAGGGAACTCTGGATCAACAAATCATTCTAGCTAACTAACATATACCATTTCCTTCAGTTTATCATTCAGAAAAGCAGTTTTGACATCCATCTGATAAACAGTGATGTTCATGTGAGCCGCGAATGCCAAAAAAATCCATACAGCCTCAAGTCTAGCTACCGGTGCGAATGATTCTTCGAAGTCAATTCCCTCATCCTGTCTATAACCCTTAGCCACCAGACGTGACATGTTTCTGATAACCGTACCCTCAGCATCTAACTTGTTTTTCCAAATCCATTTGAGACCAATGACATAGACCCCTGTTGGTCTTTCAACCAATTCCCATACTTCTAAACGTTTGAACTGGTTCAGCTCTTCTTGCATGGATTCAATCCAGTTGTCTTTGGTCATTGCATCTTTAATGTTTTTGGGTTCAGTTTGACAAACGGTGAGTGCATAAATGAAATGTTCACCATTAGTCTGAAGGCGTTGTCTGGTAACGATTGGTTGATTCGGGTTACCAATAATATTAACAAGAGGATGGTCATTAGTCCATCAGTGTGTGGAGGGTTGATGTTGATATACATTGTGCAGATTTGGTGGATTCAGATGGCTAGTTGAAGATTCAGCAACCTTTGAGTTTGAATTTTTAGTAGCGAAAGGGTAAAAGAATGCATTTCCATCATAATCCGCTAGTGCGGGTTCATTTTATTAAGAGGGTCATCAGCTGGATCAACATCGTTAGAAGCAGTTTGTTCAGCTGTTGTTGTGGATTCAATCGGAGGTGCTTCAGCAACGGTTGTTGTTGTTTCAGGTGTATCAGGGATTGGAATATTATCAGGTTGAGCAGCAGAAACATTTGATACATCTGGAGCACGTTGATCAAAATCATCACTAAAAAGGAGCAAACAACGTTTCCATTTAACGACGAGTGAGTTGAAATGATTGATCAGCTGATGATTGGAGGAAGTTGAGACGGTTATGTCCGGGTTCCAAGATGTTTTGCTCAGAAGCCATCTGAATCTGGACCATTTATATGGAAGATTTGATGAATCGGGAGGTCTAGGGAGATGGAAGAACATCTTCATCATATTAGAGAGAGAAAGTATAGAGAGAAGGGAGAATACTAGGTGTTTTATTATTATAAAAGATGAAATTACACTAAGAGTCTCACCATTCTAGGAAAGTCTAGGAGGGTAATTATAGCTAAACACATACAACTATGACTATATGACATAACAAGCCCATGTGTTTTAGCTAACAAAGATAGAAAATGTTATCCCGTCAATGTCATTCCATTTACGAGTTAGTAGCGATTCCAACATTTATCTTTGGTGACCATTTCTATGGATACAAGCTTGATTGGGATTAATAAGCTTGTTGAGTATGGGATTTGCAAGCACAATGGAATAGGTAGTGGTGATTTGATTCTTGAAGCTCCACGTGAAACTGGAAAAGGGGCTAGTGGTAGCCAGGAGAGCGGGAGTCAGGCTAGCTTGATTGGGATTAATAAGCTTGTTGAGTATGGGATTTGCAAGCATAATGGAATAGGTAGTGGTGATTTGATTCTTGAAGTTCCACGTGAAAATGGAAAAGGGGCTAGTGGTAGCCAGGAGAGCGGGAGTCAGGCTAGTGGTAGCCAAGTTAGAGCTGAAGAGGAGCAAGTTAGGGTAAGGCCTAACATGAGCATTGGAGATAGCTTGAGGGTTATGGATGTCCGACTATGGCATATGGAGAGTAGCATGACCCAGTTTGGCGAGGACATGGGATAATTTGGCTGCAGGTATGTACGGTATGAGCACACAGATTGATAGTTTTTATAGTGATTTCAGGCAGACGCAGGTGCAGCAACATCAGTACTACCAGTGGAATGCTAACTGCACCGGCGAGTTGCTTGCCAGCATGCACACCAGTCATCCTCGCTGGTCCGGACCTCCATATATGTATGTGCCTGATATTCCAGATGTCGGTGTGCAGCAAGGGGTTACGTTCATGCAGCCTCAGCAACATCCCGGTAGCACCTCCAGCACTCCCTATGATGCCTCTCAATACCAATCTCCCATGGACTACGACCACCAACAAGAGTGAAATCCCATTTGTTTCAAAACAATTTATATGGTTACTTCAAGACAATTTCCTTGGCTCTCTAAAACAATTTTTATTCGAATTATGTATGTAATAATAAACATATAGGATTACAATTATGCATATTTAGTACCCCTGGGTACAATTTTCCTAATGATTTAATGTGCATATTTTAATTTATGAAGCTAATTACGGCGTAAAAAGTAATAGGGTTACACCGTAACTTTTACACAGAATGGAAGACTGAGATAATTGGAATTATGACAACTACACCATAAGTTTTACTCAGAGAGATAAGTATTTGGAGATTGAAATAACGGCGTAACCTATAACATGAGTTACGTCGTAACTTGGTAACAACCTTAGATTGGACTTCCGTGACGAGTAACTTTGAGGTGAGTTTTCTTTCTATTCTATTTTTTTATTTCTATTTTCTCTTTCCTTACTTTTGTACAAAAGGGACTTAGTACAACCTAAGTGGGGGGATAGGAATATAAATGACTTAATTTTAAAATTGTATACTTAGTCTTCTTGCCCTTGATTTTCTAGTTTATTGTGGAAACATTGTGCCATTTTCAAAAAATTTGACATATTTTTCTTTAACCTAACTAGAATAGACCTTAGCCGAGCACACACATTACCCTTTATTTCATTGGTGAGATTTAGAATTTTCGTTTCCTCTTTATTACCCCAATCCACCAAATTATGAGTGTGCCGGTAGTATTGTAAACTTTAGAACTTGACCTTTACATGATTGCAAGACCATAGACAAGTAGCGTGTCGAGTTAGCTTGATGCATTTGTAAGAGACAACTCGAGAAGGAAACGTTTTAGGATTAACACCCAAATAGCCCATATATTTTTATTTGTGTGAGTTTATCGATTTGTCACCTCGACTTTTCGACCACCGTGTTAAAACCCTTTTTGTTGCGCTCACTTTTAGTGCAAGATACCCCTATATACACCCTTCCAAGCATTTCTTTTCATTTCTACACCCATAATGTATTGTTTCGTTACACCTATTCTCCTCAGCCTGCCGTGTAGTCTTATTTTATGATTGGGAAGTCGCGATTTGCCTAAAGTTGAAGGTTTGGGTAAAGAGATTCGGGAATCACGCCTACATTGAAGATATATTATTAAAGATCACTGAAGACCCCCTGTATTCCTTATATATGTTTCATCTCAAGTGGGGGGATGTTTATTTATCGTTTGTAGTTATTTAAAAATAATAATAATAATAATAATAATAATAATAATAAAATACTCCCTCCGTCCCATTTTTATTGTCCACTTTGACTTTGACCGGTCTTTCTTCTTCAACTTTGACCACTAATATATTTATTTGTGTTATATAATACTTGATGAAAATTATACCAATGAAAAATACATTTAAAACTCAATACATTCATATATTTTTCATCAAGTATTATATAACACAAACAAAAATAATTATGGTCAAAGTTGAAGAAGCAAGACTAAAAAAGTCAATAGTGGACAATAATTTTGGGACGGAGGTAGTAGCAGTTTATTTAAAAAAGGATAGTGCATGAATTAAGCACTACTCCTTGTGTATTGGAGCTTAATAGAATATAAGCGAGGAGCTTACCCCGATCACATTCGATTAAAGATTTAAGATGATGGCTTCTACGTCAGCTTATTTTGAAGACTAAGTTAGTATGCGCCGCGCCACATGATATCTACATTGGCACGCTAACTTGTTACATCATGATCCGGTTTTTGCGTCTTTAAGCTTGAACTTTAGATGGACGGCAGATGATGACGACTTGGTTGTGAGCTAAAATTATTGTTTTGTTCATTTTTTATTTTTCACCATATAAAATATCCCATGTCTTAACCTACCATTTAGTCATGAAGCGTGTCTAGGTCAAGAAGCGAGTAATCATTGGTGTCTTGGCCATGGATTTGATCATGTATCATTGGTTTTGTCCCCTTTCTCGTGGCACGTTAGTAATGACGATTCACCCTAGCCTTTATAATTTGTTCATCCAATGTTGCCTTCAAAGATTGTCTTGACCTTGGCTCTAGTGGTGGAGTTTTGTATTACCGCCAAGCCTATGATATAATACATCCTATGACTGTGCAATTGAGAGATCACCCCAAAATTGAATAATTAGAATAATATTGAGTGTGAGAGTGTTTTCATTCCTCATTTCGCGAGGTGTTCGACTTTAATTATTCTAGCATAGGAAATTCTTATTTTTTCTTTAGCATTGGGGGAATAACTTTCTTATTATTCTAAAAAGTTCTACTTTAGAGCAAATAGAGTTTAAGTGGGAGGATATTTGATAATATCAAATAATCCTGATTTTCTTAGCATCAATTTCCCCTTTATGTTGACAAATTATGATAATATTATTATAAGTTATGCCTTATTTCTTCATATTTTGTTTCAGAATTATTGATGCAATATGGAACGACGTTTGGACAAATTAAGGCTTAATCATTTCTCTACCATGAAGACTACGGCATAACAAAGTGATGATGTTACGTCTTAATTTATTAAAGACTATGGTGTAACTATTTGATGATGTTACGCCGTAATATATTAAATACTTGTTTACCACGAAATGAAGATTACGGTATAACCAAATACTAAGGTTACGGCATAGAAGTTACTCAGAATGATGTTTCAAATATTACGTCGTAACTAGCATGGAGGTTACGACGTAGCATTCCGCCGTTGAAGATTACGGCATAACCACCTTCTAGGTTATGCCGTAAGTGTGGATAAACTTTAAATGTTATCCATTTTTTAATAGTTATGGCGCAACCAATGCAAAGGTTACGCCGTTGCTTTGTCGGGCTCTCTAGGCCTATAAAAACCACATGAATTTTACATTTCCAATTATCTCCCATTTGCCAAACCTGAACTAGGGTTTGAGGAGAGCAACCACAGAAGAAGAACGAAGGCTTAGGAGGTCGGAAGAATGAAGTTCTCATCTACTACTATCATTGTATCCAAGTTTGGATTCTTTTATGTTTTTATAGTAATCATACGATGGATTAATTTTGTTAATTCAAGTTTTAGTTGCTTTACTTATTCTCTTTTCTTCCTTTATATAGACATCTTCTTTGCCTATTCGTAGATCGCTAGTTTCGGTAGTATTCAAAGCTTGTTAGTATTTAGTGGGTTAGGGAAATTGACCACAGGACCCTAGCCGACTAGATTGCGAAGAATGGAATGAATTGGCCATCGTGAAACCATCCTTTATGTGCTAATTGACCATTTTCACCTATCAAGTGGAAGTACTTAAGAAATTAGGGGAAATCTAAGATCCGAGAGGCCAGATTTCAAAAGAATTTGGTCTGTTAGATTTGGCGCTTAATGACTCAACCTAGTCTACCACAACCTCCGCTTACGACAAAGAAGTGAATCTTTGGTTCCAGAGAGGATTTTGGGGAACATAGGCTAAGACGAATTGACCATAGGAGTCTTAGTGATATTTATCCACTATATGAAATCGGAGAAATTAGAATTGAATACATCTAAATTCTTGGTTAAAGCTTTATCTTCCTATTCACTTATCCTTTATTTTAATTCTGTTAAAACTAGGATTTTAATTATTGTTATACCTTTTATATTAAAACCTTTTAAACACATAATACTTTAGTTCTTTTAAACAACAACTCTTAGGGACGACACTCAGATTTGCCTAGGCTTTGCTACACTCGACCGGGTTCTCTGCCCGTTAGTATGTGCTAATCCTTGTATGTCTTAGTTTATAAATTTAAAGCATGATGAAAAATATGCATCACCAGTGAAGGGTAGGGAGGAAGGAGACGATAGTTTTGCTATAAGTTACGGTATTTTTTTTAGTTATTTTTGGAATGGATCATTTCTTGTGATACCATATTAAGGTGAAACAATCAGTGAATTATCATAAAGAGTTCGGTACATTATATAGAGTACAAAGATTATTCTAGAAGTGGGCTTTAGCCCAATACACAAAATATGTCGACTAACAAGAAAATAAGAGGACCTTACAAGATGAGAGGTGATTTGCACACTCTTTTAATTGATTGACACACTCTATTTTAGAGTTTGTAGACATTTATACCCTTACAGGATGAAAATGTGTACAAGTGATGTGAGGGTATAAATGTCAACACACTATAAATTAGAGTGTGTCAAACAATTTATCGAGTGTGCAAATCACCTCTCTTATAGGATATTTTTCTTTCTGTGTGTTCCATTATACAAAAGAAAAAAAAAACATATATAAATCATGTTTTAACTTGTTTTTTCCTCCGAATCTTCATTCCCATATATTGAAGAAAGGAGGAAATTTAGCACAACTTTTCTTTACTCTCTACAGAAAACTCTTGTAACATAAACTTATATAATTTTTTCTTTACATTTTTTTTGCAAATAAAAATTCGAAAGAACTTAGAAAAAGTTATACTAAAACCGCTATGTATACATTTCTCGACACAAGGAACTTGACAAGTAATGATATAATAGCTACTTTCTCGGTCTCAAATTATAAGATTATTGTTTTATTTTTGAATGTCTCATATACTTGTTCATTTTCATATTTTACCAATCAAAAGAGAGTTTAGTATAAAGATATACTATTTGATTGGTGAAAGAAACAGAAAGAAATAATTGTTAGGAAATTTTTTAGATTGTGCAAATAAAAAGTGAATTTATAATTTGAGATGGCGTCACTAGTTTTTATATGAGTTTATAGAGAGTTTTGACGTGGCGGATATAGGAGTTGATTGGGTTACGGCCCCTACAAAGTTGGCCATTGGTATTTTAGCATTTTAAGTCAAAAGCAAAACTGTCCAATGGGCTCACACCAACTATATTCAACCCACTTCGTGTTTCTGTCACCTCCTGGCTAGGTTCCAGTTTTATTTTGTTTCATCATACTTTATCGACTGGTTATATTGTTTGCTAGTAAAAGTAGAGATATACAAATATAAAATCGAGAAAACTTGTTACAGAAAATTTACATGACAAAAGTACAAGAAAAAAGTCTATACTTGAACAAATCATATCATGATCATTTGATACCTTAAATAGATAACATCACCAACTACAATGTTTCATATGTGAAATTGAAAAATGGTTATTGTCTGAAACATTGTAGTTACTCTAACGCAATATTTGCGGAATAACAATGTAAGGTTAATGCCTTGTTGCATTTGCATGACTTTGTTTCATGTTTGTAGAATTCTCCTGGTTTGATGATTGGATTGGACTAATACTAAAGAGTTTCAAGCACGTTACCGGTTACACTTCTTACTTCCATTCAAACGATTGTGACTAACACAACGTTAAACTTAGAAAGTGACATGACCTCGATACATCAAAATATTCACGAAGTTATGTTGACTTGAATGAAATATTCCACTAACAAAAGATGATAATTATTTTACGGACCCACTTCTTTATATACTTGGTCTTTGAAAATAATTTTGCCAGATAACCCCTATCAATCTTCTCAAACAGATAACCCCTTTACCATCTCTTGAAAGCTATATTCTCTCTCCTCTAACAAACTTTCTTTTATTCCCTCCATTTCCCGTCATTAAAATTCACCATTTTTTCTTCATTTCCTACTCAATTAAGCTTCAATTCCAAAATCTAACCCGATCAATCGACTCAATTTTCAATTCCCCACATACCGATACAAATTTTATTGATTTTCAGTACAAGTTAGTGAGATCTCTGAGTTTGGCGCCCAATCTTATCTCAATTTACTCAAATTTGAAGTATTGTGATTCAATTGTATAAGATTACTTGTGTATTGATTGGAATCATGTCAAACAAAAAGAAATCTAATAAAAGGCAGATTAAAGTTCCGGCGAAATATAATGATCATATTGTTGGAAATTTAAGTCAAAAGAGAACTGATAAAGAGAATATTGGTAAAAAAGGAGAAAATTAGGGTTTCGAAATTGGGGAAAGAAGATAGTAGTTTGAATATTGAAGTAGATGGTGATGGTACTATGCTTGGTGGAGAGAATTTGGAAGATTATGCTGGAAATTGTGGGTTTCAGGGGGAGAAAAATGATAGTGTATTAGGCTACACAGTTGATGCTGTTATGGATACTGATTTGTGTGGAAAAGGAGATGGTTATGAGAATGGTGGGACTGAGCAGGAAGGAAGTGATTTGGGTACAAAAATGGGTAATCAATCTTCTACAGTTGTTAGTCATGAAGCTTCTACTAAACCTGATAGCAATGTAAGTCAACATTCATTACCTGTGAATGTACATTCTAAGGATGTTAAAGCTAGTAATGATGTTGTTAACACTAAGAGTAGAGTTAGCTATGCTGATATGACTAAGAAAACTATTTTGGGAGAAACTGAAAACCACTTGATTGCTATTCCAACTGAATTAGATAGTAATGGTAATGAAGTGGTTATTTTTGATGATGTTATGATAGCTGAGGGAAGTAAAAAATGGGATCTCACTTTGTGTGGTTACTTTGTGGGATGCAATATGACCATAAGTGAACTGAGGTTTAACCTTAGGAAAATGTGGTATAAGTATGGGTTCAAGGATATTATTGATTGCAGTAATGGTATATTCTATATGAAATGTCAAAATGAAAGAGGGTTGAATTTCATTGCTAATAATGGTCCTTGGATGGTTAACAGTAAGCCATTGTTTTTCCAAAAGTGGGACATACATATGAACATTGACAAGACTGAACCTAAAGTGCTACCTGTATGGGTCAAACTTGTTAATATCCCATTAGAAGCTTGGACTACCAAAGGGATTAGTGCTTTGGCTAGTAGAATTGGCAATCCTCTCATGATGGATAATGTGACTGCTAATATGTGTAAGAAGGGAGTGGGCAGAGTTGGATATGCAAGAGTTCTTATAGAGGTGAATGCTAATAAGGAGATACCTGATACAGTGGAAATGTTATATAGAAATGGGCACAATGTGGAAGTTTGCAGGAAAACTGTTAAAGTGTTGTTTGACTGGAAGCCACCACTATGTACTCATTGTAAGGTGTTTGGGCATAATACTCAAAACTATGGCAAGAATAATGCCAACTGTGATGGTAATATTCAGATTAATAAGGAAAATCCAGGTGTTAAGGTAAAGGCAAAGGAAGTAGATGTTGGTAATGAGGAAGGTTTTGTTAATGTTGGTAACAAGGGAATTGGGAACAACAAGGCAAAAATAGGGAGCACAAATCAAAATACTATGGATCCTCCTTTAAGGAAAGACAATTATAAGCAGGGGAAACCAGATGCTAAATATGTGTTTCAGCAAAAGAATAAAGTGAATAATGATGAGAAAACAAGTAGCACTAGTAAAGAACAAGTAAGTGATCAGAATGATTTTGAGAAGAAAGGGATTAGTTCTGGGAAAAAGAAAGCTTGGAATGTAAATGAGAAAGTTATTGCAGAAATTAAGAAGACTTCTAATAAGTTTGCTGCTCTTGAGACCCAAGAGGAAACTGAAGAAAGTGAATTGAATGATATGAGGGATAAGGAAGTTGTGGATAATTTCATAAGACTAAAGAAGAATCCTACTGAGGAAGAGTTGAAAAGTTGGAATATAGACATGTATGCTTACTATAAACAACAGAAGATGTTACTTGAAGGTAATAGTAAAAAGGTGTTTGGAAATAAAGACAAAGAACAGGTGGAAGTAGAGGATATATATGGGGATGAAACAGGTATAGGACAATGTATGGAAGGGAATGTTATACAAGGAATGGATAAGAGGGTTCTACAGGATGGTGGGGGTATCTGATTTAGTTTCTTATGGATTTCAAAATTGGTAGTTGGAATATTAGAGGTTTATGTACCTCTAATAAGCAAAAAGAAGTTAGGAATTTTATAAGGGATGAGAATCTTCATGTATGTGCTATTTTGGAAACCCATGTTAAATTTAAGAAGCTGCAGAAAATTGGGGAGAATGTGTATGGGAATTGGAATTGGGTTACTAATATGCAACATTGTGATAAGGGTTGCAGGATTATGGTAGGATGGAATTGTGCAGTAGTTAAATTTAACATCATCCATGTGGATAAGCAATATTTGTTATGTCAACTGGAGGATGTTAATGGTGGTATAAAAGTGCATATTTCTTTTATCTATGCTGCTAATGGGGGGATTGAAAGAAGGAACTTATGGCAAGATTTGACAATTTACAAAAGAATTATAGGAAATAAGCCATTGTTTATAATGGGAGATCTTAATGTTACTCTGTTCCCTAAAGAACATTCAGCTGGAAGTTCCCACATGACTAAAGATATGAATGAGTTTAAAGACTGCATTGATCAAATTGAATTAGAGGATATTACTAGTTCTGGCCTTTTCTATACTTGGACAAAGAACCTGCATAAGACCAAAGTTGGAGATCATACTGGCATTTTGAAGAAGCTGGATAGGATTATGGGCAATGAAGATTGCATTTCACAGTTCCCTCAAGCTCATGCTATATTTTTGCCTTACTTAATTTCTGACCATTGTCCTATTGTTCTAGTGATTCCTAATGGTATTCAGGTTAGGAAGAAAGCTTTCAAATTTGCTAATTTTGTGGCGGATAAACAAGATTTTCTCAAGTTGGTTGAACAAAACTGGATTGATAATGCTGAAGGATGTCATATGTTCAAAACAGTAAAGATGATGAAAGGTATCAAGAAGCAGATGAAGGAGCTGGCTTGGAGGAATGGGGATGTTTTTAAAAATGTGAAAGTTAAAGGAAGATCTAAAGATGATTCAAACCAGGATTGATAAAGACCCTTTTAACAAGAAGCTTAGACATGATGAAAGTGATATTCTTAATGAGTATGTGGAGGCAATGAGACATGAAGAGAAGCTGCTTTTACAAAAGTCAAAAGTGAAATGGCTAAGTGTTGGTGATAGGAACAATGCTTTCTTTCATAAATCATTAAAAAGTAGGCTTCATAGGAGTAGAATTGAGGTGATTAATGATGAGAGGGGGAATAGATTTGAAGGGGGAAGTGTAGCTGCACAATTTGTGAAGCACTTTCAAAAGTTCCTTTGAGTTAGTATTCCTGTGAGAAAGATGGTGAATATGGATTCTATGATTAGTAATAAATTGTCCACTATAGAAGCTGATAATATGGTCAGAATGGTCAGTGATGTGGAGATTAAGACTGCCATGTTCCAAATAGATGATAATAAAGCTCCTGGTCCAGATGGTTTTTCATCATGTTTCTTCAAAAAAGCTTGGAATATTATTGGTAAAGATGTGTGCAAAGCTATTAGGGAATTCTTTCATACTGGGAAATTGTTAAAGGAGATCAAATCCACTATAATTACTCTGGTTCTTAAGATTCAATCTCCTACTAAAGTGTCAGATTTTAGACCTATAGCCTGCTGCAATGTTCTCTACAAGTGTATTAAGTAAAATTTTATCTGATAGAATAAAAGGTGGTCTTGGGAAGCTTGTCAGTCATAACCAAAGTGCTTTCATCCCAAATAGGAAAATTCAAGACAATATTATGTTAGCCCAAGAACTGTTAAAGGGGTATGATAGGAAAGAAGGCCCTAAAAGAATTGCATTGAAAGTAGACATTCAGAAGGCTTATGACACAGTGAATTGGGATTTCTTGGAAGATATTCTTAGAGGCTTTGGGTTTCATGTTAAGATGATAAATTGGATCATGAAATGTGTAACAACTACTTCCTTCTCTATTTTTGTCAATGGTGAAAGTCATGGATACTTCAAAGGAGGCAGAGGTCTTAGACAAGGAGATCCTATGTCCCCATACCTTTTCACTCTTGTTATGGAGCTTTTATCAGTGATTGTTCAAAGCAAGGTGGATCAAGAAAGAGGCTTTAAGTTCCATTTTGGGTGTAAGCAGCTTAAGATCACTCATATATGCTTTGCTGATGATCTTTTGATGTTTTGCCATGGTGATGCTACATCTGTGAAGGTTTTCAGGGATGCAATTGAAGAATTTGGTTCCTATTCTGGTCTCCTTCCTAATTACAATAAGAGCACAATTATTTTTGGAAGTATGAAGGAGGAAGAGAAACAAAGTATCCTAAGTATTGTACCATTCAAAGTTGAAAAGCTTCCTATTAAATACTTAGGAGTTCCATTAACAGCTAAAAGACTTGGGGTGCAGGATTGTAAAAGCCTTATTGATAAAGTCAAAGGTAGAGTCTTTAATTGGAAAAACAAATGCTTGTCTTATGCAGGAAGACTGCAATTGGTTGCTTCAGTTCTGGAATCTTTACATGTTTATTGGGCTTCTGTTTTTCTTCTTCCTATAACTGTGATCAAAGACATCAACAGAATTTTAAAAAGTTTTTTGTGGAGTAATGGTGAAATTTCTAAGGGAAAAGCTAAAGTTGCATGGAAAAACATTTGTAAGCCTAAGAAGCAGGGTGGTTTGGGTTTGAAAGATCTAGGAATTTGGAATAAAGCTATGATAACTAAACACCTTTGGAACATTGCTGAGGAAAAAAATTCTCTTTGGGTGAAATGGATGAGCACTGTTAAATTGAAAGGAAGAAGTGTTTGGGCTGTCAAAGAAGATATATCTGACAGTTGGGGATGGAGAAATATTTTGAAGTTAAGACATGAAGTGAGGAAGAATATTGTTATGAAAATAGGTGATGGGAAGAAAGCCTCAATGTGGTTTGACAATTGGAGCAGTCTTGGAGATTTGATTAGTATTATTACTTATAGAGATCTGTATGATGGCAGGCTTAGAAGTGATATGAAGGTTGCTGATCTAATTGAAAATGGTGTGTGGAAATGGCCAGTTGAGTGGCATGATCAGTTCCCTATGATTGTTCAGATTCAAAATTTAGTTTTGGACAACTTTAAATCTGATCAAGTTACTTGGAAGAGTAGAAATGGTAAAATGGGTAATTTCACAGTGCAAAAGGCTTATTTTGACTTGCAGGAAGAAGGAGAAGAGGTTAATTGGTGGAAACTAGTTTGGTTCTCACAAAATATACCTAAGCATTCCTTTGTTCTATGGATGGCAATTCTTAACAAACTGGTTACTCAAGACAAAGTTAGAAGTTGGGGTTCATATGATCTTATGGTTTGCCCACTGTGTTGCAGTGCAATGGATTCACATTCACATCTATTTTTCAAATGCAGCTATGCAAGACACTTTTGGATCAAAATGAGTCAAAAAATGGATGGAAAGTGCAATAAGCTTGAATGGAATGAAATTGTGAATGATTTTTCTTGCAAACCAAATGGGAATTCCATAGATAGTATCATCAGAAGATTGTGCCTGGCTGCTTGTGTGTATTTGATTTGGCAAGAGAGAAATTATAGAATTTTCAGAGGGGAATACAGAGGTTGTGAAGAGCTATATAGTATATGTTGTGATACAGTGAGATTAAGGCTTCTTAGTCTCAAAATGAAACCTTCTACAGCTGTCCTGAAAGCACAAGCTAATTGGAATGTGGCTTTCAAACTCGTAGATGTTATTGCTGATGGCTTGTAAAGTTGCAGGGTAAATGGTGGTTTTAAAAAAAAGGGTGTATCTTGATTAAGTTGTATGTGCAGATGGCTAATATCTTGGTAGTATGCTAGCATTGGGGTCTCTTATCCTTTTCTTGTGGATCCAGTTGGGGTAACAGATATGGGTGAGTTTTGATCTTAAATGGTTAGTTTTTACTACCATAAGGTAGTTTCCTGTACAAGAGTATTGTATTCTGAGTGTCGCTAAAGGTTATTCTCAGAATCTGTTGTTTTCTCATCCAAATTGCTACATTCTCTTGGAAAAGATAAGCTGAGTTTATTGGAAGTCAGCTGATATTAAAAGGTTATAACCTTCCATTCAATTTTTATGACCTGGTAAAAATTGAATGTGATTTTTTGATCACTTCAGATGATGGCTCTGTATCTTGGGTTACACATTTAAAACATTACTGTGCTATCCCTTACAGTCCTTTGTAGGCCTTTGTTAGGTAACATAGGGGTGTATGGGTTTGCATAGTGTATGGTTTTTATGTGTAAAACATAAAGTGAGTATCCATCTGTGAAGGGTAAGTGATATGGTGTGACAATGTATGGTACTAGGAATTGTGAGGAGTGAAAGATGAATCTACATGGTCCTAGTGTACATTGTCAAAAGGAGGAATGGTTGGTACTCACTGCAAGGTGTGTGTTCCCATGTGTGTGAAGCCATTGTAGTAAATGGAAATGTAGCTCACATGGTATAGCCCTTGCAGTGGAGAGGTTATGGTGCCTAGTGAAGCCACTAATCTATTTTGTCATGATTATTGTGGATGATGGTTGAATGATCATGATGAATAGATAAGGTGGAAATGTAGCTAGATGGTTATATGGTGCTTAAAAAGGTGAATTTGGTGCTGCAATTTTGGCTCTTTTGAAGTTGATTGATGACTGCAGTAATATGGATTTTAGATGCAGTTGATGTTTTGTTTCTGATATGTTATGTTTTGTTCTAATCCATTGAAGTTTCAAGTTTTGGTTGTATTGTTTGATAAAAGAGTTATAGGCATGTCTATAGCTCTTATAGATGTATGAGTTTTACTTGTTTTAATAAGATATATTCACCTTTTGCACAAAAATTTTTTTTGCCAGGTATATGTGTATCGTTTTTTGTGGAATTATTCTCAATAAGGATCCTTTAGAAAAAGTATAATCTTCCGTACAGTTTCGTGGTGTTTAGTGTCACGGACTTGTCTCTACAAGGTCTTTCGTATGACATTTAGTTTCGACTAAGCTCAGCCTTGCTCGAACACTCAATGATGTATGCAACTAAAAAAAGCTTCAAAGAAAGGAATAAATGGAATGAAAGGAAATGCTTTGTATTACTTAGAACTTTAAGAGAGAGAATACAAATGAACTTTGTTGCATGATTTCCTCAAATGAGGCCTACCTCTATTTATACTACTATATACAAGGTTCTATATCCTACCATGATAGGAAAAATTTAGGACATCCATGAACTTCTATTCCTTCCAAGATATTCTAGATTATCCAAGATCTTTCAAGAGAAGTGTGGAATAATCCGGAATCGCGAACATCCTCGTAAATGATCTCGTCAAGTAGGCGGGTCGTGACATCCTCCCACACCTAAGCTCGCGACGTACTCGTCGTGCCATCCTCGTGATACTTCTTGATCTCGTCCGCAAACTGCCACAATAAGTCTTCGGCTTCCCAACTTGCTTCACTATCAGGCAAATTACACCACTTGATCAAGTACTCCTTGTAGCTCGGCACTCCTCATCTTCGTATCGTACGATCCAACAAGATCTCCTCAACCTCTCGATCGTACGAAGTAACAACCGTTGTTGGTGCTCGCTTGGACACCTCTCGTTCCAAGTCTTCCTCGTCCTCATGATAAGACTTGAGAAGGTTAACGTGGAAGACCGGATGAATCTTCAACTTTGGTGGTAGTTGAAGTCGGTAAGAAACTTTTCTAACACGTCTAATCATCGGGAAAGGGCCTTCATACCTCCGTATTAAGCCTTTGTGCACCTTTCTTAATGATTTGAATTGTTGAGGCAAGAGCTTCACCATACCTTGATCCCCAACCTCGAACTCGACATGTATCCTTTTCCCATCCGCCCACTTCTACATTTTCTTAGCTGCTTTGTCCAACGAAGCCCGGGCCAAGTCGGCTTGCTCGTGCCATTCCTTCATCATCTTGTAGGTGGCTGGGCTACTCCCCTCGTATGATGCGACTAAGGCGTTATAGTCAATGGTTGGCGCCCCGTGTCCAATACAAAAGGACTCTTCCCCGTGGCTTCACTCCGTTGCATGTTGTACGAGAATTGAGCAACATCAAGGAGTTTGGCCCAATCATGTTGGTAAGCACTCACATAGTGCCGAAGATAGAGCTCCAATAATGCATTTACCCTCTCCGTTTGTCCGTCCTTTTGTCCGTCCGTTTGGGGATGAAAACTCGTAGAGAAGTTCAAATCCGTTCACATGATCTTGAACAACTCCGTCTAAAAGCGCCCCGTGAATCTCGAATCTTGATCACTAACGATCACTTGTAGCACTCCCCAATACTTCACCACATTCTTAAAGAAAATCTTAGCCGTATTATCCGTAATAACATTAGGTGGCGCGGCAATGAAAGTTCCATACTTTGAGAATCGATCGACCACCACAATAATACTCCTATTTCCTTCCGATTTCGGCAAGCATGTGATAAAGTCCATAGAAACGCTTTCCCATGGTCATTTGGGCATATGTAGAGGCTCAAACAATCCTCCGGACTTCTTTTGCTCTATCTTGTCTTGTTGGCAAATAAGGCATGTCCACACGAATGTCTCTACATCGTCCTCCATTCTTGGTCAATAATAAGTGCCTTCGACCAATGCCAACGTTCTCTTGATCCCCGGATGACCGGACTACTTCGAATCATGATACTTTTTCAAGATTGTACGCCTAAGATCACACCACTTAGGTACGTAAAGCCGATCTCCTTTGGTGAACAACATGTCTCCCTTAAGCCAAAATCTCCGAGTCTTTCCATCTCGCCGGCCGCGAGCTTCTTGGCAAAAGGATCATGTTCCAATCCTTCCTTGATTCGGTCTTGGAGGAAGAATTGCGCTTGGGTGATTGCTGCAAACTCCGCCTTGCGACTCAATGCATCAGCTACCACATTAGCCTTCCCCGGCTTGTACTCCAACTAGTAGTCGAACTCGGCTAGGAAGTCTTGCCAACGAGCTTGCTTAGGACTCAACTTCTTTTGGATTTGAAAGTAACTCGTGGCAACGTTTTTTGCAAACACCCAAGAAATCACCATGTCATTTTCAATGTAATTGCGAATTAATGCCAGTTTTGGTACCACTTTTTTTTATGTATATCAATTTCATAAACCATCTCGCAAATATATCGCAAACCAGATTCCGGAAATGGCAAGTGTGTCCCGAACCATTTTGACCCGATCAAGTTTACCACTTTTCATATAATAATAATTTATTTATTTAAAAAATGTTTTATTTATATTTTCTTTTTCCCTCTTGATTGGGCTCGTTTAATCCAACAAACACACCTTATAAATTGATGGGTCTGGCCGGTTAAAGCAAATCCAAAAGATACCTTAATATTTTTTTTGGACTCAACCCTTTAGCCCATGACCATAGTGGATTAATAACTTTGTGAATATGTGATATGTTTTTGTTTTGGCTGCTCGTTCACAAACACACAAACGCAACACAAATTTATTTAAACACTCACTCACACTCACACGACACATGCAAACACTTTGACCTTCTTTTCCCATTTTCCCTTGCGTGTTAGACCCAACCAAATGAGACAAACCACTCTCCTAAGCCACCCTACACCAATTAAAAAATCCCTAACCCCCTCTAGACTACCTTTGACTTCTTTAACCCAAGTATATTGTGTTTCCCACATCTCTAGTTGACGTGACATATCCTCCATGCTTCCATTCTTCTATCCGATCCAAACCTCATGCTCAAACTCCATTCTCCTTTATTTATGAGTCCTATGCTCCATAACACTCACTCTCAGAAACACACTCTCAACTCACTCAAATTCTCCCTATCTCCATCTCTCGTTCGCTGTTGGGATTGCAAAGAAAGAAGGAAAGCATTTTGGTTTTTAAAACAAAGGTTTAGAGAGATACGCGTAGGTTATAAGTTAAGGGTAAAGATTTGGAAGGGTTTAAAGTTTTCTTGATCTTGTTTTCTTGTTCCTACGATCTCATCTCCACCCATAGTGGTGTTGTAAATGCATTCCTCCCTTTTCCATTAAATCATGTATGGAAAACAAGAAGGGGGAGGGGTTGAATAGTTTTACCAATTAAAACCTCGTTTTAAAGTATTTAGATCGACTTATGTCAATCTATTTAGTAAGTGTGTTGGATATTGATAAATGAGCATATAGGTAAGTAATGCAAAAAATAAAGTTTAAAGGAACACAAAACCACGACACGAGTATTTATAGTGGTTCGGATACAAGGACACCTTTCTTGCCCTACTCCACTCCTCGAGTACCCCACTCGAGAGTTTGTAAGCACTACACAACACAAGATCCTTATTGTGTAAGAGAAGCCTTCACAACGTCGCCTACTTTTATCCACATTTTAGGCTAGACACCTAGTTCTTCCACGAGGTAGATCCAAACCTATCACAACGTCGCCTACACTTTATCCGGTACAAGGCTAGATACCGAGTTCCATTACAAAGGAGGAACTACTACCCAACACTACACCACAACACAACTACCCAAAAGGAGACACACTACTTGTTACAACACTAGAGAGGATATCAAAATCCTCTAACCCAACCTACATAACTTGTACATCGATGCACCAATCGAATGTGCACCTTTCACTAATGCCTTCAACACGACACTTCAGCACCTTTCACTAATGCCTTCAACACGACACTTCTAGGGAGAGGAAAGAACTATCAACAAGATGCACTTCAGTGGTCTTGATGATGACGAAGCTTAGCAACTCATGACCTTGAGCTTGCACGTCTTCAAGAGGTGGTGATCTCACCTTTAAGAGGAACCTAGAGAATCACACAAACATAAAACTACATAGAATGATCCTTTGGATATGATTAGTGAGCTTAGAATACTAAGAGAAAGTATATCTAAGAGTGGTAGTGAGCAAGAGAGAAATGGCTCACTATTTATAGACAAAACATGTCATTGTCCACGGTTCCCTGGGATCCTCACCAGTAGGGATCCGACTAGTGCAAATCCTGGGATCCGACAACTGAGTCAGTTTAGTCCAGATTTTGGGTTGCAAACCGGGTTATGGGTTATGGACCATGGGTTATGGGTATTGGATTATGAATACCCAACAAGATGCAATGTATATAGTCATTAGGTTATGGATCTTGGGTCATGGGTCATGGACTTTGGGTCATGGATTATGGATAATACCCAACATGACTTCATGCATGATGTCATGCAATGGGTCATGGTTTACCCAACAACATTCATTGTACCTAGTCAATGGATCATGGGTCATGGGTCACGAGTTATGGACTTTGGTTTTTACCTATTACTTACCCATTACAACATATACAAAGTACATATACATTTCTATAAAATGTAAACACTAATTGCTTGTTGCACATATATATTTCTATAAGATGTAAACAATATTCCTTGTTAGTGTTTATATAAAAATGTCTTTAGTTATATATAACTTATTTACTAAACATGTTTTGATGGTTTTAATATGTTTAGTAAAAGTGTGTTAGTAAAATATTAGCTCAAACTTTTTACGTATTTTATTTATTTTGTTAAAATGATTTTACGTTTGTTATCGACTAAACATTAGAAAATCATAAAATATAAATAAATGTTTTTATGGTTTATTTGTATTAACAATCTCTCCCTTTTTATTGATGACAAAACATAATATTATTTTAAGAAAGAAATAAAATTCGTAAAAATTTGAATTGGAGTTTTTACACTCTTCTCCCCTTTTTTGTTGAAACAAAAAGAGCGTCGAAAAGAAACTAACACATAGTGAGAAAAAAATGGTTTTGAGAAAAACTTGTGAGAAGTAACAAAGTGAGAAATAGTTAGAAAAATAAAAGTAAAAGGACGTAGTAAGATGAGAGAAAGATTCTCTTCTTAGCTCCCCCTTGGCGGATGCTCCCCTTTGTTGAGGGCGTCAAGTAATTAGGAAGGCTAGACAAGTGTGTTGCAAGTATTTTTGCAATGGATTCGTCTTTGACGAAATGCTCCCCCTTGACGAGTGCTCCCTTTTGATGTGGGCGTCAAGTAATTTGGAAAACCTAAGTGAATGTATTGCAAGCGTTTTTGCAATGCTTTGCTTTGACGAAAAGCTCCCCCTTGTTAAGGGTGTCAAAGTCTTCATGTTATTTTGAAAATCTACAAAACAAATGTTAGAAAACAAGTACTTGGAGCATTGTTTCCTGCAAATGAGTTTCACATTAGTTAAAAAATATGCTTCTGTAATACGATTCTAGCGGATCCTTCCAATTAGGGATCCGTCTAGGAAAAATTATGGGAACCGTGTACCTGCAACTAATTGGCAGCAATGTCGATATAAATAGTGAAGTAAACATCCAAATGAGTTATGTATTATTGCACCAAACACATTCACATAACTATATAACATACAACATGTAGTTTCATTCAATAAAACAAGTGAAATGATACACATATCTCTAAAACTAAGAAATAATACACCCATGTAGTAAATTCTCTAACAATTCTAAGTTGCGCCTAAGACTAGAGGAGAACACCACTTGTGCTTATATTCTATGTTTAAGGATGAGTAAATTTGTTGATTTGGTCAAATCATTCAAGAAGGTGATGGAACATGAAACGTAACTCATTTCGTACTTCTTGAACTAACCCTTGGGTATGTTCACAATTAGAGCAATTATTGTCATGAATAGGAGATGGAGGTATTGGAGATGGAGCGGTTTAAGGTGAAACGTTGGGTGAGAAGGAAAGAGGTACCACAAAGGGTGAAGGGATTTGTGGAGGTGAGTTTAATGGAGTAGAATGGGGTTCAACTAAGAGTGAATGTGGTGACATATGGGTCGGTGGTGGAGATAAAAAGGTATCCATATGGTCCAGTTTTTGAGATTGGTGATTCCTTGTACTCAAAGATGGACTATTTGATGGTGAAGGAGAGTAGAATACGGGTGTTGGTGATGTTCCAAAATCAAGGTTTTGCTGTGAAGGTTGTTCCTTATTTGATGAGAAAGGTGGTGGATGAGTAGTCCTAGGTGGTGAGTCTTGTAAGGAGTAAAGGTTTGGATGTGAAAGAGGTGTGGTGAAAGAGTGTAATCTAGGCTCTAGAAATGAGGGTTTAGGTGTTTTAGTAGAGCTAAGGTGTGTTTGGTTTAGAGGGTATGGTAGTGTTTGGTGAAAGTCTTTCCAACCTACAAGGTCGGATGCTAATTCGAGCTGTTCTTCTAAGCTTTGGTTGGTTGAGTTTGTTGGGGAGGAACTCTAGTGTTTGAAGTTTTGACGGGTGATGACTCGGTTGAGGAAATTTCATGAACAACACGAGCATTTTTCTTGGAGGAACCTTTGGTTGATGAGGTTGTACTAGATGCTTTAGTCATGGTGAAAAGTAGGAGGTAAGGATTGTTTTAGCTACTGAATTTGAACGATGGTTTGAATAGTGGTTTGAGAACACAAACACACTTGGTTTATAAAGGATGAGATTAGGCTAGTGAATTAAAGTTTAGACCACTAAGGTTCTTCGCATGTACTAAAGTCAACTACAGTGTTGTTCTATCCTAGGGAGTCATTTAAGGCAAAGTGGAGTGTTTAGATTACCAAAGAGAGTTTGAAATTGATGAGTTAAGTGAAATTCAACCATTTCAGGTACGGTTCAAGTAACCATATCATTAGGGATCCGATAGTTGAATTCGTGGATCCGCTCTCAGAGGAAAAGAAAAGGAGTGATCATGTTCTACCAAGGTCTAGTACCTATATATCTTGAGTGTTTAAATTCCTTAAGGTATCTTAAATGGTATGGGACTTAAATGTTCAAGCATAATGAGTAAGGATATCTAATGATGGTTTTTATAAAGGGATGAAGCTTTCATGAATACCCATGAGGAGTTAAGGATGATATTAAGAATTTTTTAGAGTGTCAAATGATCCTAGAGATCAGATGGTAACTTAAAGAAAATATGGAAAATTCTTTAAAAATCAAAAGAAATAAAAAACTAGTCTTTAGCCTATTTTTGACATAAAGATGACTAAAATCAATTTGATAAAATTGAGAGAAATATCAAACTAAGTGTTTTGAGATGAGAGAAACAATGTGTAAACATTGGAGCGGAAAAATGGTGAGTTTTGAAGTAGTGATAAATCAAAAACACCTTGAATGTGATCTTAAGTCATCTATGAGTGAATGTGGGATCAACTGAGCCTAAGGGGGACTTAAGTGATCCTAATGTATCATGTTTAATTATTCTAATAAGGTCTAGAAGGTTGGATTGATCTAAGTGTTAATACAAATAAGCTGTAAAAAGGTTTATTTATATTTTACGATCTTCTAATGTTTTGTCGATAACAAACGTAAAATCATTTTAACGAAACAAATAGAGTATATAAATAGTTTGAGTTAATAGTTTTCTAACACACTTACGTTTTCACATAAAACACTAAAACAAGCTTAAGTGTTTTATGATTTAGATACATATGTACAACAACTAGTGTTTACATATTGGGTTAACATATACTTAAACTAAGAATACTAAAATGGGTAAAAACATGTAAATACTAAAATGGGTAAAACTAGCAAATGGTATTGACCCATAATCCATGGTTTTATATATACCACTTAACCAAGTTCATTGAATCTAGAAAGAAAACCATGGATCAACCCATAACCCATGACCCATAACCAAAATTACCCATGGGCAAAGAGGATGCTCACGGATCCCTCGCTGTGCTAGCCTGATCCTGTGGAAGGGATCCGTGGGATCCTGGGAACAAGAGAATTTTTCTATAATAGAGAGCCATTTCTTCCTCTCTAGGTATCCTTTTTACACACATACTTCCCCAAAGTATTCTAACCCTCTAACCTCGTGATCTAAGTGATCTATGTAGCTTGTCTTTTGTTTTGTGTGATCTTCAGGTTCCTCTTAAAGGAGAGATCACCACTTCGAAAACGCGAAGCTCAAGTCCATGAGTTGCCACGCCGTCATCATCAAGACTACTAAGGTTCTCTTGTTGATAGTTCTTCCTTTCTCCATAGATAAGTCATTAGGCATTATTGAAGAATGCCGAAAGTGTCAAGATGAAAGCATTAGTGAAAGGTGCTCATCATCCGTGTCAAAGCATTAGTGAAGGATGCTAAAGGTGTCAAGATGAAGGCATTAGTGAAGGGTGCCAAGCATTGTGTCAAAGGCATTAGTGAAGGATGCTGAAGAATCAAATCAAGTCGCATTTGGGAAGAATGCCTAGGTCGTATAATCGATGAGGTGCATCGTTATACATATAAGTATTTGTTTATTTCCAAGGATGGTGATATCCTTGATGGTGTTGTAACAAGGAGTAGATCTCCTTGAGATTAGGTGTTATGTCGTGAAGGGTAGTAGTTCCTCCATAGTAATGGAACTAGGTGCTTAGCCTAGTACCCAGGGTAGGCGACGCTGTGATAGGATTGGTTCTCCGTGTGAAAGAACTCGGTGTTACCTAGCACCAGATAAAGGGTTGGCGAGTTGCCATATAGCTGGTTCGCCGGTGTGAAAGAACTCGTATTTATCTTTGTAACGAAAAGGTTAAGCGACGCTGTGAAGGCTTCTCCCGCCATAAGGAGTTGGTGTGGTTTACGAACTCGAGTAGGTGACTCGGGAGTGGAGTAGGCAAGGAAGGTGCCCTAGAAAGAACTATAAATACTTGTGTCGTGGTGATGTGCTTCTTACTTTTTATCTTTCATTACACGTTTATATATCTATCTATCAACGCCCAACATAAACAACCAAATAGATTGACATAAGTCGATCTAAATATTTAAAAGGAAGTTTTAAATTGGTAAAACTATTCAACCCCCATTCTAGTTTTCCACAATTGGCATCGAGCCATATTTAAGTTTCTTAGAGTATGTTGTACTTTTAAAACTTGATAACGATCCATGTATGTTTGAAAACTACAAAGAAGGATTATTTTTGTCATATTTTACAACACTATATTGTTTATCAAGTTGACAAATGATAGAATGCTCTAACATTTTTTTCTTAAAGCATTATCCATACTTGGATTTGGAGTTACCAAGAAGAGCATAAATAATTTATCTAAATACTTCTTTTCGAAAAAGAATGTTTAGTATTCTTTCAACAAAAATATGGAATTTCCAAGAAGATCACAAAACATCTAAATACTTCTTTTCTTAAAAAAAGAATATTTAGCCAAGGTATGATTACTAATCACCTGCTCTTAATTTTATTATTGAAATCTTAGTTGCATGATTTATTAGTAATTGCTTTAATAGTTATCTATATTAAAGTCATCATCAAGAATAGTATTCTTCAACTTATTTGTAGTGACTACACTATGATTTCAGAATAATGACATTCTCGTTATTTGATAACCATTATCATTATTCATCACAAAGAATTTATTGACACTTCATCTATGTGTAAATTTCATGTGAAACTTATATTATAATAAAATAGGATTTTATTATAATGTTTGAAAAGCTTCCCAAGAATTATGAATGATTCTTAAAAAGGGAACCTCGTCTAATAGGAATAGTATTGAATCTTCAAAAACCTCAAATCACAAGTTTTAGAACCTTAACACCAAAACATTAGGATTCTAAGAACTCTCAAACCATAGTTATCAAGGAATGTTTGAGCTGATTTTTGCTGTTATGCCGGATCCCTCAGTTTACACTAGCCAGATCCCAAATGAGAGGATCCGCGATCCGTGCAACGTAAGACAAGATAAGCTAAAAATGATCACCGGGATGTTCCACAATCATACTTTCCCCAAAGACTACCTAACAAAAACCTAACTACTGTTCATAGGAGCAACTTGATCATCTCTCTCAAGCATAACAATCACTTGTGTAAGTATAATCTTCACTACATTGTTGATTTCATTCTTTGATTACTAGGATTATAAGTTCTTCATTTTAGAGGTGGGTTCATGGTTGGTGGCAATTTGTTATCACATTGTTTTCTAAGATAACTCAAATCAAAGAATTAACATTGTTAATACAAATCAAACTCATTTCTTGAATTCAATAAAAATGAATTGAGCAAAATTTTGATCAAACCCCCTAGGTTACTATTCACAATTAACACTACATTGTGGTTGCATTGTTTAGGAACAATCATGCCAAGCAACAAGCAACAAGATTACCAAGACACCGCCCAATACATACCCATGTATCATAGGAAAAATGGTCTAAGTCCGGACGATAGAAAGGCCTTTAAGTTGCTTGAAAGGAGACTATTTCATGAAGGGAGAGTTGTTGATCCATCATTTCTTGCAAATACCGACGTAAGGGAAGTTTTTACAACTATTGGATTTGATTGTTTATTAGACATAAACGAGGAAATTTGCCCGGTCTTTGTGCTTGAATTCTACAAGACAATGGGTATAATTAGAAATGATGATGGGACCATCTCAATTGAATTCACCATCAATGAGCAAGAGTTTAGTCTTTCACTTGTAGAGTTTGGAAGAATTATAGGGTTCCGATCAAGATGTTTGTATGTACTCCAATGAATGGTCTTTGGAACAACTACACACAATGGTTGATCATCAAATGATTTTACACCTTGATCCCGTAAGCAACCACTGGTGGACACTGTTCATGCCAAGAGCCTCACCATCAAGAGTCACAAGGAAGTCAAAAGTGATCCATAGAGATCCTTTTCAAATGGAGCTTCGAAATGTATGCATTGTATAGGAAGGGAAGATGTGATAAGAGAAAATGTGGTGTGCCTAGTAAGGAACAAGGACCACCCCAACGCATGTCTAAGCTTCATGATCTATTTCCTAGTGACCAATACTCAATTCAACCTTGCTTACTACATGGTCAAAAGAATGGCAAGTGTTAGAAGCATGGACAAGATGGTGCTTCAGATGCAATGCTTTTAACCCGTCTCGCCAAATTCATCTTTGCTTTAGACCCTTCTCCACAATCCCTTGATCATAGCTTTTGCAATAAGGTTATGGTACCCTTAACCGAGGGTAGAACAACAAGGTTAATGGTGGAAGGCAAGAGACCACCCACCCTACCACTCCTCTGGACTAAAAGGAAAGGCAAGGAGAAGGTGGAGGTGAAGGGAGTAGTAGCAACCCACTCGCAAATATCGATCTTGACCCCTTGGACTACATCAACCAATTGCCAAACATCCCTAATGAATCAACCAATGGCAACAAACCGGGAATCTTCAAATGCTTCGCCAATTTCTTGAAGAAGAAGAAGTAAGATAGTCAAAGTGGAGACGAGGAGTAAAAGAAGGAGAAAGGTAAAGTTTGAAAAATCAAACTTATGATGAACAATTTCAAGACAATGATCCTGAAACATTTTTAATTATGCATGTAGTTTGTAGGTATTGCCATATCGTGGCATTAAACAATCCTAACGTAGGGTACTTGGGAATGAGATTTTACAACCCTAGAGTGGTTGTCGTCACTCATTCTAAGAATTCTAGCTCTTCCTACCTTGGTATACACTATATTAGTTGCTTTATTATATTTAGTCCCCGTAGAAACAACTAGGAATAACATTTGATATAAAGTGCAAAGATGCACATTCCTCGAAGCTCTCTCGATCAAGAGGCGTGATCCCGCTTGAACCGCCGGATCCCTCCCATAAGGGAACCGCGGGATCCGTAGCATTTGATATGAAATACAGATTTAGCTACATCAAAACAGTCTATTAGATCACTTCTAACAAGTCAAATATAAGATACTAGATCCAACTAAGTCTTTATCAAATAGTTGAAAATCTCACTCTCATCCATGGCTTATCTAGGATACATCTTTGAAATATTTTTGATTTTCAACTAGTCAAAACTCACCATAATTCCGCTCCAACACTCACACATTATCTATCACGCTTGATAGCACTTAGTTAGGTATATCTTTCAATTTTAGCAAATTGATCTCAACCATCTTTTTAATCAAAATTAGGTCTCAAAATTAGTTTTTCATTTTTCTTATTTTTAAGGATTTTAGTAAATTCCTATTAGGACATCATCTTACTTCTAGGACTTGTTATCACCATTTCTCCACATCAAATTAAATGGAATCATTGTCAAACATATAGTTAGACTACCCAAGGTCAAATTTTCTTGGCCAAAAACCATCATTAAGCACCATTACTCGTTATGGTTAAGGATTTGAGATATCCAATGACTAAAGACTTCAAAATTAAGTCAAACCCTCCAAATCCATTAATAACAAACCTTACAAAAGCATAATGATTTCACCTAAACCTTTTCTGATAGCCGGATCCCGGTTCTAATCAGCGGATCCCTATCGGAGGGATCCGGCTGATCCGTAGATGCGTAATGCATAAATCTTCTATATTCAAATTCAAGTCACCCTTTGGTTCTCTAACCACCCTTAGCATACATTAATTATCCTCCTAGAGCTGATCAAAACCTCAAGAGCATGCTTAGTCTTCTAAGTGGTCAAGAATTTAATTCTCAAATTCAAATTATTCTTTATAAACCAAACAATCTTAAGTTTATGGCACCATCCTCAATTACCTTTCAAAAATCATAAATTAGAAGCTCACATTAGCATTTTCATCACCATGACAAAGGCTCTTAGCAACAACTCCTCAAACATAGGATCATCCAAAAGAAAGGGTCAAATGATCTATGAAATTTCATCCACCAAACATCTCCATTAGAAATGATGACTCTAGAATCCCACCTCATGAAACCCATCCAACAAAAGCCAAGAGAACCTAAGGATTAGCATCAAACCTTTCCAACTAGAAAAAGGATCATCTAGTTCTAAACCAAACATGGCTAGTTCTAGCAAGCCATCAAAACCTTCATTCATTGAGAATGGACTACACTCCTTGAATGAGCCTCTTCCTCATCTAAACATATATTCATTGTTCCATTCACCACCAAGAACCTCCCATTCACCAACCTTTTCATTGAATTGGGAACCACCTACAACACCAACTAGCCCATCATGGGAGACAAGGAACAACCTTGATCATATGGAAGAAGTTCCATTACCACCCTCATTTTTAGAAACTCTCCCTACTTCTCAAAATGAAGACCATCAAACACACATTGAGCCCCTCAAACATCCATTTTCTCCCAAAACCAAGACAATATTTGCCCAAATTGTCTAAAAACTCAAGGAATTGTTCAAGAAGTACAAAATGAGATACATTTCATGTTCAATCATCTTCTTGAAAAGTTGGATCAATTCAACAAGTCCACTCATCCCTAGACTTAAGCACATTGTCACATTCTAAGTCTAGTAATGAGATTAGCATTAGTAGTATTTGTATGGCTAAAGTTCATTCTTTTAGTTTTTAGAGATTGTGTATCTCTTTTTTATTGAATGAATACTTATATGCTATGATTATTTTGTGTGTTGTGCTTGTTATAGTGTACATATATCTCATTTCCTCAAATAGCATTCCTTGACATTTCTTCTCATCGCTGAAGAAACTGAATGTATAGTCGATCCCTCTCCAACACCTAGACGGATCCCTCCTTGAAGAGAACCGGGATCCGTGGGAACGTAAAAAGCACAAATTTCTACTAACTTGAGTTTTATTTGCATGAAATTTTGCACTATACTCTTGTTTTCTAACCTTTGTTTTGTAGTTATTCAAAATACACATGAAGATATTGACACCATAAAGCTAGGGGGAGCTTTGTGTCAAACAACATTGCAAAATCATTTTCAACTTAATCCAATTTTGGATTATACTTCATGACACCCCATTGCAACATTGCAATATTCAAGGGGGACTTAAGTGATCCTAATGTATCATGTTTAATTATTCTAATAAGGTCTAGAAGGTTGGATTGATCTAAGTGTTAATACAAATAAGCCATAAAAATGTTTATTTATATTTTACGATCTTCTAATGTTTTGTCGATAACAAATGTAAAATCATTTTAATGAAACAAATAGAGTACGTAAATATTTTGAGTTAATAGTTTTCTAACACACTTACGTTTTCACATAAAACACTAAAACAAGCCTAAGTGAGTTTATGATTTAGATACATGTACAACAACTATGTTTACATATTGGGTTAACATATACTTAAACTAAGTATACTAAAATGGGTAAAAACATGTAAATACTAAAATGGGTAAAAACTAGCAAATGATATTGACCCATAATCCATGGTTTTATATATACCACTTAACCAAGTTCATTGAATCTAGAAAGAAAACCATGGATCAACCCATAACCCATGACCCATAACCCAAAATACCCATGGGCAAGAGGGCGCCTACCGGATCCCCTAAGCTTTGTGCTAGCCATCCTGCTTGGAAGGATCCGTGGGATCCCGAACAGAGAATTTTTCTATAAATAGAGAGCCATTTCTTCCTCTCTAGGTATCCTTTTACACATACTTCCCAAAGTATTCTAACCCTCTAACCTCAGATCTAAGTGATCTATGTAGCTGTCTTTTGTCTTGTGTGATCTTCTAGTTCCTCTTAAAGGAGAGATCACCACTTTGAAGACGGCAAGCTCAAGTCTATGAGTTGCCACGTCATCATCAAGACTACTAAGGTTCTCTTGTTGATAGTTCTTCCTTTCTCCATAGATGTTGGGTGAAGGCATTAGTGAAGAATGCCAAAAGTGTCAAGATGAAAGCATTAGTAGAAAGCTCATCATCCGTGTAAAGCATTAGAAACGGATGCTGGTGTCAAGACTAAGGCATTAGTGAAGGTGCCAAGCTGGTGTCAAGGCATTAGTGAAGGATGCCAAGAATCAAATCAAGTCAGATTTGGGAAGAATAATCTAGTCGTATAATCGATGAGGTGCATCGCTATACATATAAGTATTTGTTTATTTCCAAGGATGGTGATATCCTTGATGGTGTTGTAACAAGGAGTAGATGTCCTTGAGATTAGGTGTTAGTCGTGAAAGATAGTAGTTCCTCCATAGTAATGGAACTAGGTGCTAAGCCTAGTACTCAATAAAGTAGCGACGTTGTGATAGGATTGGTTCTCCTAAGGTGTGAAAGAACTCTGGTTAGCCTAGCACCCATAAAGGGTAGGCGACGTTGTATAGGTGTGGTCTACTTGGTGTGAAAGAACTCTAAATTTACCTTGTAAAAAAGGTTAAGCGACGCGTGAAGGCTCCTCCGCCATAAGGAGTTGGTATAAGCTTACTTAACTCTAGGTAGGTGACTCCTGGAAAGGGAGTAGGGCAAGGAAGGTGTCCTGTAAGAACCACTATAAATACTTGTGTCGTGGTGATGTGCTTCTTACTCTTTATCTTTCATTACACGTTTATATATCTATCTATCAACGTCCAACATAAACAACCAAATAGATTGACATAAGTCGATCTAAATATTTAAAAGGAAGTTTTAAATTGGTAAAACTATTCAACCCCTTCTTCTAGTTTTCCACACTAAGGATGCTAAATTTCCATTTCTGTCCACCTGGATCCTTTCATGGATCCGCTAGTTATGTTCTGTGATCCTGCAGATTCCGAGCCATTTTTCTAATGTAACACATGCAAGAATTTTCACTACGCATTGAATTTTGAAACTAGTGGTTCCTACATCAAGCATTCATGTATGTAAGTAAAGAATAGCAAGCATGGCATGTAAAAGCAATAAATGGGCATGCAATTAGAGACCAACTTTTGATAACGATATCAAAAAGTTGTAAAATTCCTATTAAGTTATTCTAAGTTAAGATGTTCATGTTTTTCACCATGCCACCACATACTACTGAGTTCTAAATAAAAGCAACATTGTTTAAGACATACATCACATGTTTCAAATCAAGATCATACACATCACCTCCAATCACCCTCAAGCTTCTATCTCACTTTTTCTTCTTCCCCATTAGGAAATGAGCAATGCATTTGAATATTCCTTTTGTTTGTTAGAACTCTTGGGAAGGACTTAGAATGTTCTAATTGGTCAATGTAGGACACAGGGTCGAGATGGTAGTTGTCAACGGGGTTGCTTGCTTCTCCTTCCATCTCCTCGGATGAGTCCGTTGGTGGATGAGGCCTTTTACCATCAACCATGAACCTTGATGTTCTTCCCTCGGTTAGAGGTACCATCACCCGGTTGCAAAATAAATGATCATCCATATAGGGAGAGGGTTCTAAAGGAAAGACAAAGTTTGTTAAGTGAGTTAGAAGCATAGCATACAGTAGAACCATTTTCTCTGTCCTAAAAACACTAGCCATCTATGTCATGAAGGGAGTTTCGTTGACACGGCAATAAATTATGTACACAATAAATGCATTCGGATGATCCTTGTTTCCAACCAAGCAAAGAACATTTTCCAAAAGAACTTTTTCCCATTTTTTGTAGAGAGGGAACATCTCGAAAAGCTCCATTTGAAAGGGATCTTGGTGGATGACTTTTGAGTTCCTAGTGACTAGGGTTTGAGAGGTTCTTTGTATGAATACGGCATCTTTTACCGTGGCCGGTTCATGAAGAGGGGGGGGGGGTAAAATAAACCTCGTGATCATCAACCATGTCATGAACCCTTCACAACGTCGCCTACTCTTTATCTAGTACAAGGCTAGACACCGGGTTCTTCCACGAGGTAGAACCAAACCTATCACAACATCACCTACACTTTATCCGGTACAAGGCTAGATACCGAGTTCCATTACAAAGGAGGAACTACTACCCAAAACTACACCACTACACGACTACCCCAAAGGAGACACACTCCTTATTACAACATCATAAGGATATCAATATCCTTTAGCCCAAACTATCTATCTTGTACATCGATGCACCATATCGAATGTAATCCCTTGGCACCTTTCACTAATGCCTTCGACACGACCCTTCGGCACCTTTCACTAATGCCTTCGACTTGACCCTTTGGAACCTTTCACTAATGCCTTCAACTTGATCCTTTGGCACCTTTCACCAATTTCTTCGAATTGACCCTTCTGCACCTTTCAGTAATGCCTTCAACATAACACTTCTAAGGAGGGAGGAAAGAACTATCAACAAGATAACTTCAGTAGTCTTGATGATGATGAAGCTTGGAAACTCATGGACTTGAGCTTGCACGACTTCAAAAGGTGGTGATCTCACCTTTAAGAGGAACCTAGAGAATCACACAAACATAAAACTACATAGAAGTATCCTTTGGATATGAGGTTTGAGATGTTACAATACTAAGAGAGAGTATGTGTAAAAAGGGTGAGTTACAATGAAGAAATGGCTCACTATTTATAGACAAAATTGTCTAATGTTCCACGGATCCCTCCCCAGAGGGATCCGGCTAGTGCAATCCTAGGGATCCAACATCTGGGTCAGCTTGATGCAAAACGGGTTATGGGTTATGGGTTATGAACCATGGGTTATGGGTAATGAATTATGGATACCCAACAAGATGCAATGTATCTAGACATTGGGTCAAGGATCTTGGGTCATGGATCATGGATAATACCCAACATGACTTCATGCATGATGTCATGCAATGGGTCATGGGTTATTTATCAAGCTCCATGGGTATGGGTCATGGACTTTGGGTTTTACCCAACAACATTCATTGCACCTAGTCAATGGGCAAGGACTTAGATTTTTATGTACATTTCCATTTTATGTAAACACTAGTTGTTATACATATGCATTTCTATAAAATGTAAACAATAATACTTGTTTAGTGTTTTATATGAAAATGTAAGTGTGTTAGTAAACTATTAGCTCAAACCATTTTCGTATTTTATTTTTTTCATTAAAATGATTTTACGTTTGTTATAGACAAAATATTAGAATATCGTAAAATATAAATAAATGTTTTTATGGTTTATTTGTATTAACAATATCCCCTTTTTTGTTGATGACAAAACATAAGATTATTTTAAGAAAAAACTAAAATTCAGAAAACTTTGAATTGGAGTTTTTACTGTCTTCTACCCCTTTTTGTCGAAACAAAAGAGCGGAAGAGAAACTAACATTGTTTTGAGAAAAACGTGTGAAAAGTAATAATATGAAAAATAGAGAGTAAGAGAAGAGAAGGATTCTCGTCTTAGCTCCCCCTTGACGGATGCTTCCCTTGTTGAGGGCGTTAAGTAATTAGGAAGACTAAGCGAGTGTGTTGCAATTATGTTTGCAAATGGTTTTGTCTTTTGACGAAATTCTCCCCCTTGACGAGTGCTCCCTTTTGAGGAGGACGTCAAGTAGAAAAGAAATCATAAATGAAAATATTGCAAGCGATTTTGCAATTGATTTGCTTTGACTAAAATCTCCCCCTTGTTGAGGGTGTCAAAGTCTTCATGTGTATTTTGAAAAGCTACAAAACCAAGGTTAGAAAGAAAGTATATGATGCATAATTTCCTGCAAATGAGATTCAAATTAGTGATAAAAAGTGCTTCTCTGACGGATCCCACCTTCCTCCATGAGAGGTATCCGCTAGGCAAAACAGAGGGATTCGTGTACCTGCAATCTTATGACAAAGAACTGATGTAAAATGTGATGTTAACATCAACAAGAGTTATGTATTGTAGCACCAAACATATTTTTATAACCAAATAGCATACAACATGTAATATCATTTAATAAAATGAGAGAAATGATGTACATAACTCTAAAACCAATAAAATGATCCAAACACGAAGTATGATTCCTAGCAAATCTAAGTTATGCCTAAGATGAGAACACCACTTGAATTCCCATTCTTAAGGATGTTTAGATTTGTTGACCTCATCAAAACGTTCGAGGAGGTGATAAAACATGAAACGTAGCTCGTCACGTACTTCATGTACTAAACCTTCAACATGTTGACAATGATAACAATCTTTGTCATGGTTAGGGAATGGTGTGGTAGGAATGGAGTGATTTGAGGTGGAAGGTTAGATTAATAAGGTGTAGGTTCCACAAAGGGTGGATGGATTTGTGGAGGCACATTTGGAGGTGGTTCAACCAAGGATGAAGGTGGTGGAATATGTGTTGAGGATGGTGGTAGAGAGGTATCTACTTCCATGTGATCTGGTTGTTGATTTTGTTGATTCCTCATAATCCAAAATGGACTATTTGAGGGTGATGGAGGAAATATGGGTGCTAGTGTTGTTTCAACACCAAAGTTTTGTTGTTGCTTTTATTTTCAATTGAGGAAAATGTTGGCAATGGTGGTGGATGAGATGGCCTATAAGGTAAATCCTCTAAGTTGTAGAGGTGTGGAGATGAGAGTGGAGTGGTGAAAGAAATAGCTCTAGGCACTAGAGGTGATGGTTTAGTGGAAGTAGGGGTGTTTGGTTTAAGAGGTATAGTAGTGTTTGGCAAGGGTTGTTTTGTTGGAATAATCCTTTGGGAACCTGGTTTGATTGGTAGATTGGTTGTGGAGGAATTCTAGTGTTTGAGTTTTTAACGGGTGATGATTCGGTTCAAGAGATTTCGTGAACAACCCGAGCAAGTATGTTGGGAGGTCCTTTAGTGGATGAGTTAACACTAGGAGCTTTCCTCATGGTGAAGTGGTAGAAAGGGAAGGTTTGAAAAGAGAGTTTAGCTATTGAGAGTAAGTGTGTGAATGGTGATTTGGAGGTTCTAACAAGGAGGTTTAAAAGGGAAAATGATTGGTAAGTGAATTAAAGCTTAAACCACTAAAATCATTCAAATTGCAATGATTTGCATGTATAAGAGTCAACTATAGAGTTGCACTGATCTAGGAAGTCAATTAAGACAAGGTGAAGTGTTCAAGTTAACAAAGAGAGATTAAAATGATTTTTTTAAGTATGATTAGCTTAGTCTCAGGCAGCCGGTTCCCACGGTTCCCTCAATGAGGGATCCGTCTAGGCTAAACCTAGGGATTCGGCTCTCAGCAGCCAAAGAAAGGGAAGATTATGTTTTGTAAGGTTTATTACCTACACATCTTGAGTGTTTCAGTCTTCTCAGGTGTCTTAAATGATATAAGACTTAAATGATCAAGTGAAATGAGTAAGGGTAGCTAATGATTGTCTTGATGATGATGAAGCTTGGCATCGATGCACCTTAATGTGGCGGAGAAGCCTTCACAACGTCGCCTACTCTTTATCCGGTACAAGGCTAGATACCGAGTTCCATTACAAAGGATGAACTACTACCCAACACTACACCACTACACGACTACCACAAAGAAGACACACTCCTTATTACAACATCATAAGGATATCAATATCCTTTAACCCAAACTATCTATCTTATACAGTGATGACCATATCAATGTACTCCCTTGGCACCTTTCACTAATTCTTTGACACCGACCTTCACACCTTTCACTAATGCCTTCGACCACCTTGGCACCTTTCACTAATGCCTTTGACTTGATCCTTTGGCACCTTTCACTAATTCCTTCGACGTGACCCTTCGGCACCTTTCACTAATGTTTTCAACATAACACTTCTAAGGAGGGAGGAAAGAACTATCAACAAGATAAATTCAGTAGTCTTGATGATGACGAAGATTGGCAACTCATGGACTTGAGCTTGCACGACTTCAAGAGGTGGTGACCTACTAAGAGGAACCTAGAGAATCACACAAACATAAAACTACATAGAAACATCATTTGGATATGAAGTTAGAGATGTTACAATACTAAGAGAGAGTATCTGTAAAAGGGGTGGGTTACAATGAAGAAATGGCTCACTATTTATAGAAAAAATTGTCTACTGTTCCACGGTTCCCACGGATCCCTCCCAGAGGGGATCCCTAGCAATCCTAGGGATCCGGCATCCGGTCACTTAAGTCCGATGTTGGGTCTGAAACCGGTTATGGGTTATGGGTTATGAACCATGGTTTATGGGTAATGAATTATGGATACCCAACAAGATGCAATGTATGTAGACATGGGGTCATGGGTCTTGGGTCATGGATCATGGATAATACCCAACATGACTTTATGCATGATGTCATGCAATGGGTCATGGGTTATGGATCAAGCTCCATGGGTATAGGTCATGGACTTTGGGTTTTACCCAACAACATTCATTTACCTAGTCAATGGTCAAGGACTTAGATTTTTACCCATTACATTACCATTACAATATATACCAAGTATATATGTACTTTTCCATATTATGTAAACACTAGTTGTTATACATATGCATTTCTATAAATTGTAAATAATAATACTTGTTTAGTGTTTTATATGCAAATGTAAGTGTGTTAGTAAACTATTGGCTCAAACCATTTTCGTATTTTATTTGTTTCGTTAAAATGATTTTACGTTTGTTATCGAAAAAACATTAGAAGATCGTAAAATATAAATAAATGTTTTTATGGTTTATTTGTATTAACACATGCGACAAGATTTCAACCCGTTTCAAAAGAATTAATCTTATTCCATTCGCCTCATATTTATATATGTATTTTCGTTTTTTTTTTCAATTCTTATATATTTGTTACATGACTCAAATTATGGAGACACAAGAGTGAATGAGATACCTCTAAATCGATTATGATGGGTCGAGAAAGCCAACAGAATGTTCGGGCCGAAGAAGCATGAAAAGAACCCACGAACAATTCCTTTCGAAACCAACAATACCCGCGATCACCAATTCGAACCACCATGAATTCTATCACCACCTTGTACCTTCTTCGTGTCATTCAACTGGTGCAGAGGAAATAGACTGCCAATTTACTATGTGTATTTTTAGGGTTTTATGAGAAGAATACAATGTGAAAATCGGTTATAATAGAAATGGGATAGAGTGGAGAAGTTGTTGCCGATTCATTAGGAGACTTAATCTCCTCAAATATTTTCCAAACTTAGAGATTCTTATCTTCAATTATGATGTACACAATAAGGAAAAAGGACCGGGCCTTAGCACATGGGACACAGGACATAGGCGAGTGGCAAGTTTATTCTAAGTGTATCGTCGATTTACTTGTTAGGATTTAGTAAATCCTGTTATTAAAGATTCGGTCACCTCAAGTATATGTAATCGTTAGAAAGCTCGTAGTCGTAGATTATTGTAAGTTAAGTAGTATTTAGTTTATGTAACACCGTGGAGGATGGATTGGTCTTTACCCAATTTGTATGCACGATCCACCTCGATAGGTGGCCATTTATGTAATGACTATAAATACTCTCTACCTCCCAAGGTAGAGAGTTAGAGCTCATAATAATATTTTTCTTTCTCTCACTAAAGTTCCCTAAACCTCAAACTTTCTCTCTCTAGAACTCATAATACACCTATTTGATCTTATGGTTTAGTGTGTTTGTGAAATCCAATATGTTACAAATGGTATCAAGAGCCATGGTTTGATCATCTCTTACATATCTTTGGATTTTTAGTGACTTTTAGGTAGTTTTAGAGTTTGAAAAGGTTTAGTGGTTTTTGCATCATTCGGATCATTTCTAGTGTTAAAGTTTGAATTGGGTGTTGTTTTTGTGTTTAGAATCATTGTATGTGCTTGGGTTTTGATTTGGTAAGCTTGAATCATCGTGGTTGGGCTGTTTTTGGATTGAAAAGTGGTGTTTTTGTGATTTTCTAGGTAGCGACTTGAGCCACGGATAAGTTTTCTTGCTAGCGACATGTCTATTACAAGCCGACAAGCAGACACTTAGTGGATTCTCCACTACGGGTAGCGACTTTTGTACTTAAGTTTGTTAGCGACTTGGTGTTAGCGATTTGGTGCTTAGCGAGTTGCTCTTTAGCGACTTGACAACTTAGCGACTTGGTCCTTAGCGACTTGTCGTCAAAAATTTTCTAGCGACTTGGTGCTTAGCGAGTTGTTAATTGGCGACTTGACCGTGTCTTAGCAACTTGGTATTATAGCGACTTGGTTCAGGTTTCTTAGCGATTTGATGACTCGTCAATACGGTTTTCTCTTGATTTAGTAAAATCCGTGAAAGAATCTATTTCCCGGTTTAATCATAGAGTTATAAAATCCCATTTAATCTGACAACATGTCTACCAACGCTCCTACAATCATCTCCATCTTGCCGAGGATGTTCAAGCATTGGTTCGTGATACTGCCCACCCGCTGGATAACTCGACTTATCTTGGGCTCAACGAATCGAATTGTACTGTCTTGGAAACGAAAATTGGGTCAACATTCTCAAATCCATTGATGAAGGACCGTATCGGGTTGAGACTACTAGAGACATAATTGATACAGCTGAAGATGGTACATTGATTTACTGAATGGACAGACCAAAGATGTATGATGAGCTCGATGATAAGGAGAAGAAGAGATTCGAGCATATCGTATTTCTAACATCATACTCGCAAGGTCTTCCAAAAGACATCTACAAGCTTATCAATCACAACACAAGCAAAGGTCAGATGGGATAATGTCAAGATGCTTCTCTCTCGTGTCTGAATTGACTATTGAAGATAGAGAATCACAACTATATGATGAATTTGAGCATTTCAAGATGAAACCCGATGAGAGTGTCTATGAGTACTATGTGAGATTCCATAAGCTTGTGAATGATATGAGGAATATCAAAATGACTATGCCAACATTCAAGTGAACTCAAAATTTGGAACAACATGAACCGAATGGCACAAGTTTGTTACTTCTGTGAAGCTCACTAAAGGATTGAAGAATACTAACTATGAAAGCAATCATGCCTTCCTTCTCCGAATGAGAGACATGCTATGTTTGAAAAAAGGATTCGAACAGCAAAACCAATCAGGGAGAAACAAGTTCATCTAATGATTCAACTGCCTTCTACTCAAACATTGGAATTACCACAAAAGCATCTCAAGTTATACCCATGGGTAATGGTAATCACAAACTCATTCCTGATCATATGTTCAAACAAGTCGATGTTGATGCACATGGGAAACTCATTAATCAACTGGCTCTCTGATTAGTCAAAACATGAACTCTCTTTCACACACCAACAACATCTCTGAATCGCATCCAATCCACACAATCAAGCCACTATCGAGATGGGAAGGTTATGGTGCGCCCAGTTCAAGAAAGGCAAGACGGAAGCGAAGCAGTGGAGCTGGTAGAGGTTGCGCCGCAAATCAGAATAGGGAAGGAATGGAAACCGGGTCAAGCAAAACCAATCAAATGTTACAACTGTGGAGTGTGGGACACATTGCAAGGAACTGCACATTACCAAACGCCTCGAATGCCGAGTATTTCAGTGGATAAGATGTTGCTTCAGCAAGCTCAGATAATGGTGCACTTTGGATGAAGAGGAGTTGTTGTTCTTGGGTGAGGAAATGCTAAGACATATGATGCGAGATGTAGATGAGCAACCAATTCGGAGATAGGCCATAATCATCATAATGCCTTTCAAGTAGTGATTGTGATGCATACGACTGATGTTGATGAAGAACCCAAGTGACAAACCATTTTCATGGCTAGCATTTCTCCAATGGTCTCTCCTAAAGTTTCTTCATCACCACAAGCTGGTCCATCCAAAGACAAAATCATTTCTGAGGTATTAAAATTATACGATGAAGTTGATAAGCAAAAGATACATAATGAAGTACAATCAACTGTAATTATTGAGTCAGTTATTGAAAATATGGGTAATATCAATGTTGTCCCATATGATCAATATATGAAACAAAGTGAAAGTGAGATTGTACCAAGTGATGTATCTTATGCTGTCAATGATGACTATGCTACCGAATACACTGACGTGCCCCTGATGATTCAAGTATTCTGAACTTAATGCTTATAAAGAATTAACTTGCTATTTATGAACAACGTGCTAAGTTTCAAGGAGAAATGGATGACAAATGCGTAACTATTAGAAAAAGTAGGTTTAGAAGTATTAAAACAAGAGTTAAACTCCTTACAAGAAAAGCTTTCTAAAACTGCTAAGCAAAAACAAGAACTTCAAGAAAATGTTAAAATGCTAAGGCAAGAATTCAGTGTTAAGGAATCAAAACTTTTGAATGACTTTTCTAATCTAAAAAATTTGAAAAACAAGCTTGAAAATAAGTAATGCATGTACGGAATACCATTCAAACTGCCACATGGTCACTAAGCATAGAGTTTTGCAGCACAAGCATAGTGTTCTCGTTATAGATAAACCCAACCCTGAGTAAGGGAAGATAGCAAAGCTCAAAATGTAATCTATGATGGCAATGAGATTCTTAAACCTAGACAAAAACCTAATCAAGGCTGGTTAGTGACCGGGAAGATAAGAAATCGATGAAGTCACTAGGAAAAGATGAACAAGAAATTAGATGATCCCAAATGTAAAGAGAAGAAAATAAATATCACACCCCATGATTACAAGAAGGAGAATGGATTTCCTGAACATGTTTAAGCATCGGGCGCTGTTAACACCAATAAGTGTTTTGGAAAAAGAATTTAGATAAGCAAAAGGAGAGAATCTTGTTGTAACGAACCTCCATTTAGGAAAATGCCTTCACATTTGTGTATCCTCCCAATACACCAATGCATTTAGTTCCTAGGACTATTGCCACTAAAAGCAAGACCTTAATAAGTCAATATGTTATTTTTCAACTATTTGTCGATTTTGAGAAAACTTGAAAGAAAAGGATCACACCCAATGGTATAAGCTGAAGGGGAAGGGGTTTTGAACAAACGAAAGAATGTTATTTAACTGAAGTCATGCCTTTCTTTAAACAACTAAAAGATAATTTTGAAAGTCTTAAAAAGGGAATGAATTTAGACATTAAAGAAATGGAAAAGGAATTTGATGCAACGATAGTTGAGGTTAGTAACTATGAGCCGGCACTAAAATATAATGAGATTGAGAGGAAGAACTTGCATACATTGAATGAAAGAGAATTGTTCTATTAACAACATGTTATCTATTGCTTCAAGATGTGTTTTTCACTGCTACAAATTGTTCATTAATGTTTCTCAATTTCATGAATATATCTATTGCCCTCAAAGTCTCCCATGATCGCGGTCACCGGAAGCTTGAAAAGACTAATTTAAACTAAATGAGAAAA
>OU343221.1:141592254-141797496 GCA_910596185.1 Chrysanthemum makinoi | reverse complement strand
TGCCACAATCCTTATAAAGGAGCGAAAGCTTCTACTTTTGAGTAAAACCTATCAAACCTTTCACTTTTCAAGGTTTTGCTCAAAGAACAAGTACTTCCCTCAAGATTTTCAAAACCTCAACCGTTTATATCACTTGTTGAGAGGGAGTATTTGAAACTTTGTTCACAAATTGTTCACAATAGTCATTCTTCAAGCAACTTTTCGAAATGGTCATATTTATTTCAAACGCTTCAAAATAACACTTTAATATGCCATTTTGGAGGGGAGAAAAATTGTGTGATAAGAAATATGTTCTACAAAAATGCAAATGAACTGTACCCCGTGACTTAACCAACGTAATTGACGGTACTAAATCAGAGTAACTCAAAAGACTTGTCTGGGACGGGTAATAATTTCAAGCTAGTTCGCTAGTGATGTAAACGTGTCGCAAAGGACTTGTCTGAGTAGAATGTACCATTCGAGAAACTTTTGATAGACATGAACTCGGACGGGTTTGACAACCTTCCAAGGTTTGTCTACACCTTCAAGGTAGTTATTAGAGCTAGTTGTCACCTAAAAGTCGACAATGTAACTCTTAACTATGCAACGTAAGTGTCTCATGGGATTGTCTATCTTCGATCAATTCAAAAAGTGCGCTTCTTTCCTCAATGCATTTAACCATTAAAACTATTAAGCACAGTAGGGAGTATTTATGCAAAACATCAACTCTCACAATGGTTCAAACATGTTTTTCATTAACAAACCCTTTGAGAGACATTTTTTCATACAATGGTTTTAATGGCAAACATAGGTTAGTCATGGAGTTATAAGGTGACTAAGGTTAGAATAACATTCTATGATCCGCCGTGAGTCGGAGGGATCTACCCCTGGACACCACAAATAGTTAGTATTTAGAAGTCCTTAGGTATGATTGTAAAAGGAGAAAATGAGAATCGGAGAAAGAAGGAGTTGAAGAATTAAAAAGAAATGCAAAGAAAAGGGTGAAAAGAAAATAGCCCTCCGCATTATTCAACTTAGCGTATTAATCGGGTTCAACCCTATATGCTACTTGGTGGTCACTTAGTGACACCGGTATTGAAGATTAAAAGTCGTCATGGACCCAGTGACGCATGCACTAAACCTTCTTATCCACTCAAGTTTCTCTCAACAGAAGCTTGTTTCATTCTCACAGGGAACCCTACGTAAACTATTGGCTTTCTTAGAGATCACGGTATTGAAGAAGGAGACTCTCCCTAGTCTCCGCTCAGGAAAACCAAAACGCACTATTGAGTCTAGAGCCACGAGATTCATCAAAAAGATCTCTTAGGAACACTTGACATTTAATCACTTGATGATCAACTAATAAGATCATCTGGTTCATATCGAGTCCTTCGCTGCATCTTAGCAACCGTCGAGAACATTTATGAGAGGTTCACATCCGTGATCCCGCGATTGAATGGAAACTCCCCGCCGTGGTCAACATCAAACAAACCGGCTGCTGGTGTCATTTCGTAACTCCCCGGATTACGCTGAGTGTGTCCAAACGTCTACGTGCAGAGGTGATGCTTCGCGTACCTCAAATACTCATCCGAATCAGATGTACTTCATACATCGCGCTATCTCACTTGTGGGACTCCGCTCGTGAACGCCTTGTAAGAATTCAGAGGTGTGTCTCACACTATGCCGTTGACGCTCCTCGAAATTCAAACTTGTAAGTTCCGGAAACCGCTTATTACTAACCGTTTGAAATGTTTTCTTCTTATGGAAGCCCTGAGCCGGGATGATCGTCGACATTCTCATGCTCACGCTTTCAACATCATCACTAATGGAAGTTCTATCTCAATGCAACACAATAAAAGTAATGATTCTTCGCCAAACCAAAGAATCTACAAAGACAAAGACTTAAAGAACTTCATCAAGATTGATTTCCAACGTCAAAAGAGCGTGTGAGCATGTTGAAGAATGACGTGGAGACACTGGAGCAAATGAAGTGCACTGGTATGCATCGATGCGAATAACAACATACTATCACTCTCACCACAAAGAACAATGATCAAAGAACAAAGTTAAAGATGACGCCAAAGCATAAGCGCTCAAAGATAACTATCTCTCTACAATCAAGCGCATTGTTCTAATCAAGGCAATTCTTCTCACAAGAAAGAAGAATGTCGAAGCCATCAAGTAATATTACATCAACGCCTTTCACCAAGCTCATTCATATATACTGAGGGGAGATTGTTGGAATCACTCCAAACAAGATTTCAAGTATTTATATTTCATATGTAATAGGTAGCTTTATTATGGCCTTTATGTTGAGTTTGAGGTCAAGCTTATGTAGAAGGCCCATAAGCTTAGGCCCAAGCCCATATGGAATGGGAAGGAGAGGAGTGTTGCCTCTAGCCCTTGCCTATATAAACCATGTAATAACCTTCATTTGAAGGTTGGTTGTTCAAGTTCTTTCTTTCACATACACTTTTCTAAACCATAGATACTATATTGTGTGTGTATGTGTTTGATACTTGTTCAATCGCCTCATCTCCTTTCTATATAACTTGTGTTTGTAAAACTAGTGACCTAACAGTAAATTAAGAGCAAAGGCAGATATTGGAGTTTTTGTTGGTTATGCACCAAACAAGAAGGGTTACCGAATCTACAACAAAGAGAACCCAAATATCATGGAAACAATTCACGCTACGCTTGATGAGTCGACCACCAAATGGCTCCGACAAATGTGCCTGACCTGCGATCTCAACTTTCATCATGTAGTCCTATCGGTTCTACTTGTTTCTAATCCTCTCCAAAGAACTCCTTATGTACCCCCATTAGAAGATGATTTAAAGAAATTGTTTGATCCAATGTTTGATGAACACTATGAACCAAATGCCGATGAAATGTCAATTCCATCAACAGAGGTCGTCCTATCCCCGTGGAATGAAGTCAACCCTTCGGCCTCAATATCATTAAGTCAAGAAGCGCTTGCCGCCATCACTGCCTCATCAACAAATCATCAATCATCAATGTACATCATGGAATTGTTTCTAGCATCCATGATGAAGTTAATCCTTTGCTACCCCAAGATGCTCCATTTGAAAACATATTTGCTCCCAATCATCATCGTAACCATCTTCATCGAGAAATCGACCGCTACTTCGCCTCAACAACAACCATATGAACACCTTAGAAAATGGACACATGATCATCCATTGGACAACATCATTGGAAACCTTCGCCCAAAGATCCACAAGGAAACAATTTGCAACAGATGCCTTATGGTGCTTCTTCAACTCCGTACTCTCTAAGATCGAACCAAAAGATGTTAAACCGCCATGAATGAGGACAACTGGTTCAATGCCATGCAAGAAGAAATTCATGAGTTTGATCGACTTGATGTATGGGAATTAGTACCGCTCCAGACAGCATGATCATTGCTCTGAAATGGATCTTCAAAGTGAAACTTGATGAGCATGGTGATGTTTTAAAGAACAAGGCTCGATTGGTTGCAAAAGGATATCATCAAGAGGAGGGTATTGACTTTGAAGAATCATTTGCCCTCTTGCTCGGATCGAGGCAATCAATCTTCTTGGCTAATGTTACAAGTAAGAACATGGTAGTCTATCAGATGGATGTAAAGACGGCATTTCTTAACGAGATCTTAAAGAAGTCATATACGCCACCAACCCAAGGCTTTGTGAATCAGAGCATCCTACTCACGTTATCGCCAAGAAGGCTCTTATGGTTTGAAGCAAGCTCCAAGGGCATGGTATGATACGCTATCAAAGTTTCTTCTATCCGATCAAAAGAAAGGAGCAATTGATCCAACATTGTTCACCGTAGAAAGTGCAAACATTTAATTCACGCTCAAATTTATGTTGATGATATTAGTTTTGCCTCGACCGACCCCAATGAATGTGATCGCTTTTCAAATGAAATGGGTTCCAAATTTCAAATGTCAATGATGGGACAAATGTCATTTTTGTTGGGATTACAAATTTCACAAAGTCCCGAGGCATTTTTATAAATCAATCTAAATATGCAAATGAGATTTTAAAGAAATTTGATTTGATTATAGTGACCCCGCTTGACACTCCCATGATTGAATGTCTAAACTAGAATGAGGACCACTGTGGATCATGGTAGACCAAACGAAATATCGTAGTATGATCGATCCCCGATGTACCTCACACCAAGAGAGACCCTATTACTTGTTCACCGCTTGCATGTGCTAGATATCGTGCTAAGCCTACCAAAAGCACCTTGAAGCGTTAAACGGTCTTGGTATCTCCAAGGAACCATCAATATGGGACTTTGGTACCAAGGACACCAGATGTCACTAAAGCCTATGCGCATGCCGATCATGCAGATGTCAAGATACTCGTCCGGCACGCCCGAGGTGCTCGCTTGGGTGATAAGCTTGTGAGCTGGTTTTCAAAGAAGCAAATGAGTACTTCTATTTCCTCTATAGAGGTCAATACATAGCCATGTCATCTTGTTGTGCTCAAATCCTTGGATGAGATCCAACTATCTCGACTATGGCTTTGAATTCAACAAAATCCCTCTCATCAGGATAATAAAGTGCTATTGCTCTCTCATGCAACAACGCACAACACTCAAGAGCAAAGCACATCGACATACGACATCATTTCATCAGGAGCAAAGTAAACTCTATATACGACTGAATACCGCTTAGCGCATATCTTCACCAAAGCTCTTGCTAGAGAACATTTTGAGTTTATCCTTCCACGACTTGGTCTTAAGAGCCTTCAACCGGAAACACTCAAACGTCTTCAAGAGGAAGACGAGGAGTAAAGGTTTTCCTTCATCTATCTCTTGTAAATATCTATTCAAAAAGCAAAATACAAAATTACAAAACCTTCAAAAAGCAAATAGAAAAATATAAACTTTCAAAAATCCATAAAAATTTGAAAATCTTGAAAAAGTTCAAAATATTGTCTTTTTGTCATGTTTTCCTCGAGTCGATAATATCTACGATCTTTGTGTTGTCATTCAAAGAATGACACGGGACTTTAGATGTTGTTCGAATGTTTAAAAAAAATCAAAAAATAAAAAATATTTTTGGGAGAAAGTAAAACAATGGTTTATTGTCATTTCAGGCAGTAACCCGCTCTTCAATGAAAGAACAGAGCCATGCTTTATCTTAGTTTTCAAAACTCATGCTCTGATTCTTTATAACAATTACTTACTATCTAATGAAAACTAATTGCTTTGAAAAATAACTCGAACTCTATTTTTGAAAATCATCCGACTTAACATTGTCAAAATATCTAACACTCAATCAACAACTTATGTCATTGATTGAGGGGGAGAATGATTTCAATTAAATCAAAAAGGTTATTTGTCATACAATTGTTTTCAAAAAGATAATCATGCATGTTTAATCAATGGAGTTTAAAGTCTCAAAATCCTATCCTTATCGCTAAAAACGCTTCATAATCAAGTCACAATTCTCCTTAAAAGCTTTCAAAATCAATTTAATGATGAGATCACAAATCTCAAATGTTTTGATAATTGTGATCAGGGGAGAATTTGTGATTTAAATTGGATTTAAACTCATAATTCGATAAATGGTTTTATAATGATGTACAAGATCTCCTTCCCATATGTGCCAAACGATTTCAAATTTTCCATGCACATGTTGAGGGAGAGCACCTATCTTAAACCACAAAGATTTGAAACGTGATCAATTTATTTCAATGTGCGTTTCTTCCTAATATGTGCAAAACATCTTCAAATTTCCATGCACATATTGAGCGGGAGCAACTATTTTGAAACCACACTTTATATAACTACCTAGATGCAAGCCAACCTCAAAGATGAAAAATTATTTATTACAAAATGCATGATGCATGTTGAAGGGGAGTTTATTTCTAAAAATTATCAAAAACAATTCAGGTACAAAATGTTTGATAATATATCACAAGTATCTGGATTGATTTTCAAATGGTTTTCAATTGGTTCCAATGGCAGATGAACAATACCAAATAGACCGACCAAATTTACTTTATGTATGGTGATATAAGGAAGATAAGGTTAGGTATTAGTTCCCATGATCCGCCAGAATCGAGGATCTACCCTGTGGACAATCCACTAGATAGTGTAGAAGTCCTTAGGTTTGATGAAAAAAAGGAGAAAAGTGAGAAATGGGAAGAAAGGATCGAGACCGAAGCTAGTACCTCTGAATAAAAATCGGTCTAGGTAATGATTAATCCCCGTGATAATCATTGAAGACTGAAAAAAATTGATTTATCAAGGCACGCCTATTTAATCGGTTTGGTAAAAGATCGCTAAAATCAGCCAACAAACCATTAATCTGACAAAATCGGCCCAATCGGATTAATCGGAAAAAGTCCTTAAAATTGGTCAACAAATTGCTTAAAAATCGTCAACAAACCGATTAATCAAAAATCGGTCAAATATCACTTAACAATGGTCAACAAACCGAAAGTAATATTTATGTTTGACTTTGAACTTTAAAGAATTATGTATTATGTTTATATTTGAACACTTGAAATATTTGAACTTTGATGCACTATGCTTATCTCTTACATATAATATAATATAATATCTAAAATTACTATTTAAGTATAAAAAATTTAATCCGGGATTAACTCATTAACTCGCTAACCGGATTAATCGCAAGGCCCTACCCGACCGCCTCACTAGCGCCTAGCGAATTTTACAACCTTGGCTAGTACTAGAATAAACCCAACAAGGTTCTCAAGCAGAAGTCTTGGTAAGCAATCAAGGGGTTGAAGAATGAAAAGAAAATGAAATGAGAAAAGGTGAAAAGAAATAGCCCTCCATTTATTCAACCTAGGGGCGTAAAACCGGGTTCAATCTTATATACACCGGGTGGTTACCAAGGTAACATCTGTGATAGCGACATGACGCTATGGACCCGCTGACGATCAGACTACAACTTCCCAAGCCACCTGCTACTCTTTTTAAAAGGGCTTGTTTTCATTCTCACGGAACCGACATAATTCATCGACTTTCTTAGAGATTGTTGATATTGAAGAAGTTGAGACCCCTCTCCCTAGTCTCCTAAATAGGATCCAAATATGCACTATTGAGTCTGAGCCAATGAGATCATCTAATAAATATTAGACACTATCAATGAAGACTTCTTATTTCACACAATGTGAAAGAGATTATATCTATGAGTCCCACACGTGACATCCTTGTGGTTGCCGTAATATTCTGAGAGTGATATGCAAACATACTCAAAATGAAGATGGAAAGCCTTCTGGAGCCAACATCAAACAAGCTCCTGGTAGGTGGCATGTGAGATCTATTCAATAGATCAACCATGTGACAACTGAACAGAAACAATGTGGCGATTCAATATTTTGAATCAATCCTGGTTCAGGTTATGGATTTGTTAGGTCACTAGTTTTACAACACAAGTTATAGAGAAAGAGATAAGGCAATGAAACAAAACACACATACACCATAAGAGTATAACGGTTAGGCGAGGAATATGTGTGAAAGGTAAACTTGAACAACCAACCCTCAAGTGAGGGTTATTACATGGTTTATATAGGCAAGGAGCTAGGGCAACACTCCCTCTCCTTCCCTATTCCTTATTGCTGGGCTAAGCTTATGGGCCTACTACATAAGCTTGACCTTAAACAAACATAAAGGCCATAATAAAGCTACCTATTACATATGAAATATAAATACTTGAAATACTGTTTAGGAGTGATTCCAACAATCTCCCCTCAAGTATATATGAATGTAAACAGTGAAGGCGTTGATGTAATAGTAGCATGACGCCTTCCCATTCTTCTTCTTGTGAGAAGAATTGCCTTGATTCAACAATCTCCCGTGTAGAGAGATAGTTATCTTTGAACGCTTATGCTTTGACGTCATCTTTAACTTTGTTCTTTGATCATTGTTCTTTGTGGTGAAAGTGATAGTATGTTGTTGTTCATCAATCAGCTTCGTGTCTCCGCTTCGCTGCTCCGGTTCCACGCCATTCTTCAACATGCTCACACGCTTTGACGTTGGAAATCAATATCGATGAAGTTTTTAAGTCTTTGACTTTGTAGACTTTTGATTGATGAAGAATCATTCGATCTGTTGTTGCATTGAGATAGATAGAACTTCCATTAGTGATGATGTTGGCGTGAGCATGAGAAGAATCACCACGATCATCCCGCTCCGGAGCTTCCATAAGAAGAAAACATTTCAAACGGTTAGTAATAAGCGGTTTCCGCCACTTACAAGTTTGAACTCGAGAGTGTCAACAGATAGTGTGAAACACAACTCTAATTTTACAAAGGCCGCTCCTGAATCGAGTCCCACAAGTGAGATAACGGATGTACCGGTACATCTACGAGTCGGATGAGTCGCCGGTACAACCAAGCATCACCACGACTGTAGACCGCTTGAGACACACCGTAATCCACGGGAGTTACCGGCGCATCATTGTGGTCGTTGATGTTGACCCCGCAGGAGTTTCCATTCAATCACCGAGGATCACAGATGTGAACCTCTCATAAATGTTCTCGACAGATTGCTAAGATCCGTGAAGGACTCGATATGAACCACCGATGATCTTATTAGTTGATCATCAAGTGATTAAATGTCAAGTGTTCCTAAGAGATCTTTTGATGAATCTCGTGGCTCTAGACTCAATAGTGCTTTTGGTTTTCCCGAAGGAGACTAGGGAGAGGGTCTCCTTCTTCAATACCAGAATCTCTAGGAGAAAGCCGATAGTTTACGTAGGGTTCCCCGTGAGAATGAAACAAGCTTCTGTTGAGAGAAACTTGAGTGGATAAGAAGGTTTAGTGCATACGTCACTGGGTCCATGACGACTTTTAATCTTCAATACCGGCGTCACTAAGTGACAACCAGTAGCATATGAATTGAACCCGGTTGCGCCCTAAGTTGAATAACTGAGGGCTATTTCTTTTCACCCTTTACTTTTGCATTTCTTTTTTTTTTTAATTCTTCAACTCCTTCTTTCTCCGATTCTCATTTTCTCCTTTTTATAATCATTCCTAAGGACTTCTAACACTAACTAATGGTAGTGTCCTTGGGTAGATCCCTCCCGCTCTGGCGGATCATAGGACGGTTATTCCTAACCTTAGTCACCTTATAACTCCATGACTAACCTATGTTTGCCATTAAAACCATCAGATGATAAAATATCTCTAAAAGGGTTTGTTAATGAAAAACATGTTTGAACCATTGTGAGAGATGATGTTTTGCATAAATACTCCCTCTCCACATGTGCTTAATAGTTTTAATGGTTAAATGCACAGTGAGGAAAGAGCGCGCACTTTTGAATTGATCCAATCAAGATAGACAATCCCCCATGAGACACGGTTACGTTGCATAGTTAAAGAGTTACATTGTCAGCTTTTAGGTGACAACTAGCTCTAATAACTACCTTGAAGGTGTAGACAAACCTTGGAAGGTTGTCAAACCCGCCAGAGTTCATGTCTATCAAAAGTTTCTCGAATGGTACATTCTACTCAGACAAGTCCTTTGCGAGACACGCTTACATCACTAGCGAACTAGCTTGAAATTATTACCCGCCCAGACAAGTCTTTTCGAAGTTACTAACAGCTTAAGCATCACATTGCTGGTTAAGTCTCACACAGATTCATTTGCATTATGTACAACATATTTCTTATCACATATTTTCTCCCCCTCAAAAATGGCATATTAAAGTGTTATTTTTGAAACGCTTGAGAATAAATATGACCATTTCGAGTAAGGGAAGAATGACCACCGTGAACAATTTTGAACAAAGTTTTGATTCAAGTACCCCCTCAACGAGTGATATAAACGGTTGAGGTTTTGAAAATCATAAGGGAAAGTACTTTCTCTTTTGAGCAAAACCTTGAAAAGTGAAAGGTTTGATAGGTTTTACTCAAAAGTAAGAAGCCTTTCTTTTATAAGGATTGTGGCAATCAAGCCGCACTACAGGTCCTTTATTGACAATTACGGGTTGTACATCGTTATGTGTGCACAAGCCATGACATATTTAATCACACATCCAAATTATATGAAGGAAACAATTCAAGGGGTACCGTGAAGTGCGTTGATGTTCCCGTGAGTGCAGGCGTTGAAAGTCGTGATTTCCCCGGGTCACCACCACCAACATAGCTCTCCAATCGTCGAATCGATCCTTTCAACAACCGCTCATCAATCATGGTGATGATCCTCTCACATCCCTCCTTTCGAGAATTCCAGCGCTTAGGAGACCCAACTTTCAGCGTATATCCTTCAACTCAGACGCTAATCCATCCCTAACCAGCTTCAAAGTATGATCCCCAATTTTGAAGATCACTACACGCCATTAAGCGTTTCTTTGAAGTTCACTGCGTAAACAACTCAAAGGTTTGCCGATGAGCGTATATTGAGGTAGCTGATTGAGATCAAGAAGAGTAAGCGTTGGAGGAGTGAGGTTGACACGCCCCGATAAGATTCAAGACCATCCGGATATCTTCAACACGTTCTTTGATCACGATGCGTCTAATGAAGATGAGAACTGACTTGATAAATTCACGTTGAACTTCAGAATTGTCTCATACGACCCTGTACTTTGGCAAGGTACATGTCTTCGATGTCGTTGAGGGACAAGTTCTCAAAGTCGACCGAGAATCCATAGTCCTGTTCATCTTGTCGCTTGACTATGATATTCTTTAAGAATGTGTAGTCCCACTTAGACTTGAGATCAATGTGTTGATGGCCACGATGTCCTTAGAACTATACACCGCATGTTGAGACTTCTCAACTGTGCAACTTGTAGTAGATTCTTCGCGCTCGTGCCAATGATGAATCCCATACAATGCATCTTGGTCGTATGCTTGCACGTTGTCGGAAAACAAGTGATTTGCACGTTCCTCGATAGCTATGCGTTGAGTAAATAGCCGGAATGGAAGAGTCAATGATGTAGCGTATTTTCGCGAACCATCATACCACCGTAAGAGAAAATCCGTGTCTCTGTTAAAGAAGTATCGAAGGGAATCCGTGGTTCGCCTTTTGGCCAATGGTCGGTAGAGGTTTGGTCCAATCAGTGTAGTATGGAGGGTTGTCCCTTTGTGTGAAGTCAATGTTTGCTTCCGAGTTGAGCCAATCCATGTTGTTAGACATAGCTCGAGCAATGTTCTCAAGATGATATTCGACCTCGAGGGCGCTTTCGAGTGTCTTTAAGAAGTTGAAACGCTTCATTCTTGATTCGCTTCAACTCAGATTTCGCCATTTTCTTCACATGGAACTTTTCTTGCAAAAGTTTTGCGTGCTCCAATGTAGAACCGTCTACCAATTCTTGACCTTCATCGGGGTAGGGAGTTTGATTGACAAGTGTGGAGAACCATTCAAACTCTTCGGTTTTATCGTCATCTAGCTATGAGACGACTCCAGTCGAAGTCTTTCTTCTTTGGAAGGCCTTGATGATGATACCGCTCTCGCACTTGTTTGGGTGAGGTAGGTTGTTGTCAGGGCTCAAGGACCTCTTCATCGTCACCACCCGTATACTCAAAGTAATCACCGCTTTATGAGTCGGGGTGGTAACTCGGAATCGCCCCGAGGTTTATCAAGAGACCGAAGGGGAGGAGAGACTTTTGTTGAGAAGAAGTTCGTGGTGGAGGAGGTGGCATAGAGGTAGATTTACCAGACCGCTCGACGCTTAGGTGCGTAATCCTTATCCTTATCATCGCCATCTCTGGTCGCTTGGGTTGATCGGCCTAATTCTTGCATGATGATCTGAGTTGAAAATCAAGTAGATTTTCAAAAATTTAGCTTCATCCGGCAACGCCAGATCGCTTTGACATTTGTATCACAAGTTTAGCGATTAACTCGCATTCGAGAGATCGCTTCTTTGCCATTGTATGTTTAACCAATGTTACGATGTTGGGGTGAGTTGTCGAAAATACTCTAGTCACACGGGGACAAGATCGAGAAGAAACTTGTGAGTATGATCTTTTGCTGTCTTCTCCAGTTCCTTTTGACTTTAGGAACGATATCCAAGGTACTTGTTAGTGTAACCTTCGATCATTTCGCTCAGCCTCTTTACGATGTTTCTTCATGAACTTCGAACAAATTCCCTTTCTTTCTCCATCTTGTCTTTCATCATTTAAGTATCATGTGATCAAGAAAGAAATTTAGCTTGAAAGTATGTCCTTCTTTTCTCGACTTGTTTGACAGCTTTTACAATCTTTTATGAGCTTGAGAAATCCAAGATTTAGGTGGTTTCTTCAATGATTTGGATGATGATTTGTTGATCTTTTGATGGTGGTGATGAGTGAGATGAAGAATCTGATGATGAGGAGACATGAGGAGATTCGGGTCCTTTGGAGGTTCGTGGTTTTCTCCTTTGGAACGAGTTGGACTGCCTAGAAGAAACTTTGTATAGTCATCCTCGCTATCTCTAGACTTTTCTTTCTCATCTCTCCAAGCCTCAAAGTATATCAATAGTGTCCCTCACAGGCTTTGTTGTTGCACAAGAGTGGTGGCACCCGATCCCTTATCGGGTTGATTAACCGCATCAGATCCTGAGAGGAGTGACAACACCACTTGATCCTCCCGGCCACCCATTTGATCTTTGCAAATTCTTCACCTTTTGAATTTGTCTAACTAATTTAAACTTCTTCCGTATGATTGATCCAGCTGTTTCTTCATCTTCTTCAGAGCTTTCATCATGAGACACAAGCAGGAGTCTTCCTTTTCCTTTATTAGTTTGAGGACTTGGAGGTTTGCAATCGGGGATTTTCATCCTTGCGCAGAGTAGGTAATCTCTTCATCCTGTCGTAAGACCATCGAGCTTTCGCCCCAAGCTTTCTTTGCGGTTCGTGAAAGGATTGAGGGCTTCCTTAGAAGGAACTTTTTCTGAGTGGAAGGCTTCCTCTTTGGAAAGGTTTCTTCTTGAACTTCCTCTACTCATCCTACTTGTGACACTTCCAAAGACTTCCTTTTTGGTTCTCCACAGTGGGTTCCAAGATTTTCGTCGAGATGACCAACTTTGCCTTGTCCGACCGCTTCCAGATACCTTTTGTATGATTCGAGTCGACATCTTCAGCTAAGGAAATCGCGGTACAAAGACCTTGTTTCTTTGTAGACGTTTCCTTGATTCTGACAGATAGAATGGGTTCCGTCAACATGTCGTGATTGTCGGGGTCATTGAGCCTCTTGGGAATGTCGGGATGAAGTCCAAGTGCTCTCTGGATCAACAATTTAGTATATCTCATGTAGGGAATCTTTGAGCCAAGTTTGTTGAGAAATGACATCATGTCATCCCAAATCGGAGCTTCGATAGCGATGTGTTTCTTGTTGACCAATGCCGAATATTTGCAGCCCATGAGCTTAGGTGCTCATAGCCGCTGCCACGCACTGTGAAATGCTTGGTGATGATCATGTAGAGAGTTCTCCGTGGTTGAGGAATACTCTTAAGCTCTACGTGAGAATGCTTGGTGATTATTCCCGTAGCCTCGTCATAACCGATATTGATTAAGAATTGGAGAGTGAGCTCTTCACAGGTGGCATATAGTTTGGTTGGATCGACATCGAATTAGGAGAAACAAGTCTGCAGTGTAATGGTGACTTGTTTGTGATTCAGAGTCACCGCCACAGCAGCTTGTCCTTTGACCCTTCCATAGTGTTCCGAACTGTTGGATGTAGATCTCGTGAACAGTTGCAGAGTGTGAAAGCATGTTCTCGATACGGATGAGTCCTCAAAATGTCAATAGCAATTAAACAAGAAGATTCTGAGCAAGTGAGGGTGTCAAAGTCAACACGGAGATTATTCTTTCCTATCTTCATGGGATAGCCATGAGGATAGATAATGCAATGGAGAGAACTTCAGTGCATCCATATTCATTTGTTCACCATGTCGTGATCTGAAACAACATTAGCCAAAAGAACCAACATATCGAAAGACATAATGTTAGTCGTAAGGTCTTATTGTCTAGTTATTGAATGTAAGTGTCAATGATTGTTACGAGTCCTAAGTCACTTGTATGTTCAATAGTCCAATGACGTCGTGAAATGTTTCGTGAGTTAGTTAACTTTAAGTTTTAAAGTTTATTTTATCACTTATTGTTCACAACATATCAAACGATTTAAGTTTATTAGTGACATTTTAGGATTCGTGATGATATGATTAGTTTATTTACAAGTTTGTACAAGTAACAATTCATCATGAAGGTCAATCCGTGGTTAAGCGTAGTTTGGCAAAGTTATGCGTGAGACAGAATGATATATGCTTAGCTTAAACTTACGCGTAGAATCCTAACTTACGTGAAGAAGTGTTACGCTGAGGGAAAAGGGACCTTATGTGAGCTTACGCGTAGGCATATATTAACCTTACGCCGTAAGGCTACCGTAGTTGACCTTATGCGTAGAGGTCACTGCTACGCATATCCTTCATGTGATACGGTAGTCCATTGTAGAACCTTACGCGTGAAGCTTATACGCGTAGGATTATTCTTACGCATAACATGACTACGCGTAGGGTAATCCTTATGAGTGCAAAATGACCTTGATTCTGATTTTGCGTAACAAGCCCTAAATAAAACCATCAATATCATCATATTAACACATAGATTCATTTTAACAATAAATCATGGCAAGAACAGATGTTACACGCTATGTAGAACTACATACGCAGTAGCTCAAAACCCTAAATTCACGCGTATGAGTTTTAGCCATGGATTATGCACCAAACTTTTTCTCGTATGTTAAAGATGTTGTGAGTATGTAATCCAAGTTGTAACACTTAATTTGTTGTGAATCAAAAATACCCAAAGTTTATGAACTTTAAACCCTAATTTCAATTGATGACCATTAGTGTTTCGGGTGGTTATAAACTTTGGAAATCATCAATCCAATAACACAAGAGCATAACCCAACAATCTTTTTGACCAAAACACTTCACATTCAAAAATACCCAATTTGACCTAAAACCCTAATTTTCAAAATCATCAATTCGTGTTCCTGGGATGTTTGGGTAATGAACATGTGTTCATTGATGTAAAAAACATTTTGACACAATCTTTTAACCACAACACCCATTCTTGATTTGTGTTCATACACTATACGCAGAGAACACAAAATCAGCATAGATCAAGATTTGACCGTTGGATTTGTATCAAAATCAAAACCTATGTTTAAAAATCATGTTGAGATCATAAAACCACTTACAAATGATGATCCAATCAACGGATTTGAGAAACAATTTCTATGCGTAGGATGTTTTAGGTTTGGTAATAAATGTGAAGTGAAAGTGTTGGGTGGGGTGTTTTATTAAAAATAACTTTAAGTTTTTGCAGCTTTGGTCCCTCCACCTATTCCTTTTTCAAACAAAGCCATTTAACTTCCATTTTGGTTACCAAACAAAGATTTTTAGAAAGAAACTTGACGACACCCCCTCGACTTGAAATAATGAAAGGTTATAAATTTAAGTCCGAGAGTGTCTTTGAACCAAAATTTACCACCATTTGTAAAAGAAACAACCGAGATAAGATAACATGCAAGTACAGATGTTTTGAACAAGTAAAGTTTATTTTCTCACCCTCAACACTTGATCGGAAAAATATTGAATTTTGAAAGATTAAAGTGTTGACGGAAGAAATGTACTTGCAATGTTGAAAGAAAATTAGATTAGAAGAATATTTTTGTTGTTTTATCGGGTTTTATAATTTTGTATTTTGTTTTTGAAAAATTATTTACAAAATAGAATTTGGTGTTTGATGTGTTTTAAGACTGCTTTAGGAGGTCATCCAATACCTCTTGAGTCAAACACCTCATACCAATCCGGTGGACCAACTCATTAAACCTAGCGGAGGCAAGGCTTTGGTGAGAAGATCCCCAATTGGTATTCTGTACTCCACAAAATATAATTCAACAGCACTCTGCTCCACGTGATCCTTGATGAAATGATATCGAAGATCGATGTGCTTTGATTTCGAAAAGCGAACTGAGTTGCACGAGATTGCAATGGCACTCCATTGTCGCATACATCGGGATTCTCAAATCGTAACCATAGTCTTTGAGTTGTGTTCTCATCCATATGACTTGAGCACAACATCCGGACATGGCTACATATTACGCCGGTTGATGGCGGCGATGTACAATCCTGCTTCTTGATTGCCATGACACGGTTTATCACCAAGAAATTGTAAAGCTCACGAAGTGCTTTTCCGTGAGTCTAAGCATCTGGCGTGGTCAGCGTCTGGCGATTAGTTCAAAACAAGGATCCTTCGGATACCAGATCCCCAAGTTAATGGTTCCCTTTATGTATCGGAGGATTCTTTTAGCCTCGAGAGAGGTGGGTTTCGATTGGTCGTGATAGCGGGAGCATAGATAAACGGCAAAGACAATATCGAGTGCGCTATTTGTTAGATACATGAATGACCCAATAATACTACGGTATTTTGTAGGGTCCACCAATTTCCCATGTAAATCACCGTCTAGCTTCTTGGTATGAGCCATTGGTGTGGCATAGGTGTCGCAGGTTTTCATTCCAAATTTGTTTAACAATTCAAGGGCATATTTGGGCTGACTCAAGAAAATACCACGGGGTGATTGATGAACTTGCGTCAGAAAGAATGTAAGTTAACCTATCATGGACATTTCAAAATTTTTCTTCATTAGTTTTGCAAAAGCGATTGAAAACTTTTTATGTGTAGACCCAAAATGATGTCATCCACGTAAATTTGAACAATTAAGATATGTTCCCGTGATATTGTATAAAAAGAGTTGGGTCAACCGAACCTTTGGTGAAATTATTAGCAATGAGGAAAGATGATAGCTTATCGTACCATGCCGAGGAGCTTGTTTGAGACCATCTGAGCTTTGTTCAGTTTGTAGACATGATTCGAACTCGGGATCAACGAATCCATCGGTTGGTGACATAAACCGTTTCTTTAAGTTGTCCATTGAGAAGCGGTTTTGACATCCATCGATAGACCGTCATATTCATATGAGCATGGCGCTAGAAATATCGAACGACCTCAAGACGGCAGCAACCGGGCAAAAGATTCTTCAAAGTCAATACCCTCTTCACTGACGATAACCCTTAGCCACCGGCGTGACTTATTTCGATAACATTCCCCAGCATCAATTTGTTTTTCCAAATCCATTTTAGACCAATGACGTAGACCCCGGTTGGTCTTTCAACCAATTCCCATACTTCAAGATGTTTCAATTGGTTGAGTTCTTCTTGCATGGATTCAATCCAGTTGTCTTTTGTCATTGCGTCTTTGATGTTTTAGGTTGATTGGCGGACGGTGAGTGCATAAATGCAATGTTCACCGTCTCGTGTGAAGACGTTGTCTCGTGGCCGGTTGATTGGGTTGCCAATAATATTTTCCGGAGGATGGTCTTTTGTCCATCTATGTGTGGAGGGTTGATGTTGGTATACATTGTGCGGTCGAGGATTCAAATGGTTTGTTGAAGATTCCGACATCGGTGCGGCGATCTCATTAGCAAGCGGGTTGAAGAAGCATTTGGATCAAAATCTGCGGTGGGGGTACTTCATTCGAATATCATCACCGGTTCATCATTGTTGGAAGCGGTGTGTTCAAGCTTTGTGTTGGAGTCAATGGTGTAGGTGCATCTTCAACATTAGTTGTTGTAGCAGTGTATCGGGTATAGAATATTATCGGGTTGTGCGTGAAGCTTGGCGGATACACACGGAGCACGTTCATCAATATCGTCACGAACGGAGGAGCAAATAACCTTTCCATTTGTTGTGAGTAAGGCGGGGGCTTTCTTGGTGATGATGGGGTTTGAGGGAAGTTTAAGCGGTTGTGACGGGTTCTAAGTCATTATACTCGGAAGCCATTTCGTAAGTTCATCGAAATGAGCATGAATCGTTTCCATCACTGTTTTGTGCGCGATTCGGTTCGGAAACCTTTGGTATTATCACAGTATCCGATAAAGACTCCAATGTCAGCTTTGGCTTTGAGCTTTCCAAAGTCATCACGATCATTATTCGGATAGCAAAGAGATCCAAATACATGAAAGTGTTTTAGATTCGGTTTTCTATTATGGACAAGCTCGAAAGGTGTTTTGTTGTGGCGTTTTGTAATCATAGATCGGTTTTGAGTATAGCATGCAGTGATCAGCTTACGCATAAGTAATCTGGAAGTTTAGCATTGATTAACATTGTTCTTGCGGCTTCCACTAACGTTCGGTTTCGTCTTTCAACAACTCCGTTTTGTTCGGGTGTGCGTGCAATAGATGTTTGATCTTTGAATTCCCTTTCTCATAAATTCACGAAGAGTTTGTTAACAAATTCATTCCTTTATGCATTCGATTATTGAGCGGTGTTTGCGTAGAACTTGTATTTTTGTGAGAAAGGTGATGATCATTTGTGGAGCTTGATCTTTGCTACGAAGAAAGTAGACCCAAGTCCATCGTGAGTAGTCATCAACAATTACTAAGATGTAGCGTTTGCCATTGATCGTTTGCAGCGCGCCGGGCCACACAAATCCATGTGAAGAAGATGAAGCACATGGAGACGTGTTCCACCTTTGAGGGAAAATGAGCACGAGTGCTTTTCCCTTGTTCACAAGGTGAGCAAAGGTGATCTTTTGAATACCGGAATCGTGGGAGTCCTTCAACTAGTTTGTGTCGAGCAAGGTTGGTGATGGTTTGAAAGTTTAGATGTGAGAGACAGCGGTGCCATAGCCAGGATTTTGTTGATGTTGCCTTAGAAAGTAAGCAAATGGGAGAGGAAGCAACCATGTCTTGCATAGAGATAGTGTAGAGACTAGAATGCGAGCGGACATAAGGTCATTTCCGTGTAGATCACGAATGAAACAAGTTTTCTCCCGAAAAGCAACCTCCAAATCTCCATCACAAAATTGACCTCTGAAAGCAATTGTGACCGAGGCCTTCCACATAGTAAACCCCGCTAATTTCGATGTTCCCATTGACATAGTCTCCGTAGCCCATGATAGGCTGAAGTGATCATTCCGAACCAGCGGTGCCAATGAACTTTGCAATAAAGTTTGATAACATTTAAGATTGCACGTCGTATGTGCGGGAACATCCGCTATCAACAATCCAGAGAATGATCGTATCACGCATTACACACGGGCGACACGAGATGGAATAGAAGTAGATGTGGAACCCGAAATGTTAGAGGGTTCCATAGCAAGTATAGTAGATATACACACATCAATAGCTTTAGGTATCCACTTAAATCCTAGTGTGTTATATATCCATTTCGGCCATCTATAACTACTCTTTGCTTTAGTCTTAGTGAATTCACTAGGTGGTACTACATTCCTAGGAGGTGACTGGAGCTCTGAGGGGCAGCAATGCGTTTCTTAGAATCTAAAGATGGCGGTCTACCAAGCAGAGACTTAGAAAGATTAGTGGGCCTAGAGGTATTCGGTTCTTAGGATTCCTTAAACGAGAGATGATAGCTTTAGCAACACATTTATCATGGCAATCGGAATTCATACTTTTACGACAAATAACACAAGGTGCATCGGACTGAATATCAAAAGTACTTAACGGTTTAGCATTCGTTACATCACTATTTCTATTACATTTGCAGACGCAATATCTATAGCAACGTGAGTCTTATTCATAGTCCTAGGGTGTTCTTCTACTTTAGCATTCTTGATTGATCTTTTCTTAGGTCGCAACTTCCTATTCTTGATTGAGTGCTCTTAGGCGTGAAGTCGGACGTTTGGAAAAACTCAACTATTCTGTTTCAGTAGAAGGAAGCACGTTAGCTACTTGTGATTTGGCAGTAGAGATTCTAGGTGCATGAGTACTAAGTGTTCCGGGGGCTAATCTCTTAATGATTGTTGGCGGAAGTTGTTCATACTTTCCTAACATTTCTCTTAACTTGATGATAGTGTGAATCGATCTTGATTTTCGGACGAACATTTCCACAAAATGCATAACTTCTTTAGTGTGTGCAAGATAATGATCAAGTTCATTTGATGCTTCATCACGAGTCTTTTGAGTAAATCAAATATGACACCATATTCCTTTTAACTTTTACAAGTTCTTGTTCATATTTTGAGATTTGACACTTAAAGACACGTTTTGATCATCCAGTTGCTCAATTTTAGGATCGGAAGATTTTGCACTGGCTGGGTGATTTTGTGTTGAAAAGCAAGTTGTTGATCGTGAATATCTTTTGACACCAATTAAGACGACGTATTGCATTTGAAAGTTCGTTTGACAATCGTTTGTTTTCAACTTTTAAGGACTCGATCGAAGCACATTATCGTGTTCTCAACATTTACCACGAAACACGATATCGGAGAGATATTATCAAATGCATATGACAAAGAATTCAATAACACAACATTTTGAACATCAGCCGAGATGACATCTTCCAAGAGTCGATCAACATCTTTTCTAACATTTTCTTTTTCGTTTAGTGTTTGAAATAGATGTTTCGTTTTCTCGAAAACGTTTTTCATGACCCCAAGTTCCTTATGAAAATCCTTTTCCCAAGCAATTGCACAACTTTTCAAGTTTTTAACATTAGGTAAAAGATTTTTCTGAAAAATGTCTCTTTGTTCTCGCGCGAGAGGCGATTGAAAATGTTCAACTTTGATTTCGTCGATATTCTATCTCATGTTGTTAAATTTTGAGGTCAGCCATGAAAATGTCAAAATATCGAAGAATTTTTGATTTTAGGGTTGTGAGTTTACTTCACTAATGGAAGGTAAAGGACCATAAGTTTGTGCAAAGTGTGTTTTGGGATTAACAATAGAAGACTCAGGTGTTCTGATGATAACCCTTGGTGTGTTAGAAGAATCCGTTGGTGTGACGAAAGTGACGGTTTTGAATAATTAAAAGGTTTGTTGTAAACAACAGTTTTTAATTTTGATCGACTCTCGTCTTCGGCATCTAATTCCTCTTGACGATGATATTCAACAACATTCATAACAGAATTATCAATTTTATATTACACTTTGGAAACTTCGGGATTTGGTTTGAATGTTTTGGTTGAAAGCTTAGGTTTGTAATCAGCAAGATTCGGTCCATATCCATTTGGATTTGGTTTTAAAGTAAACTTTTCAATGGTTGTGACCGACTATGTGTTTGTAAACAACGCTTTAAACTCTTTAAGTTTGTTTTGCAAGCCGATGATTTCTTCAAGATGATCATCTATTCGTTTAGTTGAATGCTTTTTGTATGCGAGAATTTTTGACAAGTTAACTACTCAGCCTTAGCTTTTTGATTTTCCAAGGTGAGAGCGTTAATTTGCTTTTTATGTTCATGTTTCAGTTGTTCTATTTCGACAACAAAGCATTCTTGAAGCGGCTAGATCACGCATCTGTCGTTCTAAATATTTTCGTTTTGATAAGATTTGGCAAAGGCTGCTTCAAAACCGTTTTCACGTTTTCTTGAGTTTTGAAAAAGTTGAGTTGCTTTTGTAAACATTCAAAATCCTTTGTTAACAGTGCATTTTACTTTTCAAGTCGATTAATGCGACATTCTTCCACTATGGTTTGTTGGTCTTGTATTTAACGAGCAAAATCTGGATGAGGCAAAAGTTCGGCGTGTTCAACGTGAGTCACAACATGATCATTCCTGAGATCCTCAAGTATAACCACGGAGTCAATTTGATTATCAAGGAAACCGTTTGGTCATCTTGATCGTCAAATATAACTATGGGGTCTAGTTGAAAATCGTCGAAATGAGATGTGGATGACTCATTTTGAACATTCTCAGCCTGCGGATTGGATGTTGGCGGAGATATGAGATCGAGATAAATATGGTTTGTTCGTGCACGAGACAAGCCATCGGTGTCATACTGGGGCTGTGTCACTCATGTGCCTTTGCATATTAGCCATCAACATAACAGCGGCATTGGCCTGCAAGTCCTCCATATCATCATCCGAGTCGGCATTTGCCATAAAGCTCGTTCTTTGTCGTGAGAGTTCCACCATCTTCATCCTTAAGAGCCAAAAGAAGAGCCTCTTTGAAATAAGCACTGCCCTAGTCCTTGGCTTTGGGCATGCATTAGCCAGGTGTCCCTTCTCATTGCGGTTGTAGCATCGAAGACCATTCAACCCATTTTGAGCATTTCCTGTTCCACCACTTGAGCTCTGTTGTTATTCCTACCCACAGCATTAAACCCTTGACCACCGCCCATCTCACGACCATAATCACGATTGAACTTCAACCGTCCATTGTTCACAACATCTTGATTCCGTGTGTTAGATGAGGAACGAATACGATTGTTGGATTTGTTGGTATAACGGCTAAAGCATTAGCAATCATACAAATCCTTGTTGCAATGCTTGAGCGGATCGGTTTCCTCAGTCCTTCAGCGACATATGCTTGAGCATTGTTGTTGTATGGAACCAATTGATTTTGTTGAGGTTGTTCTTGTGAAGGTGTGTTTGAAGCATTTGGTTGAGTTCTTTGGTTGAGGAGAATAAGCGTTTTGAGCATATAAGGCAAGTTGTTGATTTTACGGATGTGTTGGTGGAGCAATTTGAGCACGGAGAATCCTTTCTCGATCAACTTCCTTTTCATGAGGTTTCAAGTAATCTTACAACAATCCGTAGGTAGAATGATGCATGTTCTTCGCTTGACGGAGAAAAATGACATACTTCTCCCATTCAGGACCAAGACTACTTAGAAACTTAGTATTCACTGCAATTCTTGGCATGATGATGTTGTGTTTATCCAAATCATTGATGATGTCGAAAATCGTGATGATAGGACTCGAGTGTCTCTCCTGGTTCAATCATGAAGTGTTCATAAGCCAAGTAAATTTTGGATTCCAAATCTTCTTGATTGAGTACAGATCCTTCCATAAGAAGACGAATATGATCCCACATTTTTTGCAGTTTTTGAGCATCAACACTACGAAAGAATTGGGTTTGGTAATCCTAAGAGGATGTATTCCATTGCAAGCTCATCAGCTTCATAGTGTAGAAGTTCTTGAGGATTCAAATCTGCTTGATAGCAATGTTGGTTTTTTCATCTCTTGGTGGAATGGCATTTGGATCTCCGGGTACAATGATAGTAGGCATCTCAAATGGACCTTCCAAGATAACCTTCTTTAAGAACTTTCCATGTGGCTTCTTTAGATCACAAAACCTAAAGAACCTTATCACCCATTGATCGTAGTTTCTGGAAGTGAGCATTGGAGGTCTATCAAGTGATCCAGCCTCATGAATTGATTGTTGGCCGCTTAAAGCTTCACACATCTTTGCAAACCAAGTGGGTTCCTTCATAGTGTTCCTTGATGGATGTTGATTGAATTCATTTGTGTACGGTTGAACTTGAAGACTTGGTGGTGGTTGAACCATTTGAGGTTGTGGATTTGCAGCAAGTTGTGGAGTATGTTGTTGATTAAATTGTTGTTGATAAATTGCTTGTTGTTGATTCCATTGTTGATGTTGTGGACTTAGTTGTTGTTGTGGTTGAGGATAAGTGTAAGGGAAATAGTTAGAGTATGGTGGTTGTGACATGTTGATAAACTTGTGTTGGTAAAAATGGATCTTTGTAGTCGAATGAACCTTTGTTGATGAAGTGTCCTTAGGCGTAGAAAGAACAAGAACCAAGTAGCACTTATGCGTTAAAACACCAAAAGTTACGCGTAACAATGAGGAGTTACGCGTAGGTTTTAGCTTGCAGTAAGTAGGATAAAAGCACTAAAGTTATGCGTAGACAAAAGTTAGGTAGAAAGTTAGGTAGGATTACCTTATCGTAGACTAAGTTTACGGTAAAGTGAATCTTATGCGTAAATTTCTCGCGTAAGCTATGCTTATGCGTAATTTTAGGGTTTTTGCCCAAATGATCTTTTACACTTCACGGTGCAAAAGATATCCAAAGTCGACGTATTTTCAGACTTATCCAAGTAAGAAAACGCGGAATAAACCAGGAAAATGAAGATCAAACCAAGGAAAAATCTTACGCGTAATTTTAGGGTTTTGATACGCGTAGGATTACTCGTAATTTTGATTTTTCCCAAAGTTGTTTCTAAACCAGATGTTTGTTATGGAATAGCTTCAATAGTACCAAAAGAACACAAAAGTGTGAATTTTGATGTACCAAATGCTAAGCGGGTTACGCGTAGAACGACACCCACGAACAAAAACAAGCTTAAAACGTAAATCCACGCGTAAAGTTTGAAACTTTTTGCCAAAAACAAGTATTTTAACACCTCAAAACATTGAAAGTACAAGAATCTTGGATTAAAAGTGTAAAAAACAGTTTTTAAGAGAACCAAAGATGCGTTATCTTTACGCGTAAAGACAAAACCAAACTTCAAAAACAAAGTGTACACCCAACTATTTGGCGATTGATACCATTGTTAGGTCACTAGTTTTACAACACAAGTTATAGAGAAAGAGATAAGGCGATTGAACAAGTAAACAAACACACACACCGCGATAAGTAGTACGGTTAAGTAGGAATATGTGTGAAACTTGAACAACCAACCCTCAAATGAAGGTTATTACATAGTTTATATAGGCAGGAGCTAGGGCAACACTCCTCTCCTTCCTATTCCTTATGGGGCTTGGGCCTAAGCTTATGGGCCTTCTACATAAGCTTGACCTTAAACAAACATAAAGGCCATAATAAAGCTACCTATTACATATGAAATATAAATACTTGAAATCCTGTTTAGGAGTGATTCCAACAGTTGGCGGATACCTTTTGAAAAAGCAGGTGGGTTATTGCTTAAAACTCTTTTCTTTGTCATTTGTCAATATAATATTCAAAATAAAAGGTGTTTATGATTGATAATTGATTTCATTAAAACCTTGGATTGTATTGCAAAAAACAATTTCCATTGAGAAGCATTACGATTGTTTTTCAAATCTCTTTTTATCAATCCATTGAATCTCGAAATTCATTTGCTTCAACTCCTCCGTGTTGTCTTCTTGAGCGTTTAGGTTTGAAGCAGTAGAAACGGTAGCGAAACCTGTCGAAATTCTTGAATTTTGCACGATCCGCGAAGCCGATTACTTATGCTTGATCAACGAGAACCGTGGTAAAAATTGTACCTCAATTCATCGAAAGTGATCAAAGACACTTTAGATGGCTTCAATACTAGCATTTATGCAGTGCGCCCGGCGTTTGGTGATCAAAATGAGCCGGTCAATCCATAGCGCATGCTCACACACAATACATTCATTCTAAAATAAATCATGATAAGTACATCAATGACTCACGATATTTTCACTCCATGCTTACGCTACTTTCTGCTTTGCCAATATCATGAATCAACGAAGCTCGCTACTCGATGAGAAGAAATCATGATCCAGAATGTGAGCATGTCGGTCCATAAGTCACAACATCACATAATACCAACACCACAATGGATGAGTCAAAGAGTCATGTTAGCTAATGATCTCAAAAGCTGGCTCAAATTCATCATCCGTGGATGATTAATGACCTCCTTGGATTAACCAAACATGCATATTGATGAATCAATGACTCTGACTTGACAAGTACTACATCAAGAATGCAAGAACAATTTATAATGTAATGTCTGTTTGTATTCAATGTGGTACAATGTGTGTTTAAGGTGACCACCCTTAGGGGAGATTGTTAGGATTTGAAATCCATCCGGTTATTAAAAGTCGGTCACCTCAAGTATATGTATGTCGTTAAGCTCGTGATGCGTAGATTATTATAGTTAATAGTATTTAGTTTGTAACAGGTAGGAGGGCGGACGAGTCTTTACCCTTGTATGCACGATCACTGACCCGTAGGTGGCATTTTATGTAAGTACTATAAATACTCTCTATCTCCCAAGGTAGAGAGTTGGAGCTCATAATAATATTTTTCTTTCTCTTACTAAAGTTCCCAACCTCTAACTTTCTCTCTCTAAAACCATATTATACGCCTACTTGTGGTTATAATCTAGTGTGTTTGTGAAATCCAATATGTTACATTTAAGAATCTCATTTCCATCATAGATTACATTATTAGCAGCTCTAGCCTTTTAATGACCCTTTGGATTTGGTTTTCCTCTATGAGGGAATATTGTGCTTATAAACTTAAAACCCTATGCTTAGTGATCAAGTGGCGATCTGAATGGTATTCCTTGTATGTGCTTATTTTCGGCTTGTTTTTAAAGTTTTAGATTGGAAAAAGTAATTCAAAGTTTTTGATTCCTTGCATTGAATTCCTTAAACATTTTAACATTTCTTGGGATTCTTGTTTTGCTTATGCATTACTTGGTACAATCTCACTTTCACTTTGCTTCACATATTGATCATATGGGACAATATTACTATTACCCCCATCTTCAATATCTGATTCATAAGTTTCAAGAGCGTACTTTATTATTCATCTTTTGCTCATCAACATCATCATATAGTTTTAATACCTCTGAAATGATTTTGTCTTTGGATGGACCACCTTGTTGTGGTGGAGAGACAGCTGGAGACCATAGGTGAGATGCTAGCCATGAAGATTGTTTTAGGCATTAGGTTCATCATCGACATCGAGAGTCAAATGCATCAGTCGGCTACTTGAAATGCATTTTGATGATTATGACATATCTTCTGAATTGGTTGTTCATCAACATCAACATCATAGGTTCGGCCATTTCCTCGGCAAAACAACAACTCCTCTTCATCCAAAGCGGCTCCATTGTCCTGAGATTGCACAAGTAACATCTTATCTACGAGAAATTTCTGTCTTTTGTGGCGTTTTGGAGATGTCTGAGTTCTAGCTATATGTCATCCTACCATAGTTGTAACATTTGATCGGCTTTGCTTGTCCTTGATTCCCATTCCTTCCTTATTACGATTTGCCACATATCCTCTATCAACTCCGGCATTCCCCTTAACTTTGCTCAACCATCCCTTGTTATTATCGTCTTCCTTGAAGTGGTTGCTTATAACCTTTCCATCTCTGAAAGCGGCATGATTGTGTAGATTTGATGTGGATTCGATCTCATTGTTAGTGTGAAGATTGTTGGTATGTGGGCTAAGGGTCAAGTTTTGTTTAACCATAAGAGCATGTTGATTAATGAAGTGTCCCATAACGCATGACATCGGCTTGCTTGAACCTTGGATCAGGAATGAGTTTGTGATTACCATTACAGTGGGAATGACTTGAGAGCTTTGGTAGTAATAACATTGGTGTAGAAGCGGTTTAGTCATTTGTGGCAGTTTCTCCAAGCAAATTTGAACTGCTCAAGAATCCTCTTTTCAAACATAACATGTCTCATTAGAAGAAGGAAGGCATATAGTTGTTCATAGTTTGTGTCCTTCAATACTTTGGTTAGCTTCACGAGTGACAAACTTGTGCCATTCGAGATTCATGTTGTTCACAAACTTTGAGTTGAATGTTTGGCATAGTCATTACGATATTCCTCATATCATTTACAAGCTTGTGGAATCTCACGTAGTATTCATAGATGCTCTCATCTGGTTTCATCTTGAAGTGCTCAAACTCATCATACGATTTGGTTCTCTTTCTCTTCCTTGGTTAATTCAGCACGAGAGAAGCATCTTGACATTATCCCAAGCGCCTTGGCCGGAGTGTTGTGATTGATAAGACTTGTAGATGTCTTTTGGAAGACCACGAGTATGATGTTTGAGGCCACTGATATAGGCATCGTCTCCTTTTCTCTCCTTATCCTTTGAGCTCATCATACGTCTTTTAGTGCATAATCAAAGATCATGGTTCCATCTGTGGCCATTATCAATTATGTCTCTTGTAGTCTCAATCGTCGGTCCTTCATCAATTGAGCTCATCTAATTCGTTGAGCCCAAAATTAGGTAGTCGATTCTGTCAAGCATGGGTGAATGATATCAAGAACTTCTTTGTAGAACATCCCGACAATAGTGGAGATGATTGTAGTCGTTGGTAGACATGTTAGCGAGATTACGGGATTTTATAACTCTATGATTAAACCAGGAAATATATTCTTTCACGAGATTTTACTAAATCAAGAAAACTTAGTATTACAAGCGGTCAACCAAATTAAGCTAAGAGTTATGGAACCAAGTAAGCTAAAATTATGACAGCAAATTAAGCTAAGCACAAAATTAAGCTAGACACAGTTAAGTTGCTAAGAACAACTTCGCTAAGATCCAAATTAAGCTAGTATCAAGTAAGCTAACAATTTGCACTACAACTTCGCTAACAATTCACGAAGCAAGTGTAAACCTCACCAAGTCAGCTAGCGTAGTGGAGAATCCACTAACTTGTACTATTTGTTGGCTTGTCTCAATAGACAAGTAAGCTAGGCTCAATTATTTGCACAACTAACAACGTAACTTCGCTAACTTTTCTTTGAAGCAAGTCGCTACGATGAAAAAAATCACAACTTGAGAACCAAATTAAGCTAGCAAGAAAAACTCTAAAAACACACTTTTCAATCCAAAACAAGCTCAACCACAATGATTCAAGCTTACCAAATCAAAACCCAAGCACTTACAATGATTCTAAACACAAAAGTACACCCAAAATTCAAACTTTAACACTAGAAATGATCCAAATGATGCAAAAATCACTAAACTTTTTCAAACTCAAAAACCACCTAAAACCACTAGAAATTCAAGGATATGTAAGAGATGATCAAACCATGGCTCTTGATACCAATTGTTAGATATTGGATTTCATAAACACACTAAACCAATGATCAAAGAGGCTTATAAGATGATGTTTTAGAGAGAGAAAGAGTTAGAGGTTTGGGAACTTAGTGAGAGAAAGTAAAAGTATTATTATGAGCTCCACCTCTCTACCTTGGGAGGTAGAGAGTATTTATAGTTCTTACATAAATCGCCACCTACTGGTACGTGGATCGGGGCATCTGATGGGTAAAGACGTCCATCCTCCATGGTGTTACTTAACTAAATACTACTTAACATTAAATAATCTACGACTACGAGCTTTCTAACGATTACATATACTTGAGGTGACCGACTCTTTAATGACTGGATTTTCTAAATCCTAACATAAAGTTACCTAAATATGATGTTATGATGCCTCACACATGGTCATTTTTATCGAGTAATTGCATATTCACAAGTAACTATCATTCCGATAGACCGCAACATTCAGGGGGAAGTCGTTTCATTTCGTCTTTCGTGGTTTGTTTGGTGTGAAGCATCTACATACGTGAGAAGATCTTGTTGATTTCTTGCATATTTAGGAAGCGGATTTTCCACAATAAGTGGTTACCTTGTGTGGTTTTCTTTGCTCATCTACAAATTCAACGTACCTTGAAACTTCAAAAGTTAGAAGAAATGTCGACTACATCAAAGTTCGAACTTTGATGAAGATGGTTTTCAGTTTGGAAGGAAAGGTGATTCTACAAACTTAGCCAACAAAAGTGTCTGCAAAGAAATTTGCTAAAGACATCTTGACATGACTTGGGGGAAGTTAATCCATTTCATGCATATTACATCATTTTGCCTACAAAGTGAAGAAAAGCGGTTCTCAAGTGGGTACAAGAAGAGACAAAAGCGTAAACTTTCATCATCTCGGCATTTGAAGGCTTATGAAGACCTTTCTTTGTTTGTTTTTATACTTGTAGAAAATGTTGTAAGTAATCCTTATGTGATCCCATTGGGGAAGAAGAATGTTGGAACCCATCTAACTTCGTAAATGGAGCATTGATAGAGATACATTTTCTATCTTTGTTAGCTAAAACACATGGGCTTGTTATGTCATATAGTCATAGCTGTATGTGTTTAGCTATAAATACCCTCCTAGACTTTCCTAGGAGGGTGAGACTCTTAGTGTAATTTCACCTTTCATAATAATAAAACACCTAGTATTCTCCCTACTCTCTATACTTTCTTTCTCTAACATGATGAAGATGTTCTTCCATCTTCCTAGACCTCCCGATTCACCAAATCTTCCATATAATCGGTCCTAACATTTTGAAAACAGCTTGGAACCCGATTGCGTAGGATATGAAAGTGAACAACCAACCTCTATAATGAGAGGATACAATGTATTTATAGGGGAAGAGAGCTAGGGCAACACTTCTAGTCTCTTCCTTAGCCACATGGGCTTTTGCATAGGCTCATGGGCTTTCTACATAAGCCTAGCCATAATTACTAACATAAAAGCCTAAATAAGCAACCTATTACATATTAATGACTAACACTTGAACAATAAGTTAGGAGTGATTCCAAAAATCTCCCCCTAAGTGTTAGTGATGAATTCAACAATCTTGAGTAAGTTTTTGGTGATGATGTAATAGCGATTACTTTGACGTCTTCTAGCATTCTTCTTTCTTGTGAGAAGAAGTGCCTTGATTCCAACAATCTCCCCATAATAAGGATCTTGTTTCTTTTGAAGTTTTCAGCTTTGACATCTTTGTATTCTTTGTTCTTTGTTCATTTGGTGGATGTAGTGATAGTATGTGATTGTCTCCGGCCCGCTCGTCCTACGCTTTCGTGTGTCTCCACGTCTTTCTCCAACATGCTCACACGCCTTTTGACTTTGGATTTTAGATGTGATGTAGTTCTCTTAGTCTTTAAACTTTGGAGATTCTTTGGCTTTGACGAAGAATCATTTTGACTTTTGAGTTACCTTTTGAGAGAACTTCGTTTGCGTTGTTGTTGGTATGAGTATGTGGAGAATCAGCACGATCTTTCATCCCACGAACATCCATCAGCAGCTGTACAAATGGGTCAGTGAAAAAAAAACACCAATTGATCACTGTGGACTTTTCTTAGAGAATTGACCACTACGATTGTTTTACTGATAGAAGTGTCTTGATTCCATTCACCTTGGTCGGGCAAATCAGTCGTCCGAATCCTGTGGAGGGACAATTGGCATTACATTAAACAAGTTCAAGTAATGACCCACATTTTCAGGACTCGATTCTTAAAAGGAATCTCCTTAGGGGATTTCCAAAGATTACAAGTTCGAACTTCGAGGGTGTTAATGAGATAGTGTGAAAACACATCTCTAATTCTAGCAAAGTCTTTTCCTCAACCGAGTCCTCAAGTAGGATAACACGATGTACTTAGAAGTACATCTACAGCTTCAGTGTGAGTCGATGAGGTACACGAAGCATCACTCAGCAATCGTAGACCGTTTGAGACAACATTAAGTGTAACCCACAAGGAGTTACCGAAGTGATCTGCTGTCAGTGCTGTATGATGTTGACCCTGGCAGGAGTTTCCATTCAATCACTGAGGATCACTGATGTGCTACGTGTGTACAAGTTTTAAATTTATAAAAGGTGAATTACCAAAATTACCAATAACACATACGAGCAAGTATACTCGTCCGTTATAGAAAGATTATGAAGGTAAGTCGTGATCGTTCGCAGGGATTTGAGTGAATCTAAGCACAAGTTCGAATTAACAGAGTCTATCCAAAACATATAACAAAGCAAATAGATATAATGAAATTCAGATGATTAAAAACTACACTTGCTTAAACTAGTTTCATATCCTAGATTAATGTGATTGTGTTAACCTCTTAACATGTTGGTTATGATAATTAGTTGGTGTACTAATCTATTGTTCTTACAAGTTAAACCTTCGTCAAGATTTTAGTTCATAAAAACAAGCATTAAGTTTAACCAATCAATTCAAGATCAAATCAAGTTTCATAACTTTACTTGCATAAACTTAAACACAAAGACATCCACTTGTTTCATCAAATTGCTTAAGAAATGGTCAATACAAAAGGTAACCGATCATAGACAATAGGCTACAATTGATTCACAACAACTAACCTTACGACCTTTTAGATGTTTCCAACCAATCCAATTTGATAATAAAAAAGTGTTTTTATTACAATCACACCTTAGTTCCTTTGTATAATCAAGAATAATGGGTGAAAACAACCATCCATAGACAAAATGATTATAACTAGTTGAATAACAATAAGTTCTTTCGACCTCTACAATTACTATCAACTAGTCAAACTTGATTAACAAATGTCACTATGAAACTTTAGTACAATTGGATCTTAGAATCAACTTGAAATTGAATTAAAACATGTTAACACAATCACTAACTAATCATATGATAATCAACATCATTTAAGCAAGTGCATAAAGAAACTAGCCACTCATAGCAAACATGAATATAAACTCAAAACTTTGAACATTAGAAAACTTGATTAAAAGTCTTACAATGCTTGGAATAAGATTACAAATGGTGTAGTAATGATTCACAAGGTATTGGGGTAGACTTCTTGGTGATTTGGCCTCCGAATGTGGAACTTCTAGAACTCCAAACTTTCCTGGACTTCTAAGGACGAATTTCAGAGCTAGAGTGCTTTGTTTGATGAGTAGAGAGAGTAGTATTGAGGTGTGTGTCTCATATGCTCACAAATGGCCTCTATTTATACTAGTTCCAAAGCCTAGGGTATTAATTGCTGAACTTGGCCTCCAAGGAGTAAGGAAGGGACTAGAATACACCAAGAAAAGGACCTAGAATTGTTTGGATGCAAAGGGGAAACTTAGTGATGAAGATTTGGCAGATACAGCTCCTCCAACCGGATCGGTTACACGACCAACCGATCTGGGTGGTCTTCTACAACTGGGCCAACCGTTACGGTTGCGGGAGGCGACCGAGCGGTTGGTGATGGCAACTTGGCACTATATGGTCACTTTCCAACCGATCCGGTTGCACTCGCAACCGATCCGGTTGGATTTCCTGAGTTACGGAAAATTGATCATTACTTCTTTTTATCTTAAAGAACTGGGTTCTTCAGTCACTATGGTCTTCAAAGGTACTTAGGATACTGATTTGTGCTTGACCTGCTTCACTGAAACGGAAATCTTCTATTTGTTGAACATTACTTTACTTTTGCTTCCGTTTTCCTGCACTTGGTTATAAACACTAGACAAACATCTTTTGATGCGATTAAGCACTAAAATCACGTAAATATAACCAAATAACATATACAAAAGCACACATAATGCTACTAGAAACATGCACAATCTGAGCGTTATCAATCACAGTTGTGAATCCCCTCATAAACATGCACAATCTGAGCGTTATCAAATTCCCCCACACTTAAACTTTGCTTGCCCTCAAGCAAATCTAGGAAAAACATCTACTGGTACAAGATCGTGATTATGAAAAATGTGATGCAAATCAACCAAGTATAAATACGGGAGAAGATTCATCAATTTTGCTTTATAAAGGTGAAACATTCAAGATGTTTGACAATATCCGATGATTTTCTTGCATGATTAACATTTCAAAACACCTCACGAAAAAGGAACGAAATATAATTCACTCAAGCACTCATTTTATTGGAGTAACAAGATAAATCACACTCATTGCTCACTCATGATCAGATTATTACCATAAGCTTGTACAAGAAACAAAACTCCACCGACGTGGCGTGAGCACCAAGTAAAAACATCTAAAGAGGACTTTTATTCGGGTTATAATGATAGGCTTCGGGTTAAGGGTATGGATAAGGCATGGGAATGTTAATGAAATTGGTGTTAAAATAAAAATAAAATCAAGTTTAATACCCGTGTTGCTAGCTACCAAACAATCCACGAACCAATAAATGATTATAGCTTCAATTTCTTCTTTTCGTCTTTCCACATCTTTTTCCTTTGCTTCGCCAAGACAATTTTCTTCGAACATAGCACATTGGCTATTATATCCATACTTTCAACTTTTTTTTTTTTAACATAAACATGAACTCAAGACATGGCTCAATCAATCTCACAAGATGTGGTACTCATAATCATTTGAACAATCTTCACTTTCCAGGTGACTAGCAACCAACCGTTTAGACATTGATAAGGGTTAGGCTAAGGTTTAAAGTGTAAAATCTTTTGTATTTTCTGGGTGAAGCAAAAATGAAAAGGATGGCTCAGAGGGTGTAACTAGGGGTATCTAGTGCTAAAAATGAGCACTACAAATGGGTCCATGTGGGTGGTTAACTAACCGATGTGGCTAGCTAATATATCATAATATGAAAAATGGAAGGCTATTTGGTTTTATTCCTAAGGTGCCTCTTTATCACACGAATTCACTTATATCGCAGGAATGCGATCTCACTGCGGTCTGGTAATGATTTACAAGTACAAGTTCTAGAATAAATAAAATCACTGGCACACTCATAGCAAAAGATCCAAGCATAAAAGATGTATGCTTCTTATGAAACAGGCTTCAAATCCTCACAATTTTAGTGGAGAGGGTTATAATATGTGCTATCAAATGTTATCGATCCCAGAATGGATTGCAATAGTAATCGGAACACATCTCGAAGTTTCAAATATTACCAGTTTTACCAGTGGTTTGATCCAGTTATTCTAATATATAATCCTAAAAGCATGAAAACAACTAGATCATAAGGGCAAACAAAAATTTAAATTTTAAGTATGAAAACTCTAATTTTTCCTATTCACCCCCCCCCACACACACACACTTAAGTTAGACATTGTCCTCAATGTGAAAAACGAACTTCAAAGTATAGAAATAGGGAAAATAGAGATGAAACCAGATATGCCAATGAGTTTGTCAGCTTAAAATTTTTTCTTCATTTCTAGCGTCCACTAGAGAAATCATTACCTGCACAAAATCTTATAAACAAACAAAAGGTTTTATTAAAATGTGGCACCCCCCCCACACACACACTTAAGTTCAACTAAAGGTTTAAACTTTGAGGCGTGACCACGTAAAAATCAAATCTGAAACACACGGGTTGCCTCCTGAGAAGCGCTTGTTTTATTACCGAGTCATCAGCCTGACTCGAATCTTCCCGAATTCACTTGGCCAAGTATGCCTTGAACATTTTGAAAAGTTAGAGAATATACATGAATTCTTCACCAGTAGCTTCACTATCGTTCCAGGTGAACTCAGCAGATGGTTTCCAAGGAACAATTTGTGGGATTCTTCCTGGAAAAGGGGTTATAAAGGTGATTGTTTCAATTCATTTTCGTGGAAAACTGCTGCAATCTGAAACTTCATTCATTTGCTCCTTGTCATAATATAACTTGATTCGGTGCCCATTAACAATGAAACTTCCACCGTGTTTGTCATAGAGTTCGACATACCCGGATGGATATCCATGTTTAACGATATATGGTCCAAACCATTTTGGTTGTAATTTAGGAGCTTTGAATTTGAATTTCATGTTAAAAAGCATAACTTTATCTCCGGCTTTGAATTCTTTTCGAACTCTTAGCTTTTTGTCGTGATAAGCTTTTGTTCTAGCTTTTATACGCTTTGAATTTTCATAAGCTTGGAGTCTTAATTCATCGAGTTCGTGCAATTGCATGAATCTCTTTTCTCCGCCTATTTTGAGATCGGTGTTACAGTTCTCGAGAGCCCAAGATGCACGATGTTCAACTTTGAATGGCAAATGACAAGTCTTCCCATACCGAGTCTGTAAGGAGTTGTGCCAATTGGAGTTTTATAAGCCGTACGAAATGCCCACGAGCATCGTCCAAGTTTCTTTGCCCATACTGAAGGATTGTCCTTAATTGTCTTTTCGAGTATTCTTTTGAGAGCTCTGTTGGTGTTTTCAACTTGCCCACTGGTTTGTGGATGATAGGCAGTCGCGAATCGATGATGGACTCCATATCTTTTCATGGTTTTCTCCATTTGTTGGTTACAGAAATGGGTTCCTCGATCGCTTATCAGGGCTTTGGGAATTGCATAACGAGCAAAAATATTTTTGAGGAAATTAACGACGACACGAGCATCGTTCATAGGTAAAGCTTCAGCTTCTGCCCATTTGGACACATAATTTATAGCAACGAGAATGTATTCCTATTTGTGAGATTTCGGAAAAGGTCCCATGAAATCAATTCCCCAAATATCGAATATTTCACACACTTGGATGCTTGTCAACGGCATTTCATCTCTTCTTGAAAGATTTGTGGTTCTTTGGCAAGCGCCACGTTTTGAACAAGTGTATGTGCTTCTTTGAATATTGTTGGCCAATAGAATCCAAAGATCAAAAACTTTTTAGCTGTGGTGGAAGGACCATAATGTCCCCTAGTTGGGCCATGATGACATTCGTCAAGAAATTTTGGGTTTGAACCGAAACACATCTTCGGATCATCCGCCGGACACATTTTGAAAAGATATGGTTCTTCCCAAAAATAGTATTTAAGTTCAGAAAAGAATTTGCTTATGTGAGCATGAGTTAAACCTTTTCTGAGAATTCCTCCAGCGAGATAGTTTGCAAAGTCGAAAACCAAGGATCGCCAGGTTTCATCGATGGTCATGAGAGTTTCATCGGGAAATAATCATCGATTTTTCTTCTTAATTCCTCAAGATCGGGTTTTCAAGACGAGATAGTGATCGCCAGAAGATTTTCGCTCCTTTCTTATCTTTGATTTTGATGTCAAATTCTTGGAGTAGCAAAATCCATCGAATAAGACGTGGTTTAGCATCTTGCTTGGTGAATCGTGTATTTGAGTGCTGAATAATCGGTGAAAACGACCGCTTTTAGAGCACAAGGTAGGATCGAATTTGTCGAATGCGAAAACGACGGCCAAGTAATTTTTTCGGTGACGGTATAATTTTGCCGAAAGCACTATTCGTCTTGCTAGCAAAATATATAGGTCGAAAGTGTTTTCCTTCACGCTGGCCTAAGACGGCTCCAAGAAAAATCGCCAAGCCACACATAAGCTCAAAAGGTAGTGACCAATTAGGTGAAACCATGATCGGAGCACTAGTTAGTTGAGATTTCAATGTTTCAAAAGCTTTAATGCAATCGCTGAAGTCAAAGATAGAATCCTTCTCAAGAAGTTTTGTCATCGGACGAGATATTTTTGAAAAATCTTTGATGAATCGGCGGTAAAAACCAGCATGTCCTAAAAAACTTCTAACGGCTTTGACGTTAGTTGATGGTGGAAGTTTCGAGATAGCATCGAATTTTGCTTTGTCTACTTCCATTCCTCGCATGGAAATCTTGTGCCAAGCACAATTCTTCCTGGTCACCATGAAGTGACATTTTTCCCGAGGACAAGATGTGCACCAAGATCTTTCGAGCATTTTATCGAGATTAGAAAGACAAGCTTCAAATGAGTTTCCGAAGACTGAAAAGTGATCCATGAAAACTTCCATGGAGGTTTCTAGCATGTCTTGGAATATGGCGATCATACACCTTTGAAAAGTCGCAGGTGCATTACAAAGACCAAAGGGCATACGTACCGATATGTAGGTTCCAAAAGGACAAGTGAAAGTGGTCTTTTCTTGATCATTAGGATCGATTGGCATTTGGAAATATCCTAAATCCGCTGAGGAAACAAAAGAATTTATTTCCTCGCTAGTCTTTCAAGCATTTGATCCATGAACGGAGTGGAAAGTGATCTTTTCGGTGGCTTTGTTTAATTTCCGATAGTCAATACAAACGCCAGGACCCGTGCTTCTAGTTGGAACCAGCTTCATTCGGTTCATTAGTCACAACCATCATTCCTTCTCTTCTGGGAACACAAAGTGAACGGACTTACCCAAGGGCTATCCTTAATTGGGTAAATGATACCAAAGATCAAGAAGTTTTATGATTTCCTTTTAACAACTTCCTTCATGTTGGGATTGAGTCGACGTTGACGCTCTACCACGTGTTTAATCCCTTCTTCAAAATTGATTTTGTGTTTGCGTAAATTAGACTAATTCCTGGGATGTCGGATGTTTTCCAAGTGAAAGCTTGTTTGTGATTTTTGAGAACAGAAACTAAACTTTCTTTCTCATGGTCCTTGAGCAATGAAGAAATGACTACTGGAAGAAGTGAGTTTTCTTCCAAGTAAGCATATTCAAGATGATCAGGGAGAGGTTTGAGTACGAGATCAGTGGGTGGTTCTTCGATAGAGGATTTAATTCGCATCTCGTCATTAAAAGTTATCTCTTCAAAGTTTTCTTCTTCTTCTTCCATTTCTTCTTCTTCCGAGTTATCTCCTTCGAACTCTACTTTCGTGAAATCATCAAACTCTTTGTCAAAGTCTGTTTCATTGATTTTTTCAGAAGTAGTCATGAATGGATCGGATTCGTTAAGTAATGCATCCAATTCTTCCTCAGTGACTTCATCAATTACATCGATATTGAAACAAGTGTCATCACTGGAATGTGGATAACGCATTGCTTTATCGATTAGAAAGGTGATTCGTTCTTCTCCAACTCCAAGGTTGAGTTCTTTTCCTTTCACTTTGATGATTGCATCGGCGGTATTTAGGAAAGGTCTTCCTAAGATGAGTGGGACTTTACTATATTCTTCCATATCTAAAATTACAAAGTACACGGGAAAAATGAATTTACCGACTTGAACAAGCATATTCTCGGCAATTCCCACAGGATATTGATAAGAATGATTTGCTAATCGAATGCTAATTTTTGTTGGTTTTAGGTTGTTGTTGCGCAACTTGGAATACAGCGAATAAGGCATCAAATTGATACTCGCGCCAAGATCGGCTAAAGCATCGCATTTAATATTATTCCTGAAAGTACATGGAATAAGAAAGCTCCCAGGATCTCCAAGATTTGGTGGGATTTTGTTTTGGACAATAGCTGAGCATTCTTCGTTGAGGAAAGTAGTTGATATTTGCTCTAGCTTGCTTTTGTTATTAAGAAGTTCTTTCAAGAATTTCCCGTAATTGGGCATTCCGGCTAAGACATCAACGAGAGGAACATTGAGTCTAACCTCTTTGATTATTTCAATGAACTTATTATAACGCTCTTCCATTTTTTCTTTCTTCAGGCGTTGAGGATAAGGAATTTTCGGTGTATACGCCTTGACAGATGGGGTGGTTTTCTTTTTGGTGGTTTGAGTTGTGTTTGGTTCCTCGGCTTCATCCTCACAATCATTGGTGATAGGAGTATTTTCATCAGGATTTGGTGGTGGATCGTACGAGAGACCACTTCTTGTGAAGACAAAGATTGATATGCTCATTTCTTGTTTGTGGTGGATGGTACGTCTTATCATTCGATAGTTTTGGGTTGGATTGGGTGTTACTTGGCAATGAACCGTGATGGTCTAGAGGAATGTTGGTCAGAAAGTATGCCAAACTTGTTTTCAAGATCTTGGATAGATGCATGATGATTTTTCTGTCCTTGCTCAACTTTGGCTTTGAGATTGAAAAATTGATTTTTGATAAAATCATTTGCGATTTTTGAGCGTACCACGAATTCTCTCATGGTTTTCTCAATTCGGTTTCTTCCATCTTTTTATCGGGGTTTTGTGGTGGTGGATTGTCGGTTCGTGGTTGAGAATCACGGTTGTCATCCCTTGGTCGACGATCTTGCCAATTTCCAGAATTTCGACCGTAATAGTTACTACGATATCCTCCTCCACGATCCTCCTGGGCGTAACTCGCTTCTCCTTTGTTAGGTCCACCCATAGGCTTATCGTCGCACTCGGACGATGGGTGATTTCCTCCACATTATCTTGATCCGCCTCGCATTTCCTTCATTTCATCCTTGATATCCTTGTATTGCGAGCTCGATTTTGAGGTTAAGGCTTCCATCTTCTCCATGAGTTTTGAGGTATCGGTGTTTTCGACAAAAGCTACGCTTTTTGGAGAGGTTTAGTTTTGGAATCTTTGGACCAATCGAGTTTGAGAAGTACTCGATCTTCGAGCAATTGGTGTGCATCGTTGGGAGTTTTATAGAGAAAAATTCCTCCAGCATCAAGGATGCCTTGAGATTTCATCTAATCCATAGCAAAAGATTTGGATAATGGTCCCTTTGGATAGTCCATGTCCATGACAACTACGAAGCAAATCTTTCATTCAAAGCCAAGCTTCGACAAGTGATTCGTTTGGATTTTGTGTGAAAGCACGAATTTCTCCCATTAAACGATCAAACATGGCGGTGGAAAGAATCGCTCACAAAAGCTTGCCTCATCTCCTCCCAAGTATTGATAATTCCTGGGGTTAATTCATTGTACCATACTTTAGCATCTCCAACGAGTGATGATGGAAAAAGCTTAAGTTTAATGGCATTGACATCGGTGTCGCCATAACGGACATGCCGCAAATTTCGATGAATTCGGCAATGTGTTTATGCGGATCGGCCCGCGCACGGCCATCGAATTGACGGTCTTTGATCATAGAAAGGTGATGACCCTTCACGGTGAAGTTGTCACCAAGGTTGACAGCAACAATAGCACTTTCGGGGGATGGTGCTACGGCTCGGTAGGTTCCCCACATGGGTTGATCGTCCGCCATGGGGAAAGGTAGATTGTTGAAAGGGTTATAAACAACTTTGGCTTCGAGGTTATCAAAGGGTGGGTTTGGTACTCTTGGTATACGATTTTCCAATGGTATGAAAGGTGTTCTTCTTCTTTTTCGAATCAAACGTTCGGGGTTGGTAAGGGGTGTAATTGGTTATATTCCCGCTGCACGAGTGTTCATACAATGCCCTAGAGAATCCAGGCAATATCTAAACACACGGACAAACAACTAAAACAGTTTTCCAAATGATGGGGTAACCGGATCGACATATATTGCGGCCGATCGGTTAGATCGTTTGGTGTGGTAAAAACGTAACCGTTCGGTTGAATGGCAACCGATCCGCTGAAGTTTCGAGAGAAAAATTTTGGGGTGAATCGACCGATGGGAATTCAAAAATTTGTGAAAACAATCAAATCCCCGGCAGTGGTGCCAAAAACTTGATGTGCTACGTGTGTACAAGTTTTAAATTTATAAAAGGTGAATTACCAAAATTACCAATAACACATACGAGCAAGTATACTCGTCCGTTATAGAAAGATTATGAAGGTAAGTCGATCGCTCGTAGGATTTGAGTGAATCTAAGCACAAGTTCGAATTAACAGAGTCTATCCAAAACATATAACAAAGCAAATAGATATAATGAAATTCAGATGATTAAAAACTACACTTTCTTAAACTAGTTTCATATCCTAGATTAATGTGATTGTGTTAACCTCTTAACATGTTGGTTGTGATAATTAGTTGGTGTACTAATCTATTGTTCTTACAAGTTAAACCTTCGTCAAGATTTTAGTTCATAAAAACAAGCATTAAGTTTAACCAATCAATTCAAGATCAGTTCAAGTTTCATAAGTTTACTTGCATAAACTTAAACACAAAAACATCCACTTGTTTCATCAAATTGCTTAAGAAATGGTCAATACAAAAGGTAACCGATCATAGACAAAGGGCTACAATTGATTCTCAACAACTAATCTTACGACCTTTTAGATGTTTCCAACCAATCCAATTTGATAATCAAAAAGTGTTTTTATTACAATCACACCTTAGTTCCTTTGTATAATCAAGAATAATGGGTAAAAACAATCATCCATAGACAAAATGATTATAACTAGTTGAATAACAATAAGTTCTTTCGACCTCTACAATTACTATCAACTAGTCAAACATGATTAACAAATGTCACTATGAAACGTTAGTACAATTGGATCTTAGAATCAACTTGAAATTGAATTAAAACATGTTAACATAATCACTAACTAATCATATGATAATCAACATCATTTAAGCAAGTGCATAAAGAAACTAGCAACTCATAGCAAACATGAACATAAACTCAGAACTTTGAACATTAGAAAACATGATTAAAAGTCTTACAATGCTTGGAATAAGATTATAAATGGTGTAGTAATGATTCCCAAGGTATTGGGATAGACTTCTTGGTGATTTGGCCTCCAAATGTGGAACTCCAAACTTTCCTGGACTTCTAAGGACTAATTTCAGAGCTACAGAGCTTTTTTTGATGAGTAGAGAGAATAGTATTGAGGTGTGTGTCTCATATGCTCACAAATGGCCTCTATTTGTACTAGTTCTAAAGCCTAGGGTATTAATTGCTGAACTTGGCCTCCAAGGAGTAAGGAAGGGACTAGAATACACCAAGAGAAGGACCTAGAATCGTTTGGATGCAAAGGGGAAACTTAGTGATGAAGATTTGGCAGATTCAGCTCCTCCAACCGGATTGGTCTTCTACAACTGGGCCAACCGTTCCGGTTGCGGGAGGCGACCGAACGATTGGTGATGGCAACTTGGCACTATATGGTCACTTTCCAACCGATCCGGTTGCACTCGCAACCGATCCGGTTGGATTTCCTGAGTTACGGAAAATTGATCATTACTTCTTTTTATCTTAAAGAACTGGGTTCTTCAGTCACTATGGTCTTCAAAGGTACTTAGGATACTGATTTGTGCTTGACCTGCTTCACTGAAACGGAAATCTTCTATTTGTTGAACATTACTTTACTTTTGCTTCCGTTTTCCTGCACTTGGTTATAAACACTAGACAAACATCTTTTGATGCGATTAAGCACTAAAATCACGTAAATATAACCAAATAACATATACAAAAGCACACATAATGCTACTAGAAACATCCACAATCTGAGCGTTATCAATCACAGTTGTGAATCCCCTCATAAATGTTCTCGGCAGATTTCTAGGATCTGCGAAGGACTCTAGAATGTATCACTTGCGTCCTTAATGTTGAACGACAAGTGATGATAGTTCAAGTGTTCCTAAGATATCTTTTTATGAATCTCGTGGCTCTAGACTCAATTAGTGCACTTTGGATTTCTTGAGCGGGGACTAGGGAGAGGGTCTCCTTCTTCAATACCAACAATCTATAAGAGAAAGTCGATAGTTTACGTAGGGTTCCCTATGAGAATGAAACAAGCTTCTGTTGAGAGAAACTTGAGTGGCTAAGAAGGTTTAGTGCAGTGCGTCACTGGGTCCATAACGACTTTAACCTTCAATACCGGTGTCATCCAATGGATACCAAGAGCATATGAATTGAACCCAGTGTCTGCCCTAGGTTGAATAATTTGGAGGGCTATTTCTTTTCACCTTTTTCTTTACTTTTCTTTTTAATTCTTCAACTCCTTCTTTCTCTGATTCTCATTTTATCCTTTTTTATAATCATACCTAAGGACTTCTAAATACTAACAATTGGTGGTGTCCTTGGGTAGATCACTCCGGCTCTGGCGGATCATAGGACGTTCATCCCTAAACTTAGTCACCTTATAACTCCATGACTATCCTATGTTGCCATAAAACCATTTTCTCGAAAAATCTCTCAAAGTGTTTATGAATGAAAACATGTTTGTAACACTTCAAGAGTTTTGTATTTTCAGAAATACTCCTGCTCCACATGTGCTTAAGTGTTTTGACAGAAATCTGCACAGTGAGGGTACAGCGCGCACTTTTGAACTGATCGACTCAAGATAGACAATTCCCTGCGAGACACAATTACGTTGCATAGTTAAAGAGATACATTGTCAGCTTTTAGGTGACAACTAGCTCTAATAACTACCTTGAAGATGTGGACAAACCTTGAAAAGGTTGTAAAACCCGTCAAAGTTCATGTCTATCAAGAGTTTCTCGAATAGGTACTATCTACTCGAACAAGTCTTGGAAGACAAATCTTTTCGATTTATGACATTTCAGATTTCGTCAATTCATTGGTTAAGTCTATTCATACAAAGATTCAATCACAGTCTAACATATTTGTATCACACAATTTTTCTCCCCTCAAAAATGGCATATTAATGTTATTTTTGATGAAATTTTGATATCGAATATGACCATTTCGAGTTTTATGAGAAGATTTCCACGAAGAACATTGTTTGAACAAAGATATTTTAGCAAATACTCCCCCTCAACAAGTAATACTAACTTTTGAGGTTTTGGAAACACGAGAGGAAGTACTTGTTCTTTTGAGCAAAATTTTGAAATTTGAAAGTTTGATAAATGTTACTCAAAAGTAAGAAGCGTTCGCTCCTTTTATAAATATTGTGGCACTGATGCGTACCACATGGTCCTTTCATTACAAAAACGGGTTGTACACTGTTACATGTGCACAAGCCATAATGAATAAATAAATCAATCAATCAAAAATATAATAAAGAGTTGTTTAAGGAGTACCTAATAATTACACACGACCCGACACTCTTTCTTCACGTTGAAACGTTGCAATAGAGAAACTATGTCGTCCTCCCACATAGCTTTCCAATCTCCTCATCTGATCCCGATGGAACATTCTTTCATCCAGCCTTTTAATTATCCTGCGAGCTTCCTTTCTTTCTTCCGGGTTCCACCTCTTCTTCGACCCAATACCTTCTTGGATATCCTTTAACCGGTAAGCTAACCCATCCCGAACCATCTTCAACGTATGATCACAAAGTTTGTGGATTTCGTCGTATGCCATGAAGCAAGTATGATGAAGTTCACTGCGGTAGACGACCCCAAATTTTGGTTTCATCACGATAGTGTACTGAGGTAGTTTATTGATATTGGGAAAGTGTAGCAACGGTTGTGTAAGGTTAATCTGCTTTTGGTATGATTCGACCACAAGTTGTAAATCTTCAAAACGTTCTTGAATCACCTTGTTTCGAATGAAGATCAGTAGGGCGGTGATGTACTGAAGTTGAACATCTGTGGAGAATTGTCTCATCCTTCCTTGTACCTTTGCAAGGAACATATCTTCGATGTCGTTGAGAGACAATCTCGAGAAATCTGCTTCAGTGAAGTCATATTCTTTTTCATCTTATCGGTTGACCTTGATCTCTGACAAGAATGAATAACCCCATTTAGTTGCCAATGTGACCTTCATGATAGCAACGATCTTCTTATCACTCTTAACCTCCTTGTTTGACTTTTGCACTTGACAGCTCCTGTAGTACAATCTTCTCCATGATGGCCAATGATGAATTCCATACTTTGCATCAAGATCATAGTCCACCACGTTGTCAACGAACAATTTGGTGGCATCTTCTTCAATGGCTATGTTTGTGGAGAAGACTGCAGTTGGTATATTGAAGGTGAGTGATGTAGCATAATTTTTGCTGACGCTACTGCCGTGTTGGAGAAACTCGAGGTCGTTGTTGAAGAAGAAGCGGTATGGAATCTTAGGTTGCTCGGGTCGGCCAATGGTTGGTGGTGGTTTTTTCTAATCGGTTTAGTATGGAGTGTTATCCTTTCTTGAAAAATCTATGTTAGATTCGGGATTTAGCCAGTCGATGTTATTGGACATTGCACGGGCAATGTTGTCCAAATGATATTCGACTTCAATTGCGCTGCTTGATCTTTCTTTTAGCAAGTTGAACGCGTCGTTCTTTATCCTGCGCAATTCCCTTTTCGTCATCTTTTTAACCTTGAAATGATCTTGGATAATCTTTACTTGCTCCATTGTACGGCTGTCTACTGGTTCTTGACCTTCCGGTAATCTAGGCGTCGCATCAACCATCTGACTGAACCAGTCATACTCCTCTGTGTTGTCTTCGTCTAACCAGGAGACGAGCGAACTTGGTTTCTTCTTCTTTGGTTGGGAGGATAATTCTGGTTGTTGTTTAGGTGATGGTTGAGGTTATGGTTGTTGTTAGGGCTCAGGAATTTCTTCATCTTCACCACCGGTATAGGTAAAGTAATCACCGGTTTTCTCCAATGGTGATGGAGAGTCAGTATCCCAAGGTTTATCTGACGATGGAGGTTGTTGAGAAGCTTGTCCTATTGATGTGGTGGTGGTCTTAGGCGGTGGTGGTGGCATGGATGATGATGACTCGCCAGTCTTCTTTGGACGTTTTACATTCGGGTCTTTATCCGTGTCATCATCATCTCTTGGTCGCTTATCCTGACCAGCTGCTTCCTTGCACGTCGTCTTTAGTTGATATCCAAGAAGTACCTCAAAAATCTTTGATTCATCATATGTGAAAGTATGAGATCGAGGAGACATCTGTGTAATCAACTGTGATATTAGATCAACTTCACTTACATTAGGAGGCGGGACTGGTCGGGTTTGCATGACCACCAGTGTTGTTGTAATCATTTGCCTGACCAGTGTCTTAAGTGTTGGGTAGATTTGTCTTGAGAACATTTCTTTAGTCACTCCAGGGACAGTTTGGAGAAGGAAATGATGAGTATAGTTCCTGATTTGCTCGTCCATTTCTCCTTTAACGTCTCTGTTGAGGAATAACTTTATCTGATCTCTTTCCTCTATGAACGTGTTCATCTCTTGAGAAAGCTCATTTACCCTGTCAGCTAGCATGTTCAGTTTTCGATCCTGAAGACTTTGTTTATGTTTTCTGGATTCATGCACGACTTTCTGGATCTTGGCTTTGGTTCGAGATGCCCATGTATCCGCCCTTTTCTTGACTGATTTCGATGATGATTTTGTTTTTGTTTCTTTGGATGTTGGTGGTGATGAGTGAGAGGATGATTCTATTTTGGAAGTGTCATGGGGTTGTTCCGAAGATTGTTGAGGATTTTGTTTAGGATTGTCCAGAATGTAGTCCTCTGTTTCCTTTCTGATGCATTCCTCTTCGGCCTTCTTAGCAAGTTCTTCTTCTGCAGCCCTTTCTTTTGCAGCTTCTTCCACATCTTTCTCTGTTACTCTCTCATCGGTCTCTTGTTCTTCATGTACAAAGTCGAACATCATCTGATTCCTTGGTGGTGGCACCAGTTCCCTTATCGGGTTGATTAACCGTATTAAGAATTGATGTAAGAGGAACACCACCGCTGGAACCTCCAGGGCCTTTCAGTTGTTGAAGATTGAATTCTTTAGCAGCATGCTCCATCCTCAGCAGATTCAGAGTTTTCTGATATTGTTTCTGTTAATCCTTAGGATCAAATTCAACGCTTGAGTCTCCTCTTCTTCTTCTTCCACGGCTTCTTCCCTTTGTCGATGAGGGACTCCGGTGTTTGTCCTCGACTTCGGGTGGATGTATCATCCTTTTGCTCTTCGTGAGTAGATAGTCACTTCATCGACTCGCCGTTTAGAGTCGCCTCCATGTAGAATTGGTTCCAGTTCAACTTTAGGACGAATGATCTGAGCTGGGACTCTTTTCTTTAGGCTTGGATGCCTTTTCTTATCCTTGGTAGTGCTGCCAGTGCTTCCTGCTCTCCTTGCCCTAGTGGTAGCCACTGAAGTTGTCTTTTCATCCATGAACCCAACTTTCCCAAAGACGCATGCCTTCCTTATAAAGAAGGTATGACAGAAGAACCTTGATTTCACCAAAGGATCAAGCAATCAAGTAGTTTCGCACCTTGTTTTCGTGTTGACGAGTCTTTGAATCTGACAGTATTCAAGGTCAACATTGAGTGTGTGTTGGGGTCATTGATTCTCATTGGGATGTCCAGGTGCTTCCCGAGGAGGTTGTGGATCAGCAACTTTGTATATTTGATGAAAGGGATTTTGGAACCAGGCTTTCTGTAATGTTGCATCATGTCTTCCCATATCAAGCTTGCATAGTCAATGTGTTTCCTATTAACCATTCCCTAAAAGGTTTGGAGATGCATCAGCTTTGGGTATTCATGACCACTATCTCTCCCGGAGACAGACTTGGCGATCATGATGTATAGAGTCCTCCAGAGCCGAGGGATGTTTTTAAGATCAACACTGGAATACTTAGAGATGATGCCAGCAGCTTCGTCATATCCAATGTCAACCATAAATTGCAATACTTCCTCTTCATTAGGAGTTGGAACGTATTCGGTAGACTGAATGGCTGGTAGAAGAAGAATGACACGAAGATCCGCCACTTTAACTGTGACTTCCTTGTTGCCAATGGTCACTTTCACTGCATCTTGACCATCGATTTTGTCCATAGTGTACCAGAACTGATGGATGTAGATCTCTGGTACTGAAGCAGAGTTAGATAGCATGAGTCGGAAGGGATGATCCTTGAGGATGTCAACTGCAACTCGCATCTAAGATTCGAACAAGTGAAGTTTTTGAAGTCGACTCTGAGATTGTTCTTTCCAATAGTTTTGTGGTAGTCCGCAGGAAGATATCCGCCATCGTGAGTTCATTAGGAGCATTGAGATGTTCCTGATTGACGCCCATTTCAACGATTGAAAGGTATTGAGACAAAAGAACCAACATATCGAAAGACATTATGTTAGTCTAAGTTTGATTTTATTGTCCAATTATTTGATTGAATGTTATCATGTTTAGAAATGTTATGAGTCCAAAGTCACATTAAGTCCAATTTTATGAAATTGAGGTGATACGTTATGTGAGTATATTAATTTTAAATTTTAATGTCCAAATTTCACTTAATCTCACAACATTTTAACTTTTGATAGCTTATGAGTGGCATTTTGGTTTTCGTGACTTATGAGTAACTATTACAAGTGTTTTACGCGTAATGTGAAGATCGTTGTAAGCTCTTAGACGAGGTCTGTCACACCCCCAAATTACCTGTTTTGCAGCGGAATGGAATTCCTGGGGATTGACTGTCATAGCATCACAATCACAGTTATATTGAACGACCTAAAGTGCCGTTTGGAAAATACATCGTTTGATTTAATAAAACAATCAGAGTTTACAAGTATAGGTCCCAAATGAAAATCAACATGTGCGGAAAATAAGTTTGGTACAAGTCAAACGATGTTTTTAAAGTGTATAAATCCCATGTGAGACGCGTCGTCATCGCGACTCTATGATATGTCCACATGCAAGCCATGAAGTGAATGCCTTAGTTACCTGAAAATACATTGCTAAAAGTGTCAACACAAAGGTTGAGTGAGTTCATAGAGTTTATGTATATGTTTAATACGACTACCACAAGTATAAGTTATGTATGACAATGATGTCACAAAATGATACAATTGCTTAAGCACATGACACCGAAGCTTGACTGATGTTCGCCTCAACAGAGTGTTTTGCCAAACAACTCAAATAATGATAATGAAATGAAATGCATCCGTCCGGTTGGAATCCACCAACCCGGATGGAGGTGTCACCCTCGATAGATCTATCCACTCACCCTCGCTTTCTATGAAATTACTGGTTCATGATTATGAAATGGGACGCTTAACCGGCAATGAGGTAACTTAAGCAATGTAATGAATTTGATATACTTGGTATCGTAATAAAAATGATGTGCAATGTATTCTCCCCGTAGGTTTGAAATAAAGTAAAAACTTGAATAAATCGGGGCTATGAAAACTCACTTGTTGCAATGATAATGATGATGTAATGGCAATACTGAAATGAGGCTAAACCTCCGACCGTGACCTATTATGAATGATATGTTCTAATGTAAATCATGAAACAATGTCGCGCATGCAAATCCACATGTAATCTATACCACTTGTACGCTTTTGAAAATAGAATTTATCGTCGAAATATATGTTTATGACATCTCGTCATGATATAAAATACTTTACAAGTATTTACGTTGAAATGATATCTTACGATAGTCATTTAATGATTTATTATGAAATTATAACTTTTCGTCGTAAAATAATGTCGTTGAAATTTCATGAAAATGACAAAACGGCCTTGAAAAGCTAGTCGTAAAATGGTGCACGTCGAGTGGTAGGAAACGAACTCAACGGTTTTGGGAAGCTTGTATCATTATCTCAAAGTGTTAGTATTTAAGTTTACATCCTAGAGGTCTCGAACATAAAGAAAAATAGAGGTTAAGTATGGTACTTGTGTCCAAAATATAGTTTAAGGGTGGTTTTCGGCAAAGTTTAAGTGACCGTATTTTATTCATTACAACTCCGCTAGACAAACGGTCGGACATTTTGAAAAATATGCTTGGCCAACTTACTTTTACTAGAAGACATCATGTTACAAAAAGTGCTACGTCAATGTTAAAAACGACCCCCAATATGGTCCCTTGTGGCCGTAATATTTGTCTAATAGAAATATATTAGTTTTTCTTATATAATAAAGTTACGGCAACTTTGTTAAATCGCTTGTAATTTAATCGTTACAAGTCCGTTTTCTACGTTTTATATGTCCTCGGAATCGTAATAATATATACTAATATATTTTTGATAAGTCGACACATTTTATAACGCTTAAGACTCATTTTTGACTCGTAAAAAGTCGAGATTACATGCTGAATTTTCTGAAACAAATATTTTTCGTCGTCAAACTTGAAAAATTCATAACTTCTTCGTTATAGTTCCGTTTTAACCCGTTCAAGCGGCCACGTTTTCGTTTTAAAGTATATTTTATAAATATCTAGCCCAAAATATTTTGCTTACTGCCGAAAATTCCAGAATTTCAAAATATGATCAGACCTCTAAATAAAGTTGTCGAAATGAGTTTTTCTCGCGCAAAACCTATTCTAACCAATTCAAACCAACGCCGAATCTATTCTAATCCTACCATACACCTTCTTAGGGTGTCATGGGTTCCTAGACATCATCAAAAATGATATATCACAAGAGATTATTATTTGGATAATTAAAACCCATTATATGTACTAAAAACCCATTAAAGTGGTATGGATCATGGAATTCATGCATGTTTTCTTGCAAAAATGATGAAATAACATAAAAATGAATATGAAAGAGTTATGACAATCATGAATTACTTACTTGAATGATTAAAGAGTTTTTGAGAAAAGTATGCTTAATGATTCTTGAGGTTTTTACTTCAAAACCTTAACAAGATCACTAAATGAGCTTGATAATCACTTGAACCTCAAAAATTTATGGTTTCTTGCTTGATCTTGATCTTGGCCGAAATTTTGGGATGAAGAAGGAGAGAAAATAATTTACTTTCACCTTGAGATTTTTGTAAGTATGTGTAGTAGAATAATATAAAAACTTGTAAGTATCTTTGTAAGTAGATATTTTGTACTAAGAAAAATGTGTGTCATCATGTGTGTCGACATGCCCAAAAAAAATAAAAGGGGTAATGCATTTGTATGATATAATGTACTTTAATTAAGCAAACATAATAATATGTAAGTGTAGTTGATAACTTGTGTACCTATTTAAGTATTTAGGGTAGCGTTAGCTAAAAATAAATTTTAACGGAACAAAATAAAATATATCAAAGCCATAAAAATTATAAAAATACATTCCTTACAAAAACTGAGTGAAATAATAATTATTGTGTACTATTTAAGAAAACCGTCGTAATTATATAAATATAACAATTTATATACCAAATAAATTTAAAATACCGGGTAAACTAATAATATTATTTTTATAATCTTAATATGAGTATAAAAATATATTATGATTATTTTTGGAAGTGTCGGATCAAATGTTCAAAATAATGATTACGCGATAACGTTTATTTATTAGGAAATAAACGTTTAATGAAATATGCAAAACCATGCATGAACTAGTATGATGATAATGATGCTAATGATATGTAGACTAAAACTAGTCTATATGAAATGTCCTTGATGAAATGTTTATGAATTCGCAGCTAAACCATTAAGGTTACGCGAATTTGATACTCGTAAACGTAGTTTACGATAAATGATGAAATAGTGAAACTTTTAAAGTTTGTAAAATGACCTGAAATTACGAGTTGTCACAAGGTCTAATATTATATCTAGGAACACATAATAATACAGGCGGAATATTCAAACATAGAATCAATATTATTATTAACAAGGTTTTTCATTCACCATCTCTAACTAAACAATAATAAAGATCAGAGACTTGATCTAACACTAACTAACTAACTAAACCCTAGGCGTTTTCCCTACGCCTAGGTTCCCACACACACACACCTTTAGACGTCTACATCTCGTACGTACGTAAAACTAATGACCCTATGTCTCTTTATATACTAGAGACATCTAGAGTTTACAAGAGGAATCATATTATAATTAGGAAACTAAATATTCTTTTAAGCATATCTTCTAGAATCTTCCAAATCCTCCATCTTTTTGTAGTTTTCCTTCTTATCACTTTTAGTCCTTCATGTTTCATTCTTTTTGTTTTGTATCATCAAATCTATAATAGACCCAACAATCTTCCCCTATTTGATGATGACAAAACAAACACGATTCTTGTACGAACTTCCCTAGACGAAGTAGCAGAAGTTGAGATAATTAAATCTCACCATGAATGAAACATTCTTGTCTTCCCCTTAATCCATGCAATGCCACTCAAACTTCTCTTCCCCTTTTTGTTATTATCCAAATAGGGAACGTATGCAAATAATGATCTTGACCACCACGAACCAATATCATACTTCCAATCTTAAGACTTCCAATGCTTCAAATCGCCCACCATTACGCACCATAGGAAAAATGGATTCAAAACAATAGAAAACTCCAACTAGCAGTAGTAATAATGATCAACAGTAGTAAAAATCAAACACTTCCCCTTGAGTGATGCATGTATATCAAATGATTCTTCAAATCGGTAAGCTCCTTGTAATGATCACTTGTGAAGAAAACCGAGTATAACGAATTTGATGAAGAAGTAGAATTTCCCAAACTTGATCTTGTACTATCCACGGAACTCCATACTTATACGAATCACCAAATATAAGTAGACCGCAATCCCTTGACAAGAATCCTCAACTAGTATGAGACACTGAGCACTACAATGTAACTCCTTCAAGTGATAGCCAATGTGTGCATAGAGCATCATAAGAAAAATCACACGTTGCTAGATTCATCAAGCTAGATGATAAGAACACAAACCAAGTAATTCCACTTCACCTTCAAATAAGTGATAAATAATCCTCTTCGTAATCAATTCTTCAATAAATCAAATACGAGCCTTTTTAAATCCTTTTAAGAACAAATCACCAAACTCCTTGTGTGTGTGAACAATAACCTCTGTGTGTGTCGTCCAAAAACCATAACAATAATTATGCTCGACTTCCCCTTAATTCCAAAACGCCACGTAATAAACCATTATACTGCCAATCCAAATAAATTTCGCCATGCAAAAACCTTGAGCAGTACGTTGGGAAGGAGCAGTACTTTCATCCATTCAGCAGTACTTTCGTATAAACTGCAGTACTTTCATAACAAGCAAGACTTTCATAACAAGAAGACGTTGCAGCAGATTTCTTTGAAAAATCATAAGCTACTTTCAAAACACCAAGCAAGTAATTTGATGTTCGAACAAGATTTCACCAGCAAGCACTTTCAATATTTGATCTTTTGCGTCTTTGAGGCCACGTGATCACTGTCTTGCGTGTACCAGATCAAAACCCAATCTATATATTACCAACTTTTCCTGCGAAGTACACGATCAAAACCCATGTGACATGATCAAACATTCAATATATAATAATCCCATGTGATCATCCATCCCATCAAATTTAAATACTCACGTGATAACAATCAGCCAACATAGCCCCATCAATTACCATGTGATTCTTGATACAAGCTCGTGGGTCCCAGCATATGTTGCAATGATATGTAACCACTGATCTACAATTCATAAAGAATTTTGTTGTTGATCCATAATAGCAGTACGAGGAAAGACCAATTTAATATCCTTAATACCAAAAGACGAAAGATCTCTTTATTACGTATTCAATTAATCTGCTACCGACCCATGTGAACATAACTATCTTTTCAAAAAACTGCTTCTGTTGACTTTTTTTTTTTTTTTTTTAATCTGCTTTCTTCGACATCTTTTACCATATTTGCTCCAATTTAATGACATAAAACCTTGAATAAACCCGAAAAATCTGAACACAAACCAAACATACATCAAAGTACTGTTTCAGCAGTACTTTAAAAGTCCTTCAGCAGCCAACTTCGACATAGTATATCTTTTTACTGAAAGCTCCAATTGACGATCCCTTCGGTGGAAAGTTAGATTAGCATATAGAGAACGTCCACCTAAAATTTCGTCCCGATCCAACGGTTAACGAAAAAGTTATCGCCGTTTCAAAACAGTGCTGTATAAACATACGAAAATTTTAAGATCCGAATTTTTTGTCTTTTTCATCATTCTTCGACACATAAAACCTTGTAATCCTAGATATCACGAGCCCCAGGCTCTGATACCACATGTGAAGATCGTTGTAAGCTCTTAGACGAGGTCTAATATTCTATCTAGGAACACATAATAATAAAGGCGGAATATTCAAATATAGAATCAATGTTATTATGAACAAGGTTTTTCATTCACCATCTCTAACTAAACAATAATAAAGATCAAAGACTTGATCTAACACTAACTAACTAACTAAACCCTAGGCGTTTTCCCTACGCCTAGGTTCCCACACACACACACCTTTAGACGTTTACATCTCGTACATACGTAAAACTAATGACCCTATGTCTCTTTATATACTAGAGACATCTAGAGTTTACAAGAGGAATCATATTATAATTAAGAAACTAAATATTCTTTTAAGCATATCTTCTAGAATCTTCCAAATCCTCCATCTTTTTGTAGTTTTCCTTCTTATTACTTTTAGTCCTTCATGTTTCATTCTTTTTGTTTGGTATCATCAAATCTATAATAGACCCAACACGTAACATTTCAAAAATAAAGTGACAAGTTGGCTTAGGCGTAAGCATGTGAGCTTATGCATAAACGATGGACCATAGGCGTAGGCGTAAGCTTAAGCGTAAGGGCAAGTCTTCGGCGTTAGAAAAATCTTATGCGTAAAGCTGTTCCCTTAGCTTATATGCTTACGTGTGAGCTTTGGCAAATGGAGTTACGCTTAAGGTTTAATCGTAAGAGTATCCCTTAGGCGTAAACATCCAAGTTTACGCATATCCTTCCAGGATACGCGTAGTCCCACTATAGACCCTTATGCGTAAGTTTTACGCGTAAGATTGCTCTTATGCGTAACCTTTACGCATAGGTATTACATAAGAGTAACACATGAACACCTTGGTTCTGATTTCTTACGCGTAATCAACCTGTAACAATTAAACATAACAACATGATTACCACACAATCCTTATACTTCCATAATCACAAAACAGGCATAGGTTTGAACAAGTTATACACAGAACAGCTTAGGCATAAGAATTTCTAAAACCTTAAACTTAGATTCTACGCGTAACAAATCTAGCCATAGGAAATCATCAAGATTGTTTCCAACATGTTCTTAGAGGTCATATGAGTAGCCTACAACAAGTTTTAACATGAACTACTCAAAGAATCAAAAGATTCATGTTGTACGACCTATAAACACTAAAAATTAAATTATCACTATTTGATGTTTCTAGGTAGGATTCAAGGCCAAATTCATGTAATTAACATTGTTCTAAAGCTACTGAAACCAACTAATTGCATCAAAACATCTTTATGCAAAAACCCCTAAATCGTACATAAACCCTAAAAATTCAAAATTGTTCAAAACTAGTTTCTGGGTTGAATTAGATGATGGAAATGGGTATAAAACATGTTTATGAAAGATTTGACAGTATCCATATCATCAAAAACACACTTTGGCATATTTATGTTCATACGCATACGCGTAAACCAAGAATCAAACATTTTGAAGGATTAAACCGTTGGATTTGAAAGATATTTAAAATAATTGTTTATAAACATAATCAAAACCTTTTTACACTTACAGTTTTTGATTTGGTAACACGGATTTGAAGATGGATTTTGAGCCATGGATCTTGGTTGGTTGAAAATTAAATGATTAGAGTAAATGATTTGAAATAGTTAGGTGGATGGTTTTGTTAAAAATAACTTTTCAAAGATGACAAGATTATCCCCTCCACCTCAACCATTTTCAACCAAGACCCATTGACTTCCACTTTGGTTAGACAAAACTCATTTAAGGAAAGAAAATTAACGATACTCCCCTTCAGCTTTTGAAATGATAAAAAATTTAAAACATTTGAGTCCGATGAGAGTATTTAGCAAGAAACATATCCACCATTTCTGAAGAAACAACATATTTTTGGTAACATGCAAGTACAAGGTTTTATGAAACTGAAAAATATTTACTTGTTAGGGAAAAATTGGGAAATGTTTGATAGAAAGCAGTGTTGACGGAAGATTTGTACTTGCAATGTTTGATTTTAAGATAGAAGAATATTTTTGGATTTTATCAGAATTTATATTTTTGTATTTTGTTTTTGATAAGTATTTACAAAAGAGGTTCTGGTGTTTGACTGATTTTAAGAATGTGTTAAAAGTTCATCCAGTTCTTATGGAGTCAAACACCTCATACCAATTCGGTGAATCAAATTAGTAAATCTTACGGGAGGCAAGGCTGTAGTGAGAAGATCCACTAATTGGTGTTCTGTACCTACAAAGTATAATTCAACGGTACCCTTTTCCACATGCTCTTTGATGAAATGATATCGAAGATCGATGTGCTTTGACTTCGAGTCTTGAATGGTGTTGCACGAGATCGCAATAGCACTTCGGTTGTCACAGTACACCGGAATTCTGTCAAATACATAACCATAGTCCTTGAGTTGTGTTCTCATCCAAATGACTTGAGCACAACACGCAGACATGGCTACATATTCGCTTCAGCTTGAGGACAGCGATGTACAATCCTGTTTCTTCGAATGCCATGACACCAATTTATCACCAAGGAATTGTAAACCTCCCAAGTACTTTTTCGTGAATCTAAGCATCCTGCGTGGTCGGTCACGAAAAAGCTATTAGTTCAAAACCGAATCCTTCGGATACCGATCCCTAAGTTAATGGTTCCCTTTACGTATCGAGGATTCTTTTAGCCTCGTGAGGTGTCTTTCAAGAGGTCTTGACCGATAACGGAGAAAAGATATACGTAAAATACAATGTCGGATCTACTGGCTGTTAGATACATGAGAGACCCAATAATACTTCGGTATTTGGTAGGGTCAACCAATTTCCCATGTAAATCAGCATCCAGTTTGTTGGTATGTGCCATTGGTGTTGCATAGGTGTCACAACTTTACATTCCATATTTATTCAATGTTTCAAGAGCATATTTGGACTGACTTAAGAAAATACCACGGGGTGATTGATGAACTTGTAGTCCTAAGAAGAACGTAAGTTCACCCATCATTGACATTTCAAAATTTGTTTTCATTAGTTTTGAAAAAGCGTTTAAGTACTTTTTGTGGGTAGAACCAAAAATGATGTCATTCACATAAATCTGAACAATTAAAATGTGTGCCCCATGATATTGAATAAACAGTGTTGGGTCGACCGATCCTTTGATAAAATTATGTTCAAGGAGAAAGGATGACAATTTATCATACCACGCCCGAGGGGTTGTTTGAGACCGTAGAGAGCCTTGTTCAGTTTGTAGATGTGATTAGGGAATTCTGGATCAACAAATCATTCTGGCTAACTAACATATACCATTTCCGTCAGTTTACCATTCAGAAAAACAGTTTTGACATCCATCTAATAAACAGTGATGTTCATGTGAGCCGCGAATGCCAGAAAAATCCATACATCCTCAAGTCTAGCTACCGGTGCGAATGATTCTTCAAAGTCAATACCCTCATCCTGTCTATAACCCTTAGCCACCAGACGTGACTTGTTTCTGATAACCGTACCCTCAGCATCTAACTTGTTTTTCCAAATCCATTTGAGACCAATGACATAGACCCCTGTTGGTCTTTCAACCAATTCCCATACTTCTAAACGTTTGAACGGGTTCAGCTCTTCTTGCATGGATTCCATCCAGTTGTCTTTGGTCATTTCATCTTTGATGTTTTTGGGTTCAGTTTGACAAACGGTGAGTGCATAAATGCAATGTTCACCATTAGTCTGAAGGCGTTGTCTAGTAACGAATTGTTGATTCGGGTTACCAATAATATTAACAAGAGGATGTTCATTAGTCCATAGGTGTGTGGAGGGTTGATGTTGATATACATTGTGCAGATTTGGTGGATTCAGATGGCTAGTTGAAGATTCAGCAACCTTTGAGTTTGAATTTTTAGTAGCGAAAGGGTTAAAGAATGCATTTCCATCATAATCCGCTGGTGCGGGTTCATTTTATTAAGAGGATCATCGGCTGGATCAACATCATTAGAAGCAGTTTGTTCAGCTGTTGTTGTGGATTCAATCGAAGGTGCTTCTGCAACGGTTGTTGTTGTTTCAGGTGTATCAGGGATTGGAATATTCTTAGGTTGAGCAGCAGAAACATTTGATACATCTGGAGCACGTTGATCAAAATCATCACTGAAAAGGAGCAAACAACATTTCCATTTGACGACGAGTGAGTTGAAATGATTGATCAGCTGATGATTGGAGGAAGTTGAGACGGTTATGTCCGGGTTCCAAGATGTTTGGCTTAGAAGCCATCTGAATCGGGACCATTTATATGGAAGATTTGATGAATCGGGAGGTCTAGGGAGATGGAAGAACATCTTCATCATGTTAGAGAGAGAAAGTATAGAGAGAAGGGAGAATACTAGGTGTTTTATTATTATGAAAGGTGAAATTACACTAAGAGTCTCACCCTTCTAGGAAAGTCTAGGAGGGTATTTATAGCTAAACACATACAACTATGACTATATGACATAACAAGCCCATGTGTTTTAGCTAACAAAGATAGAAAATGTAATCCCGTCAATGTCATTCCATTTACAAGTTAGGAGCGATTCCAACATTTATCTTTGGTGACCATTTCTATGGATACAAGCTTGATTGGGATTAATAAGCTTGTTGAGTATGGGATTTGCAAGCACAACGGAATAGGTAGTGGTGATTTGATTCTTGAAGCTCCACGTGAAACTGGAAAAGGGGCTAGTGGTAGCCAGGAGAGCGGGAGTCAGGCTAGTGGTAGCCAAGTTAGAGCTGAAGAGGAGCAAGTTAGGGTAAGGCCTAACATGAGCATTGGAGATAGGTTGAGGGTTATGGATGGCCGACTAGGGCATATGGAGAGTAGCATGACCTAGTTTGGCGAGGACATGGGATAATTTGGCTGCAGGTATGTACGGTATGAGCACACAGATTGATAGTTTTATAGTGATTTCAGTGCACGCAGTGCAAAGAACATCAGTACTACCAGTGGAATGTTGACTGCACCGGCGAGTTGCTTGCCAGCATACACACCAGTCATCCTCGCTGGTCCGGACCTCCATATATGTATGTGCCTTATATTCCAGATGTCGGTGTGCAGCAAGGGGTTACGTTCATGCACCCTCAGCAACATCCCGGTAGCACCTCCAGCACTCCCTATGATGCCTCTCAATACCAATCTTCCATGGACTACGACCACCAACAAGAGTGAAATCCCATTTGTTTCAAAACAATTTATATGGTTACTTCAAGACAATTTCCTTGGCTCTCTAAAACAAATTTTATTCGAATTATGTCTGTAATAATAAACATATTGGATTACAATTATGCATATTTAGTACCCCCGGGTACAATTTTCCTAATGATTTAATGTGCATATTTTAATTTCTGAAGCTAATTACGGCGTAACTAGTAATAGGGTTACACCGTAACTTTTACACAGAATGGAAGACTGAGATAATTGGAATTACGACAACTACACCATAAGTTTTACTCAGAGAGATAAGTATTTGGATATTGAAATAACGGCGTAACCTATAACATGAGTTACGTCGTAACTTGGTAACAACCTTAGATTGGACTTCCGTGACGAGTAACTTTGAGGTGAGTTTTCTTTCTATTCTAGTTTTTTATTTCTATTTTCTCTTTCCTTACTTTTGTACAAAAGGGACTTAGTACAACCTAAGTGGGGGGGATAGGAATAGAAATGACTTAATTTTAAAATTGTATACTTAGCCTTCTTGCCCTTGATTTTCTAGTTTATTGTGGAAACATTGTGCCATTTTCAAAAATTTTGACATATTTTTCTTTAACCTAACTAGAATAGACCTTAGCCGAGCACACACATTACCCTTTATTTCATTGGTGAGATTTAGAATTTTCGTTTCCTCTTTATTACCCCAATCCACCAAATTATGAGTGTGCCGGTAGTATTGTAAACTTTAGAACTTGACCTTTACATGATTGCAAGACCATAGACAAGTAGTGTGTCGAGTTAGCCTGATGCATTTGTAAGAGACAACTCGAGAAGGCAACGTTTTAGGATTAACACCCAAATAGCCCATATATTTTTATTTGTGTGAGTTTATCGATTAGTCACCTCGACTTTTCGACCACCGTGTTAAAACCCTTTTTGTTGCACTCACTTTTAGTGCAAGATACCCCTATATACACCCTTCCAAGCATTTCTTATCATTTCTACACCCATAATGTATTGTTTCGTTACACCTATTCTCCTCAGCCTACCGTGTAGTCTTGTTTTATGATTGGGAAGTCGCGATTTGCCTAAAGTTGAAGGTTTGGGTAAAGAGATTCGGGAATCACGCCTACATTGAAGATATTTTATTAAATATCACTGAAGACCCCATGTATTCCTTATATATGTTTCATCTCAAGTGGGGGGATGTTTATTTATCGTTTGTAGTTATTTAAAAATAACAATAATAATAATAATAAAAATAGCAATTTATTTAAAAAAGGATAGTGCATGAATTAAGCACTACTCCTTGTGTATTGGAGCCTAATAGAATATAATCGAAGAGCTTACCCTGATCACATTCGATTAAAGATTTAAGATGATGGCTTCTACGTCAGCATATTTTGAAGACTAAGTTAGTATGCGCCGCGCCACATGATATCTACATTGGCACGCTAACTTATTACATCATGATCCGGTTTTTGCGTCTTTAAGCTTGAACTTTGGATGGACGGCAGATGATGACGACTTGGTTGTGAGCTAAAATTATTGTTTTGTTCATTTTTTATTTTTCACCATATAAAATATCCCATGTCTTAACCTACCCTTTAGTCATGAAGCGTGTCTAGGTGAAGAAGCGAGTAATCATTGGTGTCTTGGCCATGGATTTGGTCATGTATCATTGGTTTTGTCCCCTTTCTCGTGGCACGTTAGTAATGACGATTCACCCTAGCCTTTATAATTTGTTCATCCAATGTTGCCTTCAAAGATTGTCTTGACCTTGGCTCTAGTGGTGGAGTTTTGTATTACCGCCAAACCTATGATATAATACATCCTATGAATGTGCAATTGAGAGATCACCCCAAAATTGAATAATTAGAATAATATTGAGTGTGAGAGTGTTTTCGTTCCTCATTTCGCGAGGTGTTCGACTTTAATTATTCTAGCATAGGAAATTCTTATTTTTTCTTTAGCATTGGGGGAATAACTTTCTTATTATTCTAAAAATTTCTACTTTAGAGCAAATAGAGTTTAAGTGGGAGGATATTTGATAACATCAAATAATCCTAATTTTCTTAGCATCAATTTCCCCTTTATGTTGACAAATTATGATAATATTATTATAAGTTATGCCTTATTTCTTCATATTTCATTTCAGAATTATTGATGCAATATGGAACGACGTTTGGACAAATTAAGGCTTAATAATTTCTCTACCATGAAGACTACGGCATAACTAAGTGATGATGTTACGTCTTAATTTATTAAAGACTACGGTGTAACTATGTGATGATGTTATGCCGTAATATATTAAATACTTGTTTACCACGAAATGAAGATTATGGTACAACCAACTACTAAGGTTACGGCATAGAAGTTACTCAGAATGATGTTGCGAATATTACGTCGTAAATAGCATGGAGATTACGACGTAGCATTCCGCCGTTGAAGATTACGGCATAACCACCTTCTAGATTATGCCGTAAGTGTGGATAAACTTTAAATGTTATCCGTTTTTTAATAGTTATGGCGCAACCAATGCAAAGGTTACGCCGTTGCTTTGTCGGGCTTTCTAGGCCTATAAAAACCACATGAATTTTACATTTCCAATTATCTCCCATTTGCCAAACCTAAACTAGGGTTTGAGGAGAGCAACCACAGAAGAAGAACGAAGGCTTAGGAGGTCGGAAGAATGAAGTTCTCGTCTACTACTATCATTGTATCCAAGTTTGGATTCTTTTATGTTTTTATAGTAATCATACGATGGATTAATTTTGTTAATTCAAGTTTTAGTTGCTTTACTTATTCTCTTTTCTTCCTTTATATAGACATCTTCTTTGCCTATTCGTAGATCGCTAGTTTCGGTAGTATTCAAAGCTTGTTAGTATTTAGTGGGTTAGGGAAATTGACTACAGGACCCTAGCCGACTAGATTGCGAAGAATGGAATGAATTGGCCATCGTGAAACCATCCTTTGTGTGCTAATTGACCATTTTTCACCTATCAAGTGGAAGTACATAAGAAATTAGGGGAAATCTAAGATCCGAGAGGCCGGATTTCTAAAGAATTTGGTATGTTAGATTTGGCGCTTAATGACTCAACCTAGTCTACCACAACCTCCGCTTACGACAAAGAAGTGAATCTTTGGTTCCAGAAAGGATTTTGGGGAACATAGGCTAAGACGAATTGACCATAGGAGTCTTAGTGATATTTATCCACTATATGAAATCGGAGAAATTAGAATTGAATACATCTAAAGTCTTGGTTAAAGCTTTATCTTCCTATTCACTTATCCTTTATTTTAATTCTGTTAAAACTAGGATTTTAATTATTGTTATACCTTTTATATTAAAACCTTTTAAACACATAATACCTTAGTTCTTTTAAACAACAGCTCTTGGGGACGACACTCGGATTTGCCTAGGCTTTGCTACACTCGACCGGGTTCTCTGCCCGTTAGTATGTGCTAATCCTTGTATGTCTTAGTTTATAAATTTAAAGCATGATGAAGAATATGCATCACCAGTGAAGGGTAGGGAGGAAGGAGACGATAGTTTTGCTATAAGTTACGGTATTTTTTTTAGTTATTTCAGGAATGGATCATTTCTTGTGATACCATATTAAGGTGAATCAATCAGTGAATTATCATAAAGAGTTCGGTACATTATATAGAGTACAAAGATTATTCTAGAAGTGGGCTTTAGGCCAGTACACAAAATATGTCGACTAACAAGAAAATAAGAGGACCTTACAAGATGAGAGGTGATTTGCACACTCTTTTAATTGATTGACACACTCTATTTTAGAGTTTGTAGACATGTATACCCTTACAGGATGAAAATGTGTACAAGTGATGTGAGGGTATAAATGTCAACACACTATAAATTAGAGTGTGTCAATCAATTTATCGAGTGTGCAAATCACCTCTCTTACAGGATATTTTTCTTTCTGTGTGTTCCATTATACAAAAGAAAAAAAAAAACAGATATAAATCATGTTTTAACTTGTTTTTTCCTCCGAATCTTCATTCCCATATATTGAAGAAAGTTTAGGAGGAAATTTAGCACAACTTTTCTTTACTCTCTACAGAAAACTCTTGTAACATAAACTTATATAATTTTTTCTTTACATTTTTTTTGCAAATAAAAATTCGAAAGCACTTAGAAAAAGTTATACTAAAACCGCTATGTATACATTTCTCGACACAAGGAACTTGACAAGTAATGATATAATAGCTACTTTCTCCGTTTCAAATTATAAGATTAATGTTATTTTTTTGAATGTCTCATATACTTGTTCCTTTTCATATTTTACCAATCAAAAGAGAGTTTAGTATAAAGATATACTATTTGATTGGTGAAAGAAACAGAAAGAAATAATTGTTGGAAATTTTTTAGATTGTGCAAATAAAAAGTGAATTTATAATTTGAGATGGTGTCACTAGTTTTTATAAGAGTTTATAGAGAGTTTTGACGTGGCGGATATAGGAGTTGATTGGGTTACGGCCCCTACAAAGTTGGCCATTGCTATTTTAGCATTTTAAGTCAAAAGCAAAACTGTCCAATGGGCTCACACCAACTATATTCAACCCACTTCGTGTTTCTGTCACCTCCTGGCTAGGTTCCAGTTTTATTTTGTTTCATCATACTTTATCGACTGGTTATATTGTTTGCTAGTAAAAGTAGAGATATACAAATATAAAATCGAGAAAACTTGTTACAGAAAATTTACATGACAAAAGTACAAGAAAAAAAGTCTATACTTGAACAAATCATATCATGATCATTTGATACCTTAAATAGATAACATCACCAACTACAATGTTTCATATGTGAAATTGAAAAATGGTTATTGTCTGAAACATTGTAGTTACTCTAACGCAATATTTGCGGAATAACAATGTAAGGTTAATGCCTTGTTGCATTTGCATGACTTTGTTTCATGTTTGTAGAATTCTCCTGGTTTGATGATTGGATTGGACTAATACTAAAGAGTTTCAAGCACGTTACCGATTACACTTCTTACTTCCATTCAAACGATTGTGACTAACACGACGTTAAACTTAGAAAAGTGACATGACCTCGATACATCAAAATATTCACGAAGTTATGTTGACTTGAATGAAATATTCCACTAAGAAAAGATGATAATTATTTTACGGACCCACTTCTTTATATACTTGGTCTTGGAAAATAATTTTGCCAGGTATATGTGTATCGTTTTTTGTGGAATTATTCTCAATAAGGATCCTTTAGAAAAAGTATAATCTTCCGTACAGTTTCGTGGTGTTTAGTGTCACGGACTTGTCTCTACAAGGTCTTTCGTATAACATTTAGTTTCGACTAAGCTCAGCCTTGCTCGAACACTCAACGATGTATGCAACTAAAAAAAGCTTCAAAGAAAGGAATAAATGGAATGAAAGGAAATGCTTTGTATTACTTTGAACTTTACGAGAGAGAATACAAATGAACTTTGTTGCATGATCTCCTCAAATGAGGCCTACCTCTATTTATACTACTATATACAAGGTTCTATATCCTACCATGATAGGGAAAATTTAGGACATCCATGAACTTCTATGCCTTCCAAGATATTCTAGAGTCTCCTACATCTTCCAACACTTTCCAAAGGCTTCCAAGATTATCCAAGATCTTTCAAGAGAAGTGTGGAATAATCCGGAATTGCGAACATCCTCGTAAATGATCTCGTCAAGTAGGCGGGTCGTGACATCCTCCCACACCTAAGCTCGCGACGTACTCATCGTGCCATCCTCGTGATACTTCTTGATCTCGTCTGCAAACTGCCACAATAAGTCTTCGGCTTCTCAACTTGCTTCACTATCAGGCAAATTACACCACTTGATCAAGTACTCCTTGTAGGTCGGCACTCCTCGTCTTCGTATCGTACGATCCAACAAGATCTCCTCAACCTCTCGATCGTACGAAGTAACAACCGTTGTTGGTGCTCGCTTGGACACCCCTCGTTCCAAGTCTTCCTCGTCCTCATGATAAGACTTGAGAAGGTTAACGTGGAAGACCGGATAAATCTTCAACTTTGGTGGTAGTTGAAGTCGGTAAGAAACTTTTCTAACACGTCCAATCATCGGGAAAGGGCCTTCATACCTCCGTATTAAGCCTTTGTGCACCTTTCTTAATGATTTGAATTGTTGAGGCAAGAGCTTCACCATACCTTGATCCCCAACCTCGAACTCGACATGTATCCTTTTCCCATCCGCCCACTTCTGCATTTTCTTAGCTGCTTTGTCCAACGAAGCCCGGGCCAAGTTTGCTTGCTCGTGCCATTCCTTCATCATCTTGTAGGCGGCTGGGCTACTCCCCTCGTATGATGCGACTAAGGCGTTATAGTCAATGGTTGGCGCCCCGTGTCCAACTCAAAAGGACTCTTCCCCGTGGCTTCACTCCGTTGCATGTTGTACGAGAATTGAGCAACATCAAGGATTTTGGCCCAATCATGTTGGTTGGCACTCACATAGTGCCGAAGATAGAGCTCCAATAATGCATTTACCCTCTCCGTTTGTCCGTCCGTTTAGGGATGAAACCTCATAGAGAAGTTCAAATCCGTTCACATGATCTTGAACAACTTCGTCTAAAAGCGCCCCGTAAATCTCGAATCTCGATCACTAACGATCACATGTAGCACTCCCCAATACTTCACCACATTCTTAAAGAAAATCTTAGCCGTATTATCTGCAGTAACATTAGGTGGCGCGGCAATGAAAGTTCCATACTTTGAGAATCGATCGACCACCACAATAATACTCCCATTTCCTTCTGATTTCGGCAAGCATGTGATAAAGTCCATAGAAACGCTTTCCCATGGTCCTTTGGGCATATGTAGAGGCTCAAACAATCCTTCGGACTTCTTTTGCTCTATCTTGTCTTGTTGGAAAATAAGGCATGTCCGCACGAATGTCTCTACATCGTCCTCCATTCTTGGTCAATAATTAGTGCCTTCGACCAATGCCAACGTTCTCTTGATCCCCGGATGACCGGCCTACTTCGAATCATGACACTTTTTCAAGATTTTACGCCTAAGATCACACCACTTAGGTACGTAAAACCGATCTCCTTTGGTGAACAACATGTCTCCCTTAAGCCAAAATCTCCGAGTCTTTCCATCTCTCGCTCGGGCCGCGAGCTTCTTGGCAAAAGGATCATGTTCCAATCCTTCCTTGATTCGGTCTTGGAGGAAGAATTGCGCTTGGGTCATTGCTGCAAACTCCGCCTTATGACTCAATGCATCAGCTACCACATTAGCCTTCCCCGGCTTGTACTCCAACTAGTAGTCGAACTCGGCTAGGAAGTCTTGCCAACGAGCTTGCTTGGGACTCAACTTATTTTGGATTTGAAAGTAACTCGTGGCACCATTGTCTGCAAACACCCAAGAAATCACCGTGTCATTTTCAATGTAATTTCGAATTAATGCCAGTGTTGGTACTACTTTTTTTTATGTATATCAATTTCATAAACCATCTCGCAAATATATCGCAAACCAGATTCCGGAAATGGCAAGTGTGTCCCGAACCATTTTGACCCGAACAAGTTTACCACTTTTCATATAATAATAATTTATTTATTTAAAAAATGTTTTATTTATATTTTCTTTTTCCCTCTTGATTGGGCTCGTTTAATCCAACAAACACACCTTATAAATTGATGGGCCTGGCCTGTTAAAGCAAATCCAAAAGACACCTTAATATTTTTTTTGGACTCAACCCTTTAGCCCATGACGATAGTGGATTAATAACTTTGTGAATATGTGATATGTTTTTGTTTTGGCTGCTCGTTCACAAACACACAAATGCAACACAAATTTATTTAAACACTCACTCACACTCACACGACACATGCAAACACTTTGACCTTCTTTTCCCATTTTCCCTTGCGTGTTAGACCCAACCAAATGAGACAAACCACTCTCCTAAGCCACCCTACAACAATTAAAAAATCCCTAACCCCCTCTAGACTACCTTTGACTTCTTTAACCCAAGTATATTGTGTTTCCCACATCTCTAGTTGACGTGACATATCCTCCATGCTTCCATTCTTCCAGCCGATCCAAACCTCATGCTTAAACTTCATTCTTGTTTATTTATGAGTCCTATGCTCCATAACACCACTCTCAGAAATACACTCTCAACTCACTCAAATTCTCCCTATCTCCATCTCTCGTTCGCTGTTGGGATTGCAAAGAAAGAAGGAAAGCATTTTGGTTTTTAAAACAAAAGTTTAGAAAGATACGCGTAGATTATAAGTTAAGGGTAAAGATTTGGAAGGGTTTAAAGTTTTCTTGATCTCGTTTTCTTGTTCCTACGATCTCATCTCCACCCATAGTGGTGTTGTAAGTGCATTCCTCCCTTTTCCATTAAATCATGTGTGGAAAACTAGAAGGGGGAGGGGTTGAATAGTTTTACCAATTAAAACCTCGTTTTAAAGTATTTAGATCGACTTATGTCAATCTATTTAGTAAGTGTGTTGGATATTGATAGATGAGCATATAGGTAAGTAATGCAAAAAATAAAGAGTAAAGGAACACAAAACCACGACACGAGTATTTATAGTGGTTCGGCTACAAGGACACCTTTCTTGCCCTACTCCACTCCTCGAGTACCCCACTCGAGAGTTTGTAAGCACTACACAACACAAGATCCATATTGTGTAAGAGAAGCCTTCACAACGTCGCCTACTCTTTATCCGGTACAAGGCTAGACACCGAGTTCTTCCACGAGGTAGATCCAAACCTATCACAACGTCGCCTACACTTTATCCGGTACAAGGCTAGATACCGAGTTCCATTACAAAGGAGGAACTACTACCCAACACTACACCACAACACAACTACCCAAAAGGAGACACACTGCTTGTACAACACTAAAGAGGATATCAAAATCCTCTAACCCAACCTACATAACTTGTACATCGATGCACTATATCGAATGTACACCTTTGGCACCTTTCACTAATGCCTTCAACACGACACTTCAGCACCTTTCACTAATGCCTTCAACACGACACTTCTAGGGAGAGGAAAGAACTATCAACAAGATGCACTTCAGTGGTCTTGATGATGACGAATCTTTGCAACTTATGACCTTGAGCTTGCACGTCTTCAAGAGGTGGTGATCTCGCCTTTAAGAGGAACCTAGAGAATCACACAAACATAAAACTACATAGAATGATCCTTTGGATATGTGATTAGTGAGCTTAGAATACTGAGAGAAAGTATATCTAAGAGTGGTAGTGAGCAAGAGAGAAATGGCTCACTATTTATAGACAAAACATGTCTATTGTCCCACGGTTCCCGCGGATCCCTCACCAAAGGGATCCGGCTAGTGCAAATCCAGGGATCTGATAACTGGGTCAGTTTAGTCCAGATTTTGGGTTGCAAACCGGGTTATGGGTTATGGGTTATGGACCATGGGTAATGGGTATTTGATTATGAATACCCAACAAGATGCAATGTACATAGTCATTAGGTTATGGATCTTGGGTCATGGGTCATGGACTTTGGGTAATGGATTATGGATAATACCCAACATGACTTTATGCATGATGTCATGCAATGGGTCATGGTTTACCCAACAACATTCATTGTACCTAGTCAATGGATCATGGGTAATGGGTCATGAGTTATGGACTTTGGTTTTTACCTATTACTTACCCATTACAATATATACAAAGTACATATACATTTCTATAAAATGTAAACACTAATTGCTTGTTGCACATATATATTTCTATAAGATGTAAACAATATTCCTTGTTAGTGTTTATATAAAAATGTCATTAGTTATATATAACTTATTTACTAAACATGTTTTGATGGTTTTAATATGTTTAGTAAAAGTGTGTTAATAAAATATTAGCTCAAACTTTCTACGTATTTAATTTATTTTGTTAAAATGATTTTACGTTTGTTATCGACTAAACATTAGAAAATCGTAAAATATAAATAAATATTTTTATGGTTTATTTGTATTAACAATCTCTCCCTTTTTATTGATGACAAAACATAATATTATTTCAAGAAAGAAATAAAATTCGTAAAAATTTGAATTGGAGTTTTTACTCTCTTCTCCCCTTTTTTGTCGAAACAAAAAAAGCGTCGAAAAGAAACTAACACATAGTGAGAAAAAAATGGTTTTGAGAAAAACTTGTGAGAAGTAACAAAGTGAGAAATAGTTAGAAAAATAAATTAAAAGGACGTAGTAAGAAGAGAGAAAGATTCTCGTCTTAGCTCCCCCTTGGCGGATGCTCCCCTTTGTTGAGGGCGTCAAGTAATTAGGAAGGCTAAACAAGTGTGTTGCAAGTATTTTTGCAATGGTTTCGTCTTTGACGAAATGCTCCCCCTTGACGAGTGCTCCCTTTTGATGTGGGCGTCAAGTAATTTGGAAAACCTAAGTAATTGTATTGCAAGCGTTTTTGCGATGCTTTGCTTTGACGAATAGCTCCCCCTTGTTGAGGGTGTCAAAGTCTTCATGTTATTTTGAAAATCTACAAAACAAAGGTTAGAAAACAAGTACATGGAGCATTGTTTCCTGCAAATGAGTTTCACATTAGTTAAAAAAAAATATGCTTCTGTAATACGATTCTGGCGGATCCTTCCAATTAGGGATCCGTCTAGGCAAAATTCTGGGAACCGTGTACCTGCAACTAATTGGCAGCAATGTCGATATAAATAGTAAAGTAAACATCCAAATGAGTTATGTATTGTTGCACCAAACACATTCACATAACTATATAACATACAACATGTAGTTTCATTCAATAAAACAAGTGAAATGATACACATATCTCTAAAACTAAGAAAATAATACACCTATGTAGCAAATTTCCTAACAATTCTAAATTGCGCCTAAGACTAGAGGAGAACACCACTTGTGCTTATATTCTATGTTTAGGGACGAGTAGATTTGTTGATTTGGTCAAATCATTCAAGAAGGTGATGGAACATGAAACGTAACTCATTTCGTACTTCTTGAACTAACCCTTGGGTATGTTGACAATTAGAGCAATTATTGTCATGAATAGGAGATGGAGGTATTGGAGATGGAGCGGTTTGAGGTGAAACGTTGGGTGAGAAGGAAAGAGGTACCACAAAGGGTGAAGGGATTTGTGGAGGTGAGTTTAATGGAGTAGAATGGGGTTCAACTAAGAGTGAAGGTGGTGACATATGGGTCGGTGGTGGAGATAAAAAGGTATCCATATGGTCCAGTTTTTGAGATTGGTGATTCCTTGTACTCAAAGATGGACAATTTGATGGTGAAGGAGAGTAGAATACGGGTGTTGGTGATGTTCCAACATCAAGGTTTTGCTGTGAAGGTTGTTCCTTATTTGATGAAAAAGGTGGTGTATGAGTAGTCCTAGGTGGTAAGTCTTCTAAGGAGTAAAGGTTTGGATGTGAAAGAGGTGTGGTGAAAGAGTGTAATCTAGGCTCTAGAAATAAGGGTTTAGGTTTTTTAGTGGAGCTAAGGTGTATTTGGTTTAGAGGGTATGGTAGTGTTTGGTGAAAGTCTTTCCAACCTACAAGGTCGGATGCTAATTCGAGCGGTTCTTCTAGCTTTGGTTGGTTGAGTTTGTTGGGGAGGAACTCTAGTGTTTGAAGTTTTGACGGGTGATGACTCGGTTGAGGAAATTTCATGAACAACACGAGCATTTTTTTTGGAGGAACCTTTGGTTGATGAGGTTGTACTAGATGCTTTAGTCATGGTGAAAAGTAGGAGGTAAGGATTGTTTTAGCTACTGAATTTGAATGATGGTTTGAATAGTGGTTTGAGAACACAAACACACTTGGTTTATAAAGGATGAGATTAGGTTAGTGAATTAAAGTTTAGACCACTAAGGTTCTTCGCATGTACTAAAGTCAACTACAATGTTGTTCTGTCCTAGGGAGTCATTTAAGGCAAAGTGGAGTGTTTAGATTACCAAAGAGAGTTTGAAATTGATGAATTAGGTGAAATTCAACCATTCTGTGCAGCCGGTTCCCACAGAACCCTATCATTAGGGATCTGGATAGTTGAATTCCAGGGATCCGTCTCTCAGAGGCAAAGAAAAGGAGTGATGATGTTCTACCAAGGTCTAGTACCTATATATCTTGAGTGTTTAAGTTCCTTAAGGTATCTTAAATGGTATGGGACTTAAATGTTCAAGCATAATGAGTAAGGATATCTAATGATGGTTTTATGAAGGGATGAAGTTTTCATGAATACCCATGAGGAGTTAAGGATGATATTAAGAATTTTTTAGAGTGTCAAATGATCCTAGAGATCAGATGGCGACTTAAAGAAAATATGGAAAATTCTTTAAAAATCACAAGAAATGAAAAACTAGTCTTTAGCCTATTTTTGACATAAAGATGACTAAAATCAATTTGATAAAATTGAGAGAAATATCAAACTAAGTGTTTTGAGATGAGAGAAACAATGTGTAAACATTGGAGCGGAAAAATGGTGAGTTTTGAAGTAGTGATAAATCAAAAACACCTTGAATGTGATCTTAAGTCATCCATGAGTGAATGTGGGATCAACTAAGCCTAAGGGGGACTTAAGTGATCCTAATGTATCATGTTTAACTATTCTAATAAGGTCTAGAAGGTTGGATTGATCTAAGGATGCTAAATTTCCGTTTCTGTCCACCCGGATCCTTCATATGAGGGATCCGGCTAGTTATAGCCCAGGGATCCGGCATCTAGAGCCATTTTTCTTAATAGAACACATGCAAGAATTTTCACTAAGCATTGAATTTTGAAACTAGTGGTTCCTACATCAAGCATTCATGTATGTAAGTAAAGAATAGCAAGCATGGCATGTAAAAGCAATAAATGGGCATGCAATTAGGATGAAGACCAACTTTTTGATACGATATCAAAAAGTTGTAAAATTCCTATTAAGTTATTCTAAGTTAAGATGTTCATGTTTTTCACCATGCCACCACATACTACTGAGTTCTAAATAAAAGCAACATTGTTTAAGACATACATCACATGTTTCAAATCAAGATCATACACATCACCTCCAATCACCCTCAAGCTTCTATCTCACTTTTTCTTCTTCCCCATTAGGAAATGAGCAATGCATTTGAATATTCCTTTTGTTTGTTAGAACTCTTGGGAAGGACTTAGAATGTTCGGCAATTGGTCAATGTAGGACACAGGGTCGAGATGGTAGTTGTCAACGGGGTTGCTTGCTTCTCCTTCCATCTCCTCGGATGAGTCCGTTGGTGGATGAGGCCTTTTACCATCAACCATGAACCTTGATGTTCTTCTGTCACACCCTCGCCGGAGGCGGAAACGCGAGGTGTAACGGAAGGGAACATAAGCACAAGATAATAGAACATACCAACGTTAATATTTAAAAGAAAGAGTACACCATTACAATACTAGTTTAGCCGTCATCGGCAAATATATAACAAAGTTTAGATCCCAAAATATTGCGTTCTATTACATAATGATTTGTAGTGACAAGTGAAAACTTCATTATGCAAGACCTGGTAGAAAAAGCTTACTAACGATCACCTGAAATGCATGAGAGAAAAACGGGTCAACTATGAAAATAGTTGGTGAGTAAACACGTTTAGCAAAATAAGAAAACTCGTAAGAAAGAGTCCAAGGTTTCGGTCATCGAAAAATAGTTCCCAAAGCAAAGGCATTGTATATCCACTCAGTTCCAAGTTCCGCCCATACAAAACTTGCAACCTGTGTGTACACAACCCATTGCACAAAATATAGCGTCTAGTTTATGCTCATGCACACGCTGCCAAATGAGGTCACAAAGCAAAGGCATTGTAAATCCACTCAGTTCCAAGTTCCGCCCATACAAAACTTGCAACCTGTGTGTTCACAACCCATTGCCAAAAGTAGTACATTATAATGGTCCATATAGCGGTCATAATAGTTCACCATATAGCACCACGTATATAATAATTCAGGGATGCTCCAAACATGGGAGACTTTGCACTGCTCCAACAAGGGAGACTCCTTTGTCACTCGACCACCTAGGCGAGATTTATTGAGAACACTCCACCATTTAGGCGAGAATTATTGAGAACACTCCACCGACAAGGCGAGAATTATTGTGAACACTCCACCGACAAGGCGAGAATTATTGTGAACACTCCACCGACAAGGCGAGAATTATTGTGAACACTCCACCGACAAGGCGAGAATTATAGTGATGCTCCGAACAAGGGAGACTTTATAGTGATGCTCCGAACATGGAGACTTTAGGACAAGGTCATAACACGTACGGTTCAATAAGTTCAAATAAGTCATAATGTCGTAATTAAATCCAAGAGTCTAAGTCAAGTTCAAAAGTTCTAGTCAAAAGAGTTCACAAAAGTAAGAATCAATTTAATTCAAGTATGGTTCATGCATTCAGCCCCAAAATATAGTAAAACGGTAAAAAGGGGATGTGATTACTCACTAGCATAAAATGTTCAATAAGTTCATGAAACATAGATAGTTTAATTCAAGTATAAATCATGCATTCCACCCCAAAACAATTTAAAGCATTTAAAAAGGGGAGTCTGTGAATACTCACTTGATGAATAGATGCGACGACAAAAGTGGTTACACCGAAATGTAGCGGGAATCTCGAAACTGACCTAATATGAATGATATGATATGAAATAAGTCATGGTGTAATGTTATGCACGCAATTCGGATGATATTTATACCATTTGTGAGTTTTGAAAATAATACTTATCGTCGAAAAATACTCTTTTGACGTCTTGACCACTCAAAAATCACTTTACAAGTATTTACATCAAAATGTCATCCTACAATGGTTTTATAATGATTTATGGTGAAATTATCACTTTTCGTCGTAAAACAATGTCGTCGGAATTTTCATAAAAGTGACAAAAATGGCTTTGGAAAACTAGTCGTAAAATGGTGTACGTCGATCGTTAAGAAACGAACTCGACGGTTTTGGAAAGCTTGTATTGAAATCTAGAAGTTTCAGTTCAGGAGTTTTCGTCATAAAGGTCTCGAACATAAAGATAATAGAGGTTAAATATGGTGATTTTAGTTACCGTAACACTTATCTCGTAAAAATAATATAGTTTTCTAAAAATAATAGTTACGGCAAGTTTATGAAAACGTGTATATCTTAGTCGTTTCAAATCCGTTTTCGACGTATTATACGTCCTTAGCTTCGTATCAAAGTATACTAATATATTTTTGATAAGTCGAAATAATTTGTAAAGCTTAGGACTCGTTTTTGACTCGTACAAAACTAAAATAGGTTGCTGAAATTTCAGAAAATATATATTTCGTCGTCAAACTTGAAAAATTCATAACTTCTTCGTTATAACTCCGTTTTAATCCGTTCAAGCGGCCACGGATTCGTTTTAAAGTATATTTTCTAAATATCAAGGCCAAAAATTTGTGCCCACTGCCGGATTTTCCAGAAAAACAAAACAAGGACAGAACACTTTTATATACTTATCGAAAATAGTTTTTATCGGACAAAACCTATTCTAATCCCTTCAAATCAACTCCAAAACTAATCTAATCCTACCATACACCTTCTTAGGGTGTCATGGGTTCCTAGACATCATCAAGACCAAAGTATACCAAGGGGATAATTATAGGATGACCATATATATAAATAACTCTAAAAATCATGTAAAATGGTATAAACAACACAAATCATGCATGCTTGCTCCAAAAATGAAGAGATAAATATGAGATGATAAGGAAACATGAAAAATGAAAGAAACATGCTTACAAGTATTATGATGAGGTGCAAAGAACCAAGGTTAAACCTAAACACTCTAGATTTTTATTTCAAAACCTTGATTAAGAGTGTAACTAGATTGTGTAAATAACTTGACTTGAAAAATTTTGTGATCCCCTTCTTGATTCAAAGGGTGGCCGGTTATGGAGCTAGAGAGAAGAGAATGATATATTTTTTTTTTCTTTGAAATGAGGTGAATGTGTTGATTGAATGCATTATTGCTTGGACTATAAAATGATATAATTTAAAGACAAGATCCTCAATTTGAGGTAGTTGATGAGGATTGGATTTTGACTAGTTTATTTATTTATATATATATATACATATATATTTATAAAGTAGTATTGTGTAAGTAATTGTAAAGTTAGTTAAGAATAATTAAGTAATTAAGTGTACATTTAGGCTTGTAAAATAGCGTCAACTAGAAATAAATTTTTAACGGTTCAAATAAAACATATTGAAGTCATAAAATTTATAAAAATACATTTCTTGCAAAAATTGAGTGATATAATAATTATCGAGAAATTTTTAAGAAAGGCGTCGTAATAATATAAATTTAACGATTTATGTACAAAATAAATTTAAAACACTAGGTAACTCAAATTATAGTTTTTATAAACTAAATGTAAGTTTAAAAATACGTCGGGATCATTTTTGAAAGTAACGGATTAAATATTCAAAATAATAACTCACGCGATAACGTTTATTTAATATGAAAATAACGTGTACTGAAAAATGCAAAACCATGCACGAACCGTTATGAAATGATGAATATGGAGTATGAGAAATGACCGGAAAATGAGAATTGTGACATTCTTCCCATGTCAGCGGAATCACGTCCTCGTGATTCGATTAACGATACTATAGTCCGAACCTCGACAAGAGTTCTAAAAGTTCATGCTCATACGAACAGTCTAAATGATCATATCAATGCCCATGCGTACAGGTTCCCCATTCAACTAAGTATGTGCCCGTGATTAGATTTAATAGGGTAAACTTACCCAATATCGAACGTAGCTCTCAAAAGACCTTTATGTAGTCGATTCTAATTTAATCTCACAACTCATCAAACAAGAACTGTCATGAGATTAAACTAAACCGACTTGAGTAAACTTGTCTCTTAGCTTGATTTTCGCAACTCATCAAACAAGAACTGTCACTAGATCAAGCTAGGAAACAAGTTGTTAGAAAGGTAGGAATCAACATCCTTGAATGAAGTCTTTTGAAAGATTCGCTCGATATTCGATTTGCTTACACAATCAAATCCAATCAACAAAATATATATAACAACTAAGGTCGATATCAATAGGTCTCAAATTAATCAAGGTCGTGAACGTGGTAAAGATTGGAAGGAAGTTATGCACTCAAAATCATGTCGCACAGAAATAAAGTGGTTGTTCGAAAGAATGTACCCGTTAAGCGTTGCGGGCTTCCTCGGTACCCAAATAGAATGCTCAACCACGTGCGGGAGGAATTTCAATGTTCTGATCTTGTGGGCCTTCTATTGCCAATGCCAAGTTTGGACGATTACCTCCTGAGCGTGCGTTTCTTGCAGCCATGATCTTACAGTGAACCAAAACATCGGGTTGAGTAAACGACATTCGAACGGTCGAGATGAGGTGCGAAGCGGTGGTAATGTGTTATAGTGATCGAGATATGACAGGATCGGGGGCATGCTTTGTGTCTAACAAGTCGAAAGATGGAAAAGAGAAGATATGAACAAGGTACGGTAATGTAGGCGTGAACGTAAAAACATGCTATGCATACCCACCCGACCAATGCAACTTCGGTGACCGGACTCAAAAGACTTCGACTAAACATGATTTAAAATTTACTCTTCTTATCATTGCATGGTTCTTCATAAATTAGACATAGTTGATCAGGCTATGTATAATTTATGATTAACGATGCAACGATAGGACTAGATGACTCGGATGATGTTAAATGTTTAATAAAATAAAATAAAATAAAATAAATTTTTTTCCGGTTATAGCTGTGATTTTTATTTTTGAAAAATCGGCATTCTCTATAACCTTTGGCTCTGGTACCAATCTGTCACACCCTCGCCGGAGGCGGAAACGCGAGGTGTAACGGAAGGGAACATAAGCACAAGATAATAGAACATATCAACGTTAATATTTAAAAGAAAGAGTACACCATTACAATACTAGTTTAGCCGTCATCGGCAAATATATAACAAAGTTTAGATCCCAAAATATTGCGTTCTATTACATAATGATTTGTAGTGACAAGTGAAAACTTCATTATGCAAGACCGGGTAGAAAAAGCTTACTAACGATCACCTGAAATGCATGAGAGAAAACGGGTCAACTATGAAAATAGTTGGTGAGTAAACACGTTTAGCAAAATAAGAAAACTCGTAAGAAAGAGTCCAAGGTTTCGGTCATCGAAAATAGTTCCCAAAGCAAAGGCATTGTAAATCCACTCAGTTCCAAGTTCCGCCCATACAAAACTTGCAACCTTGTGTGTACACAACCCATTGCACAAAATATAGCGTCTAGTTTATGCTCATGCACACGCTGCCAAATGAGGTCACAAAGCAAAGGCATTGTAAATCCACTCAGTTCCAAGTTCGGCCCATACAAAACTTGCAACCTGTGTGTTCACAACCCATTGCCAAAAGTAGTACGTATAATGGTCCAAGATATAGCGGTCATAATAGTTCGCAATATAGCACCACGTATATAATAATTCAGGGATGCTCCGAACATGGGAGACTTTGCACTTCTCCAACAAGGGAGACTCCTTTGTCACTCGACCACCTAGGCGAGATTTATTGAGAACACTCCACCATTTAGGCGAGAATTATTGAGAACACTCCACCGCAAAGCGAGAATTATTGTGAACACTCCACCGACAAGGCGAGAATTATAGTGAACACTCCACCGACAAGGCGAGAATTATTGTGAACACTCCACCGACAAGGCGAGAATTATAGTGATGCTCCGAACAAGGGAGACTTTATAGTGATGCTCCGAACATGGAGACTTTAGGACAAGGTCATAACACGTACGGTTCAATAAGTTCAAATAAGTCATAATGTCGTAATTAAATCCAAGAGTCTAAGTCAAGTTCAAAAGTTCTAGTCAAAAGAGTTCACAAAAGTAAGAATCAATTTAATTCAAGTATGGTTCATGCATTCAGCCCCAAAATATAGTAAAACGGTAAAAAGGGGATGTGATTACTCACTAGCATAAAATGTTCAATAAGTTCATGAAACATAGATAGTTTAGTTCAAGTATAAATCATGCATTCCACCCCAAAACAATTTAAAGCATTTAAAAAGGGGAGTCTGTGAATACTCACTTGATGAATAGATGCGACGACAAAAGTGGTTACACCGAAATGTAGCGGGAATCTCGAAACTGACCTAATATGAATGATATGATATGAAATAAGTCATGGTGTAATGTTATGCACGCAATTCGGATGATATTTATACCATTTGTGAGTTTTGAAAATAATACTTATCGTCGAAAAATACTCTTTTGACGTCTTGACCACTCAAAAATCACTTTACAAGTATTTACATCAAAATGTCATCCTACAATGGTTTTATAATGATTTATGGTGAAATTATCACTTTTCGTCGTAAAACAATGTCGTCGGAATTTTCATAAAAGTGACAAAAATGGCTTTGGAAAACTAGTCGTAAAATGGTGTACGTCGATCGTTAAGAAACGAACTCGACGGTTTTGGAAAGCTTGTATTGAAATCTAGAAGTTTCAGTTCAGGAGTTTTCGTCATAAAGGTCTCGAACATAAAGATAATAGAGGTTAAATATGGTGATTTTAGTTACCGTAACACTTATCTCGTAAAAATAATATAGTTTTTCAGAAAATAATAGTTACGGCAAGTTTATGAAAACGTGTATATCTTAGTCGTTTCAAATCCGTTTTCTACGTATTATACGTCCTTAGCTTCGTATCAAAGTATACTAATATATTTTTGATAAGTCGAAATAATTTGTAAAGCTTAGGACTCGTTTTTGACTCGTACAAAACTAAAATAGGTTGCTGAAATTTCAGAAAATATATATTTCGTCGTCAAACTTGAAAAATTCATAACTTCTTCGTTATAACTCCGTTTTAATCCGTTCAAGCGCCCACGGATTCGTTTTAAAGTATATTTTCTAAATATCAAGGCCAAAATTTCGTGCCTACTGTCGGATTTTCCAGAAAAACAAAACAAGGACAGAACACTTTTATATACTTATCGAAAATAGTTTTTATCGGACAAAACCTATTCTAATCCCTTCAAATCAACTCCAAAACTAATCTAATCCTACCATACACCTTCTTAGGGTGTCATGGGTTCCTAGACATCATCAAGACCAAAGTATACCATGGGGATAATTATAGGATGACCATATATATAAATAACTCTAAAAATCATGTAAAATGGTATAAACAACACAAATCATGCATGCTTGCTCCAAAAATGAAGAGATAAATATGAGATGATAAGGAAACATGAAAAATGAAAGAAACATGCTTACAAGTATTATGATGAGGTGCAAAGAACCAAGGTTAAACCTAAACACTCTAGATTTTTATTTCAAAACCTTGATTAAGAGTGTAACTAGATTGTGTAAATAACTTGACTTGAAAAATTTTGTGATCCCCTTCTTGATTCAAAGGGTGGCCGGTTATGGAGCTAGAGAGAAGAGAATGATATATTTTTTTTTCTTTGAAATGAGGTGAATGTGTTGATTGAATGCATTATTGCTTGGACTATAAAATGATATAATTTAAAGACAAGATCCTCAATTTGAGGTAGTTGATGAGGATTGGATTTTGACTAGTTTATTTATTTATATATATATATACATATATATTTATAAAGTAGTATTGTGTAAGTAATTGTAAAGTTAGTTAAGAATAATTAAGTAATTAAGTGTACATTTAGGCTTGTAAAATAGCGTCAACTAGAAATAAATTTTTAACGGTTCAAATAAAACATATTGAAGTCATAAAATTTATAAAAATACATTTCTTGCAAAAATTGAGTGATATAATAATTATCGTGTAGTTTTTAAGAAAGGCGTCGTAATAATATAAATTTAACGATTTATGTACAAAATAAATTTAAAACACTAGGTAACTCAAATTATAGTTTTTATAAACTAAATGTAAGTTTAAAAATACGTCGGGATCATTTTTGAAAGTAACGGATTAAATATTCAAAATAATAACTCACGCGATAACGTTTATTTAATATGAAAATAACGTGTACTGAAAAATGCAAAACCATGCACGAACCGTTATGAAATGATGAATATGGAGTATGAGAAATGGCCGGAAAATGAGAATTGTGACATCTTCCCTCGGTTAGAGGTACCATCACCCGGTTGCAAAAGAAATGATCATCCATATAGGGAGAGGGTTCTAAAGCAAAGACAAAGTTTGTTAGGTGAGTTAGAAGCATAGCATACGGTAGAACCATTTTCTCTGTCCTAAAAACACTAGCCATCCTTTTGACCATGTAATATGCAAGGTTGAAGGGAGTTTCGTTGACAAGGCAATAAATCATGTACACAATAAATGCATTCGGATGATCCTTATTTCCAACCAAGCAAAGAACATTTTCAATAAGAACTTGTTCCCAATTTTTGTAGAGAGGGAACATCTTGAAAAGCTCCATTTGAAAGGGATCTTGGTGTATGACTTGTGAGTTCCTAGTGACTCGGGTTTGGGAGGTTCTTTGTATGAATACGGCATCTTTTACCGTGGCCGGTTCATGAAGGAGGGGGGTAAAATAAACCTCGTGATCATCAACCATGTCATGAAGCCTTCACAACGTCGCCTACTCTTTATCTGGTACAAGGCTAGACACCGGGTTCTTCCACGAGGTAGAACCAAACCTATCACAACATCGCCTACACTTTATCCGGTACAAGGCTAGATACCGAGTTCCATTACAAAGGAGGAACTACTACCCAACACTACACTACTTCACGACTACCCCAAAGGAGACACACTCCTTATTACAACATCATAAGGATATCAATATCCTTTAAACCAAACTATCTATCTTGTACATCGATGCACCATATCGAATGTACTCCCTTGGCACTTTCACTAATGCCTTCGACACGACCCTTCAGCACCTTTCACTAATGCCTTCAACTTGACCCTTTGGAACCTTTCACTAATGCCTTCAACTTGATCCTTTGGCACCTTTCACTAATTCCTTCGACTTGACCCTTCTGCACCTTTCACTAATGCCTTCAACATAACACTTCTAAGGAGGGAGGAAAGAACTATCAACAAGATAACTTCAGTAGTCTTGATGATGATGAAGCTTGGCAACTCATGGACTTGAGCTTGCACGACTTCAAAAGGTGGTAATCTCACCTTAAAGAGGAACCTAGAGAATCACACAAACATAAAACTACATAGAAATATCCTTTGGATCTGAGGTTAGAGATGTTGCAATACTAAGAGAGAGTATGTGAAAAAAGGGTGGTTACAATGAAGAAATGGCTCACTATTTATAGACAAAATTGTCTAATGTTCCACGGATCCCTCCCAGAGGGATCCGGCTAGTGCAATCCTAGGGATCCGACATCTGGGTCAGCTTGATGCAAACCGGGTTATGGGTTATGGGTTATGGGTAATGAATTATGGATACCCAACAAGATGCAATGTATCTAGATATTCGGTCACGGATCTTAGGTCATGGATCATGGATAATACCCAACACGACTTCATGCATGATGTCATGAAATGGGTCATGGGTTATTTATCAAGATCCATGGGTATGGGTCATGGACTTTGGGTTTTACCCAACAACATTCATTGCACCTAGTCAATGGGTCAAGGACTTAGATTTTTATGTACATTTCCATTTTATGTAAACACTAGTTGTTATACATATGCATTTCTATAAAATGTAAACAATAATACTTGTTTAGTCTTTTATATGAAAATGTAAGTGTGTTAGTAAACTATTAGCTCAAACCATTTTCGTATTTTATTTGTTTCGTTAAAATGATTTTACGTTTGTTATAGACAAAACATTAGAAGATCGTAAAATATAAATAAACGTTTTTATGGTTTATTTGTATTAACAATCTCCCCTTTTTTGTTGATGACTAAACATAAGATTATTTTAAGGAAAAACTAAAATTCGGAAAAGTTTGAATTGGAGTTTTTACTTTCTTCTCCCCCTTTTTGTCGAAACAAAAAGAGCGTCGAAGAGAAACTAACATATTGTTTTGAGAAAAACGTGTGAAAAGTAAAAATATGAAAAATAGAGAGTAACAGAAGAGAAGGATTCTCGTCTGAGCTCCCCCTTGACGGATGCTTCCCTTGTTGAGGGCGTCACGTAATTAGGAAGACTAAGCGAGTGTGTTGCAATTATGTTTGCAAATGGTTTTGTCTTTTGACGAGTGCTCCCTTTTTAGGAGGACGTCAAGTAGAAAAGAAATACTAAATGAAAATATTGCAAGCGATTTTGCAATTGCTTTGCTTTGACTAAAAGCTCCCCCTTGTTGAGGGTGTCAAAGTATTCATGTGTATTTTGAAAAGCTACAAAACCAAGGATAGAAAGCAAGTATATGATGCATAATTTCTTGCAAATGAGATTCAAATTAGTGATAAAAAGTGCTTCTGTTGTACGGATCCCACGGTTCCTCCATGTCAGGTATCCGTCTAGGCAAAACAGAGGGATTCGTGTACCTGCAATCTTATGACAGCAATTTGGATGTAAAATGTGATGTTAACATCAACAAGAGTTATGTATTGTAGCACCAAACATATTTTTATAACCAAATAGCATACAACATGTAATATCATTTAATAAAATGAGAGAAATAATGTACATAACTCTAAAACCAAGAAAATGATCCAAACACGAAGTATGATTCCTAGCAAATCTAAGTTATGCCTAAGATGAGAACACCACTTGAATTCCCATGCTTAAGGATGTTTAGATTTGCTGACCTCATCAAAATGTTCGAGGAGGTGATAAAACATGAAACGTAGCTCGTCACGTACTTCATGTACTAAACCTTCAACATGTTGACAATGATAACAATCTTTGTCATAGCTAGGGAATGGTCTGGTAGGAATGGAGTGATTTGAGGTGGAAGGTTAGATGAAGAAGGTGGAGGTTCCACAAAAGGTGGATGGATTTGTGGAGGCACATTTGGAGGTGGTTCAACCAAGGATGAAGGTGGTGGAATATGTGTTGAGGATGGTGGTAGAGAGGTATCTACTTCCATGTGATCCAGTTGTTGATTTTGTTGATTCCTCATAATCCAAAATGGACTATTTGAGGGTGATTGAGAAAAGAATACGGGTTCTAGTGTTGTTTCAACACCAAAGTTTTGTTGTTGCGCTATTTTCTCAATTGAGGAAAATGTTGGCAATGGTGGTGGATGAGATGGCCTAGAAGGTAAATCCTCTAAGTTGTAGAGGTGTGGAGATGAGAGTGAAGTGGTGAAGGAGATAGCTCTAGGCACTAGAGGTGATGGATTATTGTAAGTAGGGGTGTTTGGTTTAGGAGGTATAGTAGTGTTTGGCAAGGGTTGTTTTGTTGGAATAATCCTTTTGGGAACTGGTTTGATTGGTAGAGTTAGTTGTGAGGGAATTCTAGTGTTTGAGTTTTTAACGGGTGATGATTCGGTTCAAGAGATTTCGTGAACAACCCGAGCAAGTATGTTGGGAGGTCCTTTAGTGGATGAGTTAACACTAGGAGCTTTCCTCATGGTGAAGTGGTAGAAAGGGAAGGTTTGAAAAGAGAGTTTAGCTATTGAGAGTAAGTGTGTGAATGGTGATTTGGAGGTTCTAACAAGGAGGTTTAAAAGGGAAAATGATTGGTAAGTGAATTAAAGCTTAAACCACTAAAATCATTCAAATTGCAATGATTTGCATGCATAAGAGTCAACTACAGAGTTGCACTGATCTAGGAAGTCAATTAAGATAAGGTGAAGTGTTCAAGTTAACAAAGATAGATTGAAATGATTTTTTTAAGTATGATTAGCTTAGTCTGTGCAGCCGGTTCTCACGGTTCCCTCAATGAGGGATCCGTCTAGGCTAAACCTAGGGATCCGGCTCTCAGCAGCCAAAGAAAGGGAAGATTATGTTTTGTAAGGTCTATTACCTACACATCTTGAGTGTTTCAGTCTTCTCAGGTGTCTTAAATGATATAAGACTTAAATGATCAAGTGAAATGAGTAAGGGTAGCTAATGATTGTCTTGATGATGACGAAGCTTGGCATCGATGCACCTTAATGTGGTAGAGAAGCCTTCACAACGTCGCCTACTCTTTATCCGGTACAAGGCTAGATACCGAGTTCCATTACAAAGGATGAACTACTACCCAACACTACACCACTACATGACTACCCCAAAGAAGACACACTCCTTATTACAACATCATAAGGATATCAATATCCTTTAACCCAAACTATCTATCTTATACATTGATGGACCATATCGAATGTACTCCCTTGGCACCTTTCACTAATGCCTTTGACACGACCCTTCGGCACCTTTCACTAATGCCTTCGACTTGACCCTTTGGCACCTTTCACTAATGCCTTTGACTTGATCCTTTGGCACCTTTCACTAATGCCTTCGACTTGACCCTTCGGCACCTTTCACTAATGTTTTCAACATAACACTTCTAAGGAGGGAGGAAAGAACTATCAACAAGATAAATTCAGTAGTCTTGATGATGATGAAGCTTGGAAACTCGTGGACTTGAGCTTGCACGACTTCAAGAGGTGGTGACCTCGCCTTTAAGAGGAACCTAAAGAATCACACAAACATAAAACTACATAGAAAGATCCTTTGGATATGAAGTTAGAGATGTTACAATACTAAGAGAGAGTATGTGTAAAAGGGGTGGGTTACAATGAAGAAATGGCTCACTATTTATAGACAAAATTGTCTACTGTTCCACGGTTCCCACGGATCCCTCCCCAAAGGGATCCGGCTAGTGCAATCGTAGGGATCCGGCATCTGGGTCAGCTTAAGTCCGGATGTTGGGTTCCAAACCAGGTTATGGGTTATGGGTTATGAACCATGGGTTATGGGTAATGAATTATGGATACCCAACAAGATGCAATGTATGTAGACATGGGGTCATGGGTCTTGGGTCATGGATCATGGATAATACCCAACATGACTTTATGCATGATGTCATGCAATGGGTCATGGGTTATGGATCAAGCTCCATGGGTATAGGTCATGGACTTTGGGTTTTACCCAACAACATTCATTGTACCTAGTCAATGGATCAAGGACTTAGATTTTTACCCATTACATTACCATTACAATATATACCAAGTATATATGTACATTTCCATATTATGTAAACACTAGTTGTTATACATATGCATTTCTATAAATTGTAAACAATAATACTTGTTTAGTGTTTTATATGCAAATTTAAGTGTGTTAGTAAACTATTGGCTCAAACCATTTCCGTATTTTATTTGTTTCGTTAAAATGATTTTACGTTTGTTATCGACAAAACATTAGAAGATCGTAAAATATAAATAAACGTTTTTATGGTTTATTTGTATTAACACATGCGACAAGATTTCAACCCGTTTCAAAAGCATTAATCTTATTCCATTCGCCTCATATTTATATATGTATTTTCGTTTTGCTTTCAATGATTATATATTTGTTACATGACTCAAATTATGGAGACACAAGAGTGAATGAGATACCTCTAAATCGATTATGATGGGTCGAGAAAGCCAACAGAATGTTCGGGCCGAAGAAGCATGAAAAGAACCCACGAACAATTCCTTTCGAAACCAACAATACCCGCGATCACCTCAATTCGAACCACCATGAATTCTATAACCACCTTGTACCTTCTTCGTGTCATTCAACTGGTGGAGAGGAAATAGACTGCCAATTTACTATGTATGTTTTTAGGGTTTTATGAGAAGAATACAATGTGAAAATCGGTTATAATAGAAATGGGATAGAGTGGAGAAGTTGTTGCCGATTCATTAGGAGACTTAATCTCCTCAAATATTTTCCAAACTTAGAGATTCTTATCTTCAATTGCGATGTGTACACAATAAGGAAAAAGGACCGGGCCTTAGCACATGGGACACAGGACATCGGCGAGTGGCAAGTTTATTCTAAGTGTATGGTCGATTTACTTGTGAAATAGGCTAAGTTTAATTAACTAAAAAAATAAAATACATAAGAACTAAGGAAAATAATGCACACGATTTTATCATAGTCAAGTTAGGATTGTCGTTTATATATTGAGTTATATGCGTATAACATATAGTTGTGTCGATAATTGTTTTGCTCAGAAACTTAGTTCAAAATTTCAAATTAGATTTAAAATGTGAAACCGGAATTTAGGGTTTTACAATTCTTCCCCTCTAAAAGAAAATTTTCGTCCTCGAAATTGAAGTCGCAAGGTTAGATGGAGATGTGCCAAATCACGAAAAGAATGAAAATAGGTAGCCTCATACTCGAAGAGGTTCTTCCAAAAGATTATTCACAACAAAATGGTTTGATTTCTCATGTCCCGATTCTGACGGTCTAAAATAGCCTCAGGCTCCTCAACAAAAGATAGGTCATTATGAATATGATTTAGCGGATACGAAATATATACGGAGTGGATGATAATTACATGAAATACAATCATGAATACGAAACAAATACGAAGGTAAGGCCAAACGATAGGAACTCATTAATAAATTCCAAACTTCAAAAGAACAGTAGAAAATGTGCAGATGATCCAGAAACATAAAGCGAGTATCAAAACAAAAAATGGAATGGGCATAATATCCGCACAAATGAAAATAAAATAAAATAAATGGATCACAAACCGCGGACTCACTTTCCTTCAAACCGAATCTCCAAACGAATCAACGAAACGTACTTAACGACCAAAACCACATAACGAATATCAAACTGTCTCCAAACGCATAACGACACAAATGAAAGAAAAGGGAATCGCGGAAACTCTATCTTCCACCACTCTCAGGACAATCATGGGCCCGATTCCCCACCAAATCACACAAAGTAAATGGAGTCTCCTTAGTATATCTTCTCTGATACGATGACCTAGTAGCACGGCTGAACTGCTGACCACCAATCCGCCCAAACTTCTGGTAGTAGTCTCTCCGCCTATATGAAATATACCAGTCATAGTTCCTCTGCTCATATGCCTTTCGAGAGCCCTTTAGTTGAAATATACCAGTCATAGTTCCTCTGCTCATATACTTGGTTGATTTGCATCACATTTTTCATAATCACAATCTTGTACCAATGGATGTTTTTCCTAGATTTGCTTGAGGGCAAGCAAAGTTTAAGTGTGGGGGAATTTGATAACGCTCAGATTGTGCATGTTTCTAGTAGCGTTATGTGTGCTTTTATATATGTTATTTGGTTATATTTGCGTAATTATAGTGCTTAAACGCATCGAAAGATGTTTGCCTAGTGTTTATAACCAAGTGCAGGGAAATGGAAGGAAAGTGAAGAAATGTTCAGCAAATAGAAGATTCCCGTTTCAGTGAAGCTAAATCAGTATCTCAAGGACCTTTGAAGACCATAGTGATTGAAGAACCAAGTTCTACAAGATAAAGAAAAGAAAAGATCAAGTTTCCGTAACTCAAGAAATCAACGGATCGGTTACAAGTGTAACGAATCGATTGGAATATGACCGAAACACCAATATGACCATCACCAACCGTTCGGTCGCCACCCGCCCGGAGCGGTTGGCCGTTTTGAAGACCAACCGGATCGGTTGGTCATATATGATCGGTTAGAGAAGCTGCATCTGCCAAATCTTCATCACTAAGTTTCCCTTTGCATCCAAACGATTCTAGGTCATTCTCTTGGTATATTCTAGTCCCTTCCTTACTCCTTGGAGGCCAAGTTCAACAATTAATATCCTAGGCTTTGGAACTAGTATAAATAGAGGCCATTTGTGAGCATATGAGACACACACCTCAAATACAAATCTCTCTACTCATCAAACAAAGCTTTAAGCTCTCAATTTCGTCCTTAGAAGTCCATGGAAGTTTGGAGTTCCGAGTTCCACATTTGGAGGCCAGATCACCAAGAAGTCTACCCTAATACTTTGGGAATCATTACTTCACCATTTGTAATCTTATTCCAAGCATTGTAAGACTTTTAATCATGTTTTCTAATGTTCAAAGTTCTGAGTTTATGTTCATGTTTGCTATGAGTGGCTAGTTTCTTTATATACTTGCTTAAATGATGTTGATTATCATATGATTAGTTAGTGATTGTGTTAACATGTTTTAATTCAATTTCAAGTTGATTCTAAGATCCAATTGTGCTAAAGTTTCGTAGTGACATTTGTTAATCAAGTTTGGCTAATTGATAGTAATCGTTGAGGTCGAAAGAACTTATTGTTATTCAGTTAGTCATAATCATTTTGTCTATGGATGATTGTTTTTACCCATTATTCTTGATTATACAAAGGAACTAAGGTGTGGTTGTAATAGAAACGTTTTTTGATTATCAAATTGGATTGGTTGGAAACATCTAAAAGGTCGTAAGATTAGTTGTTGAGAATCAATTGTAGCCTTTTGTCTATGATCGGTTACCTTTTGTATTGACCATTTCTTAAGCAATTTGATGAACAAGTGGATGTTTTTGTGTTTTTGAGTTTAAGTTTATGTATGTAGACTTATGAAACTTGAATTGATCTTGAATGTTGATAGTCAATTATTAATACAAGAATATCAAATACGAAATAAGCGAGAGATTGACGAATCGACCGTTTAGGAAAAAGGTCGACACGCAAAACCCGCAAATACTCGATAAGTGATACCGGGCAAGTGATTACCCGGGTCGTTTCCCAACGAGGTGTGAATTGACGGTGACGTTTGAGGTTTGGGATTGGATGCTTGAATACAAAGAATTTTAAATTTTGGAATTTTAAACTAAATGACGGGAATTTAAATAAAGCAAGTAAACTAAGCTAAAGCTACTACGGGAAATTTAAAGCTAATTAAAAACGTAATTAACCTAAAATCGGGCACGCGTCTTTGGTCTCGGCGCTTTAAAAATGAAAATGTAAAAATATTAACCCTACAAACTTAAAATTAATTTTCTTACATTCTAAATGACAAAAAATGATTTTTGGAAAAAGCCGGGTATTTTTTTCGACTTTTATTTTATTTATTACGAATTAAAAATTATTTAAAACTAATTAAATTATAAAAAAAGCAAATGGTTACTAAAAATTCCGAAACTTTTTCAAAAAATACAAGATACTAATTTGTACGTAGGAAAAATAAGCTGATGATGACAGCTAATTGTAAAAAGCTGTTAATAAATCAAATAAGCTAATAAGACTAATAGGAAAATTGGGTTAAATAAATTAAAAGAGGATAATAAACAACTAAAAGACCAACAGGGGAGATGGTACTGCTGTTGTGTTAGTGTCTGCGCATGGTCCTTCTCCCAGGTTCGAATCCCATATCAACCCCCTTTTAGCTTTTTATTTTTGTCAACTTAATTGTGAGATAAAAATGAGACTTGTATGAAATATGGAATTATAAAAGCTTAAAACTAAGTTGTATAAAGGCTTATAGCATCAGACCCAAAGTAAGGGGTGTTTGGTTTTGTAGGCAATAAAGGACTAGAAAAAGCTACTACAAGCTAAAATAAGATAAAGTCTAATCTATATATCCTAAAAGCTACCAAAGGATCTAAATAAACTAATTAGGACTAAGAACTAACAAGCATTAAGCTGAAATTTGGAATAAGCACAGTGACTAAACATCCTAATGGGGCAAGTTTGAGCTAATGAAAAGGTGTTAAGAAAAATTAAAAAAATAAAAATAAAAATACAAGCTAGTAGATAAGCAACTAAATAACTACTGTACCAAATTTTAGAGCATAAGGACCTAAAATAAAAAAATTAAAAATCAAAAATAAAAAGCTGTTGGGAGATTTTAGCATGGTGCAGGGCAAAGACCAGCTAAGGGGGGTTTTTTTGTAGGCCCTAAAAAACACTATCCAAAAGCTAGTAAATAAGCTAAATCTAATGAATAATAATCTAACTACACTAAAATCACTAGAGGAGTCCTAAATAAGCTAAAAAGAAGCTCCTAAATGGCACTAAAAAGAGGTGAAGCTACTGTTGTAGCAAGACAGAAACAAATTTAAAACAAAAAAAAAAAAAATGACAGACTGCTTGACACTTAAAAAATGATTAAAACATTTGTTGAAAAAACTAACTTACAACTAATTAAGACTATTTCAATACCCAAAATGGGTCAAAAGGTGAGCTTGACCCAAGAAACATGCAAATCCAAACACCCTTTTGGAGCTGTATTGGACCTTTTTTTGAAACTGTGAGATATGTGAAAGAATTACTAACAAACTTTTGAGCTAAAACACAAGCTTACATGAACTTAGAAACCCACTTTTAACAAACTTGATCACTAATGCATTCAAATAAAAAAAATTGGCAGATTCTTAAAATAATTTGCAAAACTTAGAAATTTAAATTACTGAAATTAAATTTGCATTGAAAAGTAAAGTACAAGGAAAGTAAATGACAGGAAAACTAAAAATGGAACTAGAACTTCAAATTCTAGACAAAGTTATAATTTATCCCTAATTGCCTATTTATACTAGTCTAAAAAAAATGGTCTTCAATTGCTTGTGTGTTTCTTTACTGAGACAGAAGTGAGAGATGGGCTTCTTGTGTTTCTTTTCTTCAATCTTGACCGTTCATTTAATCTTGGGCACCAAGGGTTTCCATCTGAGTCGTCCCTTTTTGAGCTCCAATGAGATTACATGGGATTGCCAGCTTGGCACATGACCCATGTGGGTTTTTCAGGGCTTGAGTGGGACTTGGGGAAGAAGACAAGGTGGGTGTGGGGTTTGTGCATTTGGGCGCCAAAGGGTGAAGCAGGGGATTTGGGTTTTTGTTTTGCTGTTTTGGGTAAAGGGTAGAGAAGAGGTCCAAAAAGTATGGGAGGGTTCAAATGGTTATAAAAAGGGGTTCAAAAATAGTTTAAGGTTTTTATTTTTAAAAAGTAAATAAAACTTGTATTTTGTGGGTTTTATTTAAATTTTTTTTTTTTTTTTTAAACAAGAAAACAATTTTAATAAAAATTGTTTTTAAAAATAATTGTTGGTAAAAATATGGTTTAGAAGGGTAAACATCGGAATTTGGATTTTTGGTTTAGGGGCAATTTGGTAATTTGGGTTCGGGTTCAAAGGTAAAATGGAAATTTGGGTTTAGGGTTATGTTTTGAGTCTGATTCCCAAGCTCACTCCCAAAAATGTATCCTGGGCTCCGAAAATGTATAAAATCCGCTTCCTGCTCCATCTACAAAGCAATTTTTCCAATCCGAGCTCATTTATGTCCGTTTTTGCCCTGTTTTCGATCCTTTGTACCTGAAAACACATAAAAAACACATTCCAAGGATATCTGCAGCATAATTGGTTATATTTCCGTGTTTTTAGACGTTTTTGTGGTCTTAGATGGGTAAAAATGATGAGTGAATAAGCACTCATCAAATCCCCCACACTATCAATTGCTAGTCCCTAGCAATCCGATCGTATGAAGTAATGAAAGGATCAAAAATACCAAGAATACCCCGTTTCGACTTTTATTCCGCTACTAGAAATTTAAAACTTGAACGTAAATAAATAACATGCTTGATTATCAAAACATGGCATCACAGAACGGGATTCACGCAAAATGGGTGTTTCCGGGGAATTGTAATCGTCATCCTCTTTTTGATACTCTCAAACCAAGCTTAAACTTATTGTGCAAACGTTTTTGTAAAATGCTAACACTACTTATATCAATAATCTATGTAAGTCGAGACTTAACTTTTTACTCCCGCAATTTATAAAATTTAAGTGAGTGTGCTCATTTTCAAAAGTTTGACCATTAAAATCGACATTTGTTATGGTTGTTATCCACTTAACTAAAGTACTAACCCACCGGAAACGATGAAAGTCTAAGGATCGAAAGAGCCTCTTCCATGTAGCGGCTTTCTTCTCGGCACATCCCAAAACATAAGTTTTAAGTGACCGGGCTTTTGACACCTCACAGAGAATAGTACCGGAATTAGCGGTAATTCGATTCCAAAGATTTACGAAGCTACCGTTAAGTTAAAACTAAACCTAAATGGATCACAACCGACGATGATCTAAAAATTCAAGATTCAAATGTGAGATCACTCCATGTAGCGACTTTCTTCTCAGCTTGTCCTTTTGAGGAGGCTAGGTTTTCACCCTCGAGAATAGTATCGGAGCTTCCGGGATCTTTGAAATCGAGGATTTCCAAATTACCGTCAAACTTTTAGACAACTTTGAGGAATACGAGTTCAACTTCCGATTTAAATTTAAGAAAAAGCAAGTTTCGCACATTTATTCATAAGCAACATAGTACTTTTATTCACGCAACTCATATTTTTTCATTTTTTTCATTTTTCAACTTTTTTCACCTTTTTTTTTCTTTTTCACATTTTTTTTTTCATTTTGACTTTGAACTTTAAACTTGCAACTTTTGCATCATTCAAGTACTTTACGATACTTTCATTTTGCAACATTATTCAGATTTAAAGAAAGTATGTTTTCTCGGAAATTTAAATAAAAAGTTGAACTCGGACTCTAAATCAATTTTGCTTAAAAACTTTTTATTGTAACAAGACGATTTTGAATGTTCAAAAGTTTGACAACGAGCACGTATTTAGGTCCAATTAGTTAGCTTATGGGAGAAAAATCCATAGATTACTTATATAAGCTCTAAAGAAAACCAACTACTCCACGCTTAGCATTTTCATTTGCACAACGCGTAAAACCTTAGCCTAAATGTTAAGAGAGCAGCTAGATCAACACTCTAGCAGAGTCGGGATTCCCTTTGTTCTAGCCTAATCAAGACTAAACTACCATTAATACCGAAGCATCAATGCTTTATTTTTGTGCAAAGCACTTCTTTTAAATGTAAATACTTGACTTAAAACGATAAAAATTTTAAAATTTTTGGTCAAAACGGGGGTGCTAGGGTACTAGTAGGTACACATGTGATCAAATTTTGCTAGAATTCCCCCCCACACTTAGAATTGAATATTGCCCTCAATATTCAAAGTACCGGCCGTAGCCGAAACTATAGAACGGGAAAAGGTAATACTACTAGCCAAGTGTGGAAGGGAAATCTTTTTTCACAAAAGGATTTATAAAGATATCCCTAGATAAACGTTAGCAAAAAGATCGGATATTGGGCGGGGATTGAAAAGCATCAATCATCACGATCTACGGGAATCCTGAAAACAGAGAGCAAACACACAACAAGTAAACAACAGTGGGGGAAATTCCCCCACACTTAGTGTTAGAAAATAGAAAGAAGTCAGAAACATGGGTGGACACCCATGAAATGCTACTATTTTTTTTAACCGAGTCGCTAGCGTGACTCGACCCCGAATTCATTGGTCCATGGGGGAGCAAGTGGAAGGGATACCCGGATCAAAGATGGTATCCTCACTCCGGAGGGAAAGAGAATGGGTGGGTTGGGAGGGAAAGAAAATGTCGGGCTCAAGCACAAATGGGATAACATCTCCCAAACTCACATAAGGTGTATCAAGAAAAAATGATCCATCATCCGGTGGTTTTGCGGGCGGACGTAGGGATGACGGATCAATAAGAGAAAACTCCAAGAAAGACGGGAGCTCATGGTAAAGGATAAGAGGTGAAAGCTTAACAACGAAGGCATCCATCGGAGGATCCTTATCTAGAATAGCGGTTTTAGCATAAAGCTCATCTATGTCGAATATCCCGGGTTTAAAGATCTTGTCTTCACATACGAGCTCATTGGGATAGAGGATGGTGGACTCATCAGAGAGAGGAGAGTCAAGTAAATCATCAAGAACAACCATATCCCCCTCGGGATCATTAACAACATCCTCAATACCCGGTGGTATCAAGTCATCAAAAGCATCCTCAATGATCAGGTCATCAACTGGAGTATCGGAAATCTCATCCAAAACTTTGCTCATATCAACATCGAAGTAGAATCGCTCAAGAATCGGAGGATAAACATCTGCCATAGTGGGATTGCCACTAATCTCTTCATCAAATCGGAAAGTCTCAAGCTCGGGCAAGAAATCACTATCTTTATCGGAGATAGGAGGCGAACTTGAATTATCGTTTAAGACTTCAATCTTAGAAATGAGAAGATTAACATTCAACAATGTTTTACGTAATGCTTCATCCTCGATCTCTATATCATTAGGCTCAATCTCCTCATCTTTCGCGACAAAATCATTTTCTTCTTCAATATTGATGGGCTCAGAAGGTAAATCGTCGACGAAATCGATGTCTCCATAAGAATCATCGTCGAAATCGGAGAACATCTCAACATGATCGCTCGTAATATCAAGAGAAGGCTCATCACAAATATCATCAACAACCCCAAACTCAATTGGGATTGGGATAAGGATCTCAACACTAGTCTCTTCCGTTTCCGGAATGATACTAAGATGCTCATCCCCCATTATGAGAGAGTCAACGGGTTCAACGATGTCCTTAGAAATATGATCATCGACCTCTTCCAAAACGACGTCACTTCGCTCAACCGGTATGAGTGAAGGGGAAGGGTTGGAAATGAAAGGCTCAGAAACCGGAGTGGGATTGCCACTCGGAGGAGTATAATCGTCATCAGAATCAGAATCGTAATAATAGGTAGTTGGACGATATTGGATCACTTTCGCGGCTTCTTCAGCTAATAATTCACGATAGGTCTTTTGATTAGGATCTTTTTCTTGAGCCGGTTTATTAAGCAATTCTTTTAATTCCTTTAACTCTTGTAATATATTGAGACAACCTTGGTGAAATTCTTGATCATCTGACGGAGTTTGCGGTTGAATTTCTTGGTATTGTGGAGGTGGGTTATAAGCATAGTCGTAATTATCACAAGGAACTTGCTCGTAAACAATAGGGTTCTGCATCTGACAATCGGAATTAACGTGCGGACCTCCACAATACTCACAACAGTACGATTGTTGTGATGGATAAGGATAAGGTTCCGGAGGTGGGACAAATGGTGTGCTCTGAGAGCTAGCAATTTCCACCACTTCCATTGTGGTCTCCGGAATGATGTGATTGTCTTCCGTAACTTGAACGAGTTCTTCATTAATATTTTGTTGAGCTTGCCATTGATTGAAGAAAGTTTGAAGCATGTTTTTAAATTCAATTGTTTGTTTCTCAAACATGTCGTGAATCCAGAAAAAATCGTCCTCGACACCCTCGGTGGGTTCTTCAATTATGGAATCATTATTCACAATCGGAACGGGTTCTTCATAATTAGAATGTATCTCGGGCATACACCGTAAACAACGAAAATCGTTCGACAAATCTACCATATCTCCACACCCATAACAATAACACGGATCGTATGAAGATATCTCGGGCTATGGAGGGTAGTCGGAAAACTTTTGAGGATTATTGAAAGAACTGGGGCACATATGATTATAACATCGATAATAATATCCCAAACGTGAATTACAACACTGACAGAAATAGTCGAAGGAGTCCATAAGAATCAAATATAAGAGGGATAAGAGGAAAGAATTATCGAATCAGAGGGTAAAGAAGAATATTTTTGAGTTTTTTATAAATAGAAAACATAAAAGGAAAATAAATTTTGAAAAAGAAAATATTTTTGGGTTTTTAGGTTTTATATATATACAAAAAGAAAAGGAAAATATTTTTGTGTTTTAAGGTTTTTGGAAAGCGAATAACTTCACAAGGAAGGATCTTCAAGTCACTAATCGTCAAACCGTAACGATATTGTCGCAACACAACCTCCCCGGCAGCGGCGCCAAATTAATAGTCAATTATTAATACAAGAATATCAAATATGAAATAAGCGAGAGATTCGACGAATCGACCGTTTATGAAAAAGGTCGAGACGCAAAACCCGCGAATACTCGATAAGTGATACCGGGCAAGTGATTACCCGGGTCGTTTCCCAACGAGGTGTGAATTGACGGTGACGTTTGAGGTTTGGGATTGGATGCTTGAATACAAAGAATTTTAAATTTTGGAATTTTAAACTAAATGACGGGAATTTAAATAAAGCAAGTAAACTAAGCTAAAGCTACTACGGGAAATTTAAAGCTAATTAAAAATGTAATTAACCTAAAATGGACGCGTCTTTGGTCTCGCGCGCGCTTTAAAAAGTGAAAATGTAAAAATATTAATCCTACAAACTTAAAATTAATTTTCTTACATTCTAAATGACAAAAAATGATTTTTGGAAAAAGCCGGGTATTTTTTTCGACTTTTATTTTATTTATTACGAATTAAAAATTATTTAAAACTAATTAAATTATAAAAAAAGCAAATGGTTACTAAAAATTCCGAAACTTTTTCTAAAAATACAAGATACTATTTTGTACGTAGGAAAAATAAGCTGATGATGACAGCTAATTGTAAAAAGCTGTTAATAAATCAAATAAGCTAATAAGACTAATAGGAAAATTGGGTTAAATAAATTAAAAGAGGATAATAAACAACTAAAAGACCAACATGGGAGATGGTAATGATGTTGTGTTAGTGTAATATAGCATGGTCCTTCTCCCAGGTTCGAATCCCATATCAACCCCCTTTTTGCTTTTTATTTTTGTCAACTTAATTGTGAGATAAAAATGAGACTTGTATGAAATATGGACTTATAAAAGCTTAAAACTAAGTTGTATAAAGGCTTATAGCAGCAGACCCAAAGTAAGGGGTGTTTGGTTTTGTAGGCAATAAAGGACTAGAAAAAGCTACTACAAGCTAAAATAAGATAAAGTCTAATCTATATATCCTAAAAGCTACCAAAGGATCTAAATAAACTAATTAGGACTAAGAACTAACAAGCATTAAGCTGAAATTTGGAATAAGCACAGTGACTAAACATCCTAATGGGGCAAGTTTGAGCTAATGAAAAGGTGTTAAGAAAAATTTAAAAAGTAAAATAAAAATACAAGCTAGTAGATAAGCAACTAAATAACTACTGTACCAAATTTTAGAGCATAAGGACCTAAAACAAAGAAATTAAAAATCAAAAATAAAAGGCTGTTGGGAGATTTTAGCATGGTGCAGGGCAAAGACCAGCTAAGGGGGGTTTTTTTTAGGCCCTAAAAAACACTATCCAAAAGCTAGTAAATAAGCTAAATCTAATGAATAATAATCTAACTACACTAAATTCACTAGAGGATTCCCCACCAAATCACACAAAGTAAATGGAGTCTCCTTAGTATATCTTCTCTGATACGATGACCTAGTAGCACGGCTGAACTGCTGACCACCAATCCGCCCAAACTTCTGGTAGTAGTCTCTCCGCCTATATGAAATATACCAGTCATAGTTCCTCTGCTCATATGCCTTTCGAGAGCCCGTTAGTTGAAATATACCAGTCATAGTTCCTTTGCTCATATACTTGGTTGATTTGCATCACATTTTTCATAATCACAATCTTGTACCAATGGATGTTTTTCCTAGATTTTCTTGAGGGAAAGCAAAGTTTAAGTGTGGGGGAATTTGATAACGCTCAGATTGTGCATGTTTCTAGTAGCGTTATGTGTGCTTTTATATATGTTATTTGGTTATATTTGCGTAATTATAGTGCTTAAACGCATCGAAAGATGTTTGCCTAGTGTTTATAACCAAGTTGCAGGGAAATGGAAGGAAAGTGAAGAAATGTTCAGCAAATTGAAGATTCCCATTTCAGTGAAGCTAAATCAGTATCTCAAGGACCTTTGAAGACCATAGTGATTGAAGAACCAAGTTCTACAAGATAAAGAAAAGAGAAGATCAAGTTTTCGTGACTCAAGAAATCCAACCGGATCGGTTACAAGTGTAACCGGATCAGTTGGAATATGACCAGAAACACCCATATGACCATCACCAACCGTTCGGTCGCCACCCGCAACCGGAACGGTTGGCCGTTTTTGTAGAAGACCAACCGGATCGGTTGGTCATATGACCGATCCGGTTGGAGAAGCTGCAGCTGCCAAATCTTCATCACTAAGCTTCCCCTTTGCATCCAAACGATTCTAGGTCATTCTCTTGGTATATTCTAGTCCCTTCCTTACTCCTTGGAGGCCAAGTTCAGCAATTAATATCCTAGGCTTTGGAACTAGTATAAATAGAGGCCATTTGTGAGCATATGAGACACACACCTCAAATACAAATCTCTCTACTCATCAAACAAAGCTTTAAGCTCTCAATTTCGTCCTTAGAAGTCCATGGAAGTTTGGAGTTCCAGAAGTTCCACATTTGGAGGCCAAATCACCAAGAAGTCTACCCTAATACTTTGGGAATCATTACTTCACCATTTGTAATCTTATTCCAAGCATTGTAAGACTTTTAATCATGTTTTCTAATGTTCAAAGTTCTGAGTTTATGTTCATGTTTGCTATGAGTGGCTAGTTTCTTTATATACTTGCTTAAATGATGTTGATTATCATATGATTAGTTAGTGATTGTGTTAACATGTTTTAATTCAATTTCAAGTTGATTCTAAGATCCAATTGTGCTAAAGTTTAATAGTGACATTTGTTAATCAAGTTTGGCTAATTGATAGTAATCGTTGAGGTCGAAAGAACTTATTGTTATTCAACTAGTCATAATCATTTTGTCTATGGATGATTGTTTTTACCCATTATTCTTGATTATACAAAGGAACTAAGGTGTGATTGTAATAGAAACGCTTTTTGATTATCAAATTGGATTGGTTGGAAACATCTAAAAGGTCGTAAGATTAGTTGTTGAGAATCAATTGTAGCCTTTTGTCTATGATCGGTTACCTTTTGTATTGACCATTTCTTAAGCAATTTGATGAACAAGTGGATGTTTTTGTGTTTTTGTGTTTAAGTTTATGTATGTAGACTTATGAAACTTGAATTGATCTTGAATGTTGATAGTCAATTATTAATACAGGAATATCAAATACGAAATAAGCGAGAGATTGACGAATCGACCGTTTAGGAAAAAGGTCGAACGCAAAACCGCAAAATACTCGATAAGTGAGACCGGGCAAGTGATTACCCGGGTCGTTTCCCAACGAGGTGTGAATTGACGGTGACGTTTGAGGTTTGGGATTGGATGCTTGAATACAAAGAATTTTAAATTTTGGAATTTTAAACTAAATGACGGGAATTTAAATAAAGCAAGTAAACTAAGCTAAAGCTACTACGGGAAATTTAAAGCTAATTAAAAACGTAATTAACCTAAAATCGGGCACGTGCTGGTCTCGCGCGCGCTTTAAAAAGTGAAAATGTAAAAATATTAACCCTACAAACTTAAAATTAATTTTCTTACATTCTAAATGACAAAAAATGATTTTTGGAAAAAGCCGGGTATTTTTTTCGACTTTTATTTTATTTATTACGAATTAAAAATTATTTAAAACTAATTAAATTATAAAAAAAGCAAATGGTTACTAAAAATTCCGAAACTTTTTCTAAAAATACAAGATACTATTTTGTACGTAGGAAAAATAAGCTGATGATGACAGCTAATTGTAAAAAGCTGTTAATAAATCAAATAAGCTAATAAGACTAATAGGAAAATTGGGTTAAATAAATTAAAAGAGGATAATAAACAACTAAAAGACCAACATGGGAGATGGTACTGCTGTTGTGTTAGTGTCTGCGCATGGTCCTTCTCCCAGGTTCGAATCCCATATCAACCCCCTTTTTGCTTTTTATTTTTGTCAACTTAATTGTGAGATAAAAATGAGACTTGTATGAAATATGGACTTATAAAAGCTTAAAACTAAGTTGTATAAAGGCTTATAGCAGCAGACCCAAAGTAAGGGGTGTTTGGTTTTGTAGGCAATAAAGGACTAGAAAAAGCTACTACAAGCTAAAATAAGATAAAGTCTAATCTATATATCCTAAAAGCTACCAAAGGATCTAAATAAACTAATTAGGACTAAGAACTAACAAGCATTAAGCTGAAATTTGGAATAAGCACAGTGACTAAACATCCTAATGGGGCAAGTTTGAGCTAATGAAAAGGTGTTAAGAAAAATTTAAAAAAATAAAATAAAAATACAAGCTAGTAGATAAGCAACTAAATAATTACTGTACCAAATTTTAGAGCATAAGGACCTAAAACAAAGAAATTAAAAATCAAAAATAAAAGGCTGTTGGGAGATTTTAGCATGGTGCAGGGCAAAGACCAGCTAAGGGGGGTTTTTTTTAGGCCCTAAAAAACACTATCCAAAAGCTAGTAAATAAGCTAAATCTAATGAATAATAATCTAACTACACTAAAATCACTAGAGGAGTCCCCACCAAATCACACAAAGTAAATGGAGTCTCCTTAGTATATCTTCTCTGATACGATGACCTAGTAGCACGGCTGAACTGCTGACCACCAATCCGCCCAAACTTCTGGTAGTAGTCTCTCCGCCTATATGAAATATACCAGTCATAGTTCCTCTGCTCATATGCCTTTCGAGAGCCCGTTAGTTGAAATATACCAGTCATAGTTCCTCTGCTCATATACTTGGTTGATTTGCATCACATTTTTCATAATCACAATCTTGTACCAATGGATGTTTTTCCTAGATTTGCTTGAGGGCAAGCAAAGTTTAAGTGTGGGGGAATTTGATAACGCTCAGATTGTGCATGTTTCTAGTAGCGTTATGTGTGCTTTTATATATGTTATTTGGTTATATTTGCGTAATTATAGTGCTTAAACGCATCGAAAGATGTTTGCCTAGTGTTTATAACCAAGTGCAGGAAATGGAAGGAAAGTGAAGAAATGTTCAGACAAATAGAAGATTCCGTTTGATGAAGCTAAATCAGTATCTCAAGGACCTTTGAAGACCATAGTGATTGAAGAACCAAGTTCTACAAGATAAAGAAAAGAGAAGATCAAGTTTCCGTGACTCAAGAAATCCAACCGGATCGGTTACAAGTGTAACCGGATCAGTTGGAATATGACCAGAAACACCCATATGACCATCACCAACCGTTCGGTCGCCACCCGCAACCGGAACGGTTGGCCGTTTTTGTAGAAGACCAACCGGATCGGTTGGTCATATGACCGATCCGGTTGGAGAAGCTGCAGCTGCCAACTCTTCATCACTAAGCTTCCCCTTTGCATCCAAACGATTCTAGGTCATTCTCTTGGTATATTCTAGTCCCTTCCTTACTCCTTGGAGGCCAAGTTCAGCAATTAATATCCTAGGCTTTGGAACTAGTATAAATAGAGGCCATTTGTGAGCATATGAGACACACACCTCAAATACAAATCTCTCTACTCATCAAACAAAGCTTTAAGCTCTCAATTTCGTCCTTAGAAGTCCATGGAAGTTTGGAGTTCCAGAAGTTCCACATTTGGAGGCCAAATCACCAAGAAGTCTACCCTAATACTTTGGGAATCATTACTTCACCATTTGTAATCTTATTCCAAGCATTGTAAGACTTTTAATCATGTTTTCTAATGTTCAAAGTTCTGAGTTTATGTTCATGTTTGCTATGAGTGGCTAGTTTCTTTATATACTTGCTTAAATGATGTTGATTATCATATGATTAGTTAGTGATTGTGTTAACATGTTTTAATTCAATTTCAAGTTGATTTTAAGATCCAATTGTGCTAAAGTTTCGTAGTGACATTTGCTAATCAAGTTTGGCTAATTGATAGTAATCGTTGAGGTCGAAAGAACTTATTGTTATTCAACTAGTCATAATCATTTTGTCTATGGATGATTGTTTTTACCCATTATTCTTGATTATACAAAGGAACTAAGGTGTGGTTGTAATAGAAACGCTTTTTGATTATCAAATTGGATTGGTTGGAAACATCTAAAAGGTCGTAAGATTAGTTGTTGAGAATCAATTGTAGCCTTTTTGTCTATGATCGGTTACCTTTTGTATTGACCATTTCTTAAGCAATTTGATGAACAAGTGGATGTTTTTGTGTTTTTGTGTTTAAGTTTATGTATGTAGACTTATGAAACTTGAATTGATCTTGAATGTTGATAGTCAATTATTAATACAGGAATATCAAATACGAAATAAGCGAGAGATTGACGAATCGACCGTTTAGGAAAAAGGTCGACACGCAAAACCCGCAAATACTCGATAAGTGATACCGGGCAAGTGATTACCCGGGTCGTTTCCCAACGAGGTGTGAATTGACGGTGACGTTTGAGGTTTGGGATTGGATGCTTGAATACAAAGAATTTTAAATTTTGGAATTTTAAACTAAATGACGGGAATTTAAATAAAGCAAGTAAACTAAGCTAAAGCTACTACGGGAAATTTAAAGCTAATTAAAGCGTAATTAACCTAAAATCGAGACGCGTCTTTGGTCTAGCGCTTTAAAAAGTGAAAATGTAAAAATATTAACCCTACAAACTTAAAATTAATTTTCTTACATTCTAAATGACAAAAATGATTTTTGGAAAAAGCCGGTATTTTTTAGACTTATATTTTATTTATTACAATTAAAAATTATTTAAAACTAATTAAATTATAAAAAAGCAAATGGTTACTAAAAAATTCGAAACTTTTTCTAAAAATACAAGATACTATTTTGTACGTAGGAAAAATAAGCTGATGATGACAGCTAATTGTAAAAAGCTGTTAATAAATCAAATAAGCTAATAAGACTAATAGGAAAATTGGGTTAACTAAATTAAAAGAGGATAATAAACAACTAAAAGACCAACAGGGGAGATGATAATGTTGTGTTAGTGTCTGCAGCATGGTCCTTCTCCAGGTTGAATCCCATATCAACCCCCTTTTTGCTTTTTATTTTTGTCAACTTAATTGTGAGATAAAAATGAGACTTGTATGAAATATGGACTTATAAAAGCTTAAAACTAAGTTGTATAAAGGCTTATAGCGGCAGACCAAAGTAAGGGGTGTTTGGTTTTGTAGGCAATAAAGGACTAGAAAAAGCTACTACAAGCTAAAATAAGATAAAGTCTAATCTATATATCCTAAAAGCTACCAAAGGATCTAAATAAACTAATTAGGACTAAGAACTAACAAGCATTAAGCTGAAATTTGGAATAAGCACATTGACTAAACATCCTAATGGGGCAAGTTTGAGCTAATGAAAAGGTGTTAAGAAAAATTTTAAAAAATAAAATAAAAATACAAGCTAGTAGATAAGCAACTAAATAACTACTGTACCAAATTTTAGAGCATAAGGACCTAAAACAAAGAAATTAAAAATCAAAAATAAAAGGCTGTTGGGAGATTTTAGCATGGTGCAGGGCAAAGACCAGCTAAGGGGTTTTTTTTTTAGGCCCTAAAAAACACTATCCAAAAGCTAGTAAATAAGCTAAATCTAATGAATAATAATCTAACTACACTAAAATCACTAGAGGAGTCCTAAATAAGCTAAAAAGAAGCTCCTAAATGGCACTAAAAAGAGGTCAAGCTACTGTTGTAGCAAGACAGAAACAAATTTAAAAACACAAAAAGCATGACAGACTGCTTGACACTTAAAAAATGATTAAAACATTTGTTGAAAAAACTAACTTACAACTAATTAAGACTATTTCAATACCCAAAATGGGTCAATAGGTGAGCTTGACCCAAGAAACATGCAAATCCAAACACCCTTTTGGAGCTGTATTGGACCTTTTTTTGAAACTGTGAGATATGTGAAAGAATTACTAACAAAATTTTTAGCTAAAACACAAGCTTACATGAACTTAGAAACCCACTTTTAACAAACTTGATCACTAATGCATTCAAATAAAAAAAATTGGCAGATTCTTAAAATAATTTGCAAAACTTAGAAATTTAAATTACTGAAATTAAATTTGCATTGAAAAGTAAAGTACAAGGAAAGTAAATGATAGGAAAACTAAAAATGGAACTAGAACTTCAAATTCTAGACAAAGTTACAATTTATCCCTAATTGCCTATTTATACTAGTCTAAAAAAATGGTCTTCAATTGCTTGTGTGTTTCTTTACTGAGACAGAAGTGAGAGATGGGCTTCTTGTGTTTCTTTTCTTCAATCTTGACCGTTCATTTAATCTTGGGCACCAAGGGTTTCCATCTGAGTCGTCCCTTTTTGAGCTCCAATGAGATTACATGGGATTGCCAGCTTGGCACATGACCCATGTGGGTTTTGAGGGCTTGAAAGGGACTTGGGGAAAGACAAGGTGGGTGTGGGGTTTGTGCATTTAGGCCAAAGAGGGTGAAGCGGGGATTTGGGTTTTGTTTTCTTTGTTTTGGGTAAAGGGTAGAGAAGAGGTCCAAAAAGTATGGGAGGTTCAAATGGTTATAAAAGGGGTTCAAAAATAGTTTAAGGTTTTTATTTTTAAAAAGTAAATAAAACTTGTATTTTGTGGTTTTTGATTTAAAACTCTTTTTTTTAACAAGAAAACAATTTTAATAAAAATTGTTTTTAAAAATAATTGTTGGTAAAAATATGGTTTAGAAGGGTAAACATCGGAATTTGGATTTTTGGTTTAGGGTCAATTTGGTAATTTGGGTTCGGGTTCAAAGGTAAAATGAAAATTAGGGTTTAGGGTTATGTTTTGAGTCTGATTCCCAAGCTCACTCCCAAAAATGTATCCCGGGCTCCGAAAATGTAGAAAATCTGCTTCCGGCTCCATCTACAAAGCAAGTTTTCCAATCCGAGCTCATTTATGTCCGTTTTTGCCCTGTTTTCGATCCTTTGTACCTGAAACACATAAAAAACACATTCCAAGGATATTTGCAGCATAATTGGTTATATTTCCGTGTTTTTAGACGTTTTTGTGGTCTTAGATGGGTAAAAATGATGAGTGAATAAGCACTCGTCAAATGTATTGGTTAAACGTAATGCTTGTTTTTATGAACTAAAATCTTGACGAAGGTTTAACTTGTAAGAACAATAGATTAGTCCACCAACTAATTATCATAACCAACATGTTAAGAGGTTAACACAATCACATTAATCTATGATATGAAACTAGTTTAAGCAAGTGTAGTTTTTAATCATCTGAATTTCATTATATCTATTTGCTTTGTTATATGTTTTGGATAGACTCTGTTGATTCAAACTTGTGTTTAGATTCACTCAAATCCTGCTTGAGCGATCCGACTTACCTTCATAATCTTGCTATAACGGACGAGTAAACTTGCTCGTATGTGTTATTGGTAATATTGGTAATTCACCTTTTATAAATTTAAAACTTGTACACACCCAACACATCAAGTTTTTGGCCCATTTAGGGGATTTGATTGTGTTTAAGCAAATTTTGAATTTCCTCAGTCGATTCAACCAAAATTTTCTCTCGAAACCTTAGGATCCGGTTGTCCTTCAACTGAATCGGTTACGATTTTACCCATAACTCAGCTGGTCTAACCGATCGGTCGCAACCCGCAACCGATCCGGTTACCCATTCGACCCGAAAACTGTTTTAGTTGTTTGTCAGGTGTGTTTAGATATTTCTGGATTCTCTAGGACATTGTATGAACACTTTCGGCGTGCGGAATAGAACCAATTACACCTCTTACCAACCCCGAACGTTTGATTCGAAGAAGAAGAAGAACACTTTTCATACCATTGGAAAATCGTGTACCAAGAGTACCAAACCCACCATTTGATAACCTCGTAGAAGCCAAAGTTGTTTACAACCCTTTCACCAATTTACCTTTTCCCATGGCGGACGATCAACCCATGTGGGGAACCAACCGAGCTGTAGCACCAACTCCCGGAAGTGTTATTGTTGCTATCAATCTTGGTGACAACTTCACCGTGAAGGGACATCACCTTTCTATGATCAAAGACCGTCAATTCGATGGCCGTGCGCGGGCGATCCGCCAGCACATTGCGAATTCATCGAAATCTGCGGCATGTTCCGTTATGGCGACACCGATGTCAATGCCATCAAACTCAAACTTTTCCCATCATCACTCGCCGGAGATGCTAAAGTATGGTACAATGAATTAACCCGAGGAATCATCAATACTTGGGAGGAGATGAGGCAAGCTTTTGTAAGCCGATTCTTCCCACCTGCGTTGATCGATTAATGGGAGAAATTCGATGCTTTCACCCAAAACCCAAGCGAATCACTTGTCGAAGCTTGGCTTCGAATGAAAGATTTGCTTTGTAGTTTTCATGGACATGGACTATCCAAAGGAACCATTATCCAAATCTTTTACCATGGACTAGATGAAATCTCTCAAGGCATCCTTGATCTTTGGAGAATTTTCTCTATAAGACTCCCAACGATGCATATCAATTGCTCGAAGATCGAGTACTTCTCAAACTTGATTGGTCCAAAGATTCCAAAACCAAACCTCTCCGAAAAACGGTTGCTTTTGTCGAAAGCATCGATGCTTCAAAACTCATGGAGAAGATGGAAGCGCTAACCTCAAAAATCGACTCGCAATACAAAGATATCAAATATGAAATGAAGGAAATGCGAGACGGATGTAACAATTGTGGAGGAAATCATCCATCGTCTGAGTGCGACGATAAGCCTATGGGTGGACCGAAGGAAGGTGAAGCGAATTACGCTCAAGGAGGATACCGTGGAGGAGGATATCGTAGTAATTATTATGGTCTAAATTCTGGAAATTGGCAAGATCGCCGACCAAGGGATGAAAACCGTGATTCTCAACCACGAACTGACGATCCACCACGACAAAACCAGACAAAAGTTGGAAGAAACCGAATTCGAGAAAACCATGAGAGAATTCATGGCTGCTCAAAAATCTTCAAATGATTTTATCAAAAATCAATTTTTCAATCTCAAAGCCAAAGTTGAGCAAGGACAGAAAAATCATCAAGCATCTATCCAAGATCTTGAAAACAAGTTTGGCATACTTTCTGACCAACATTCCTCTAGACCATCTAATTCATTGCCAAGTAATACCCAATCCAACCCAAAACCATCAAATGATAAGACGTACCGTCCACCACAAACAAGAAATGAGCATATCAATGATGTCTTCACAAGAAGTGGTCTCTCGTACGATCCACCACCAAATCCTAATGAAAATACACCTGTCACCATTGATAGTGAGGATGAAACCGAGGACCCAAACACAACTCAAACCACCAAAAAGAAAAACATTCCATCCGTCAAGGCATATACACCTAAGATTCCTTATCCTCAACGCCTGAAGAAAGAAAAGATGGAAGAGCGTTATAAGAAGTTTATTGAAATCATCAATGAGGTTAGACTCAATGTTCCTCTCGTTGATGTCTTAGCCGGAATGCCCAATTACGGGAAATTTTTGAAAGAACTTCTTAATAACAAAAGCAAGCTTGAGCAAATATCAGCTACTTTCCTTAACGAAGAATGCTCAGCTATTGTCCAAAACAAGATCCCACCAAAAATCGGAGATCCTGGGAGCTTTCTTATTCCATGTACTTTCGGGAATAATGTTAAATGTGATGCTTTGGCGGATCTTGGCGCAAGTATCAATTTGATGCCTTATTATTTGTATTCCAAGTTGTGCAACAACATGACTGAAACCAACAAAGATTAGCATCAGATTAGCAAATCATTCCTATCAATATCCTGTGGGTATTGCCGAGAATATGCTCGTTCAAGTCGTTAAATTCATTTTTCCCGTGGACTTTGTGATCTTGGAAATGGAAGAAGATAGTAAAGTTCCACTCATCTTAGGGAGACCTTTCCTAAATACGGCTGATGCAATCATCAAAGTAAAAGGAAAAGAACTCAACCTTGGAGTTGGAGAAGATCGAATCACTTTTCTAATCGATAAAGCGGTCGCTAGCCGCATTCGATGATGACACTTGTTTTAACATCGATATCATTGATGAAGTCAGCGATGAAGAATTGGGCGCATTACTTAACGAATCCGACCCATTCATGACTACTTCTGGAAAAATCAATGAAACAGACTTTGACAAAGAGTTTGATGATTTCATGAAAGTAGAATTGAATGTGATAACTTCGAAGAAGAAGAAGAAATGGAGGAAGAGGAAGAAATTTTGAAGAAATAACCTTCAATAACGAGATCGAATTAAATCATCTATTGAAGAACCACCCACAGATCTCGAACTCAAACCTCTCCCAAATCATCTTGAATATGCTTTCTTGGAGGAAAACTCACTTCTTCCAGTAGTCATATCTTCATTGCTCGAGGATAGTGAGAAAGAAAGTATAGTTTCGTCCTCAAAATCACAAACAAGCTTTTAAGCTTGGAAAACATTCGACATCCTAGAATTAGTCCTAATTTCTGCAAACACAAAATCAATTTTGAAGAAGGGATTAAACCAGTGGTAGAACGTCAACGTCGACTCAATCCCAACATGAAAGAAGTTGTTAAAAAGGAAATCATAAAACTTCCGATCTTTGGAATCATTTACCCAATTGAGGATAGCCCTTGGGTAAGTCATGTTCCTTTGTGTTCCCATGAAAGGAGGAATGATGGTTGTGACTAATGAGCGAAATGAACTAGTTCCAACTAGAAATGTCCTGGTTGGCATTTGTATTGACTATCGTAAGTTAAACAAAGCCACCGGAAAAGATCACTTTCCACTCCCGTTCATGGATCAAATGCTTGAAAGACTGGCAGGAAATAAATTCTTTTGTTTCCTCGATGGATTTTCGGGATATTTCCAAATTCCTATCGATCCTAACGATCAATAAAAGACCACTTTCACTTGTCCTTTTGGAACCTACGCGTATCGGCGTATGCCTTTTGGCCTTTGCAATGCACCTGCGAATTTTCAAAGGTGTATGATCGCCATATTCCAAGACATGCTAGAAACCTCCATGGAAGTTTTCATGGTTGACTTTTCAGTCTTCGGAGACTCATTTGAAGCTTGTCTTTCTAATCTCGATAAAATGATCGAAAGATCTGTGCACATCTTGTTCTTAAGCGGGAAAAATGTCACTTTATGGTACCCGAAGGAATTGTGCTTGGCCACAAAATCTCAGTCAGGGAATGGAAGTAGACAAAGCAAAGGTCGATGTCATCTCGAAACTTCCACCACCAACTAACGTCAAAGCCGTTAAGTTTTTAGGACATCTTTGGTTTTACCACCGATTTATCAAAGATTTTTCAAAAATATCTCGTCCGATGACAAAACTTCTTGAGAAAGAATCTATCTTTGACTTCAATGATTGCATAAAGCTTTGAAACACTAAAATCTCAACTTACTAGTGCTCCAATCATGGTTTCACCTAATTGGTCACTACCCTTGAACTTGTAATGCGGCCAAGCGATTTTGCTATTGGAGCCGTATAAGGCCAACGTGAAGGAAAACACTTTCAGCCTATATATTTTGCTTGGAAGACACTAAATAGTGCTCAGAAAAATTATACCGTCACCGAAAAGGAATTCGGTGTCGTTTTGCATTCGACAAATTCGATCCTACCTCGTGCTCTCAAAAGCAGTCGTTTTACCGATCATTCAGCTCAAGTATCATTCACCAAGCAAGATGTTAAACCACGTCTTATTCGATGGATTTTTCTACTCCAAGAATTTGACATCGAAATCAAAGATAAGAAAGGGCGAGAAAATCTTGCTGCGATCACTTATCTCGTCTAGAAAATCGATCTTAAGGAATTAAAGAAGAAATCGATGACTATTTCCCGATTAAACTCTCATGACCATCGATGGAGCCGGCGATCCTTGGTTTCTTGACTTTGAACTACCTGCGGGAGGAATTCTCAGAAAAGGACTAACTCATGCTCAAAGAAGCAAATTCTTTTCGAAACTCAAATACTATTTTTGGGAAGAACCATATCTTTTCAAAATGTGTCTGACGGAATGATCGAAGATGTGTTTCAGGTTCGAAACCCGCAAGATTCTTGGCGAATGTCATCATGGCCCAACCGGGGACATTATAGTCCTTCCACCACAGCTAAAAAGTTTTTGATCTTTGGATTCTATTGGCCAACAATATTCAAAGAAGCACATACACTCGTTCAAAATTGTGGCGCTTGCCAAGGACCACCAATCTCTCTTGAAGAGATGAAATGCCATTAACAAGTATCCAAGTGTGTGAAATATTCGATATTTGGGGAATAGATTTCATGGGACCTTTCCTAAATCCCACAAATTCGAATACATTCTCGTTGCTATAGATTATGTGTCCAAATGGACAGAAGCTGAAGCTTTACCAACAAACAATGCTCGTCGTCGTTAATTTCCTCAAAAGCTTTTAAGCTCGTTATGGAATTCCAAAGGCCTTGATAAGCGATCGAGGAACTCATTTCTGTAACCAACAAATGGAGAAAAACATGAAAAGATATGGAGTTCATCACAGTTAGCGATGCCTATCATCCACAAACCGTGGTCAAGTTGAAAATACCATGAGCTCTCAAAAGAATACTAGAAAAGCGGTGAAGGACAATCCTTGATGTGGGCAAAGAAACTTGGCGATGCTCTGTGGGCATTTCGTCGGCTTATAAAACTCAATTAGCACAACTCATACAGACTCTTGTATGAAAAGACTTGTCATTTGCCGTTCGAAGTTGAACATCGTGCTTATTGGGCTCTCGGCTGTAACACCGATCTCAAAATAGGCGGAGAAAAGAGATTCTGCAATTGCACGAACTCGATGAATTAAGACTCCACGCTTATGAAAATTCCAAACTGTATAAAGCTAGAACAAAAGCTTATCACGATAAAAGCTACGAGTTGAAAAGAATTCAAAGCCGAAGATAAAGTTTGCTTTTCAACATGAAATTCAAATTCAAAGCTCCTAAATTACAACCAAAATGGTTTGGACCATATATCGTTAAACATGGATATCCATCCGGGTATGTCGAACTTTATGACAAACAGGGTGGAAGTTTCATTGTTAATGGTTTCCAAGGAACAATTTGTGGACGATATTGAAGCTACTTGTGAAGAATTCATGTACATCCCCGAACTTTTCAAAATGTTCAAGGCTGCTCTTGTGGCCAAATGAATTGGGAAGATTGAGTCGGTGATGACTTCGGTAATAAAACAAGCGCTTCTCGGGAGGCAACCCGTGTGTTTCAGATTTGATTTTCTATGGTCACTCCCCAAAGTTTTAACCTTTAGTTGAACTTAAGTGTGGGGGGTGCTACCTTTTAATAAAACCTTTTGTTTGTTTATAAGATTTTGTGCAGGTAATAATTTCTCCAGTGGACGCCTGGAATGAAGAAGAATTTTAAGCTGACAACTCATTGACATATCTGGTTTCATCTCTATTTTCCCTATTTCTATGCTTTGAAGTTCGTTTTTCATTGAGGACAATGTCTAACTTAAGTGTGTGGGGGTAAATAGGAAAAATTAGAGTTTTCATGCTTAAATTTTTAATTTTGTTTGCCCTTGTGATCTAGTTGTTTTCATGCTTTTAGGATTATCTATTAGAATAACTGGATCAATCCACTGGTAAAAGCGGTAATATTTGAAACTTCGAGATGTGTTTCGATTACTATTGCAATCCATTATGGGATCGATAAACATTTGCTAGCACATATTATACCCTTTTCACTAAATTGTGAGGATTTGAAGCCTGTTCTATAAAAGCATACATCTTTTATGCTTGAATATTTTGCTATGAGTGTGCCGGTGATTTTATTTATTCTAGAACTTGTACTTGTAAATCATTACAGACCGCAGTGAGATCAGATTCGTGTGATATAAGTGAATTCGTGTGATAAAGAGGCACCTTAGGATTTAACCCAAATGGCCTTCCATTTTTCATATCATGATATATTAGCTATCCGCATTGGTTAGTTAACCACCCACATGGACCCATTTGTAGTGCTCATGTTTAGCACTAGATACCCCTAGTTACACCTTCTGAGCCATCCTTTTCATTTTTGCTTCACCCAGAAAATACAAAAAGATTTTGCACTTTAAACCTTAGCCTAACCCGTATCAATGTCTAAACGGTTGGTTGCTAGTCACCTGGAAAGCGAAGATTGTTCAAATGATTACGAGTACCATATCTCGTGAGATTGATTGAGCCATGCATTATGTTATGTTCAAAAAAAAAAAAAAAGTGTGTTGAAAGTATGAAAATAATAGCCAGTGTGCTATGATCAAAGAACAATTGTCATGGCAAATCAAAAAGCTGTGGAAAGCGGAAAAGAAGAAATTGAAGCTATAATCATTTATTTGGTTCGTGGAATATTTGGTAGCTAGCAACACGGATATTAGACTTGATTTCATTTTTTATTTTATCACCAATTTCATATACATTCCCATGCCTTATCCATACCCTTAACCATTAGCCTATCATTATAACTCGAATAAAACTCCTCTTTAGATGTTTTTACTTGGTGCTCACGCCACGTCGGTGGAGTTTTGTTTTTTGTATAAGCTTATGGTAATAATCTAATCATGACTGAGCAATGAGTGTGATTTATCTTGTTACTCCATTAAATATGAGTGATTAAGTGAATTATATTTCGTTCCTTTTTCGTGAGGTGTTTTGAAATGTTAATCATGCAAGAAAATCATTGGATATTGTCAAACATCTTGATGTTTCACCTTTATAAAGCATAATTGATGAATCCTCTTTCGTATTTATACTTGGTTGATTTGCATCACATTTTTCATAATCACAATCTTGTACCAGTGGATGTATTTCCTAGATTTGCTTGAGGGCAAGCAAAGTTTAAGTGTGGGGGAATTTGATAACGCTCAGATTGTTCATGTTTCTAGTAGCGTTATGTGTGCTTTTATATATGTTATTTGGTTATATTTGCGTAATTATAGTGCTTAAAAGCATCGAAAGATGTTTGCCTAGTGTTTATAACCAAGTGCAGGGAAACGGAAGGAAAGTGAAGAAATGTTAAGCAAATAGAAGATTCCCGTTTCAGTGAAGCTAAATCAGTATCTCAAGGACCTTTGAAGACCATAGTGATTGAAGAACCAAGTTCTACAAGATAAAGAAAAGAAAAGATCAAGTTTCCGTAACTTCAGGAAATCCAACGGATCGGTTACAAGTGTAACCGGATCGGTTGGAATATGACCAGAAACACCCAGATGACCATCACCAACCGTTCGGTCGCCACCCGCAACCGGAACGGTTGGCCGTTTTGAAGACCAACGGATCGGTTGGTCATATGCCGATCCGGTTGGAAAGCTGCGGTGCCAAATCTTCATCACTAAGTTTCCCTTTGCATCCAAACGATTCTAGGTCCTTCTCTTGGTATATTCTAGTACCTTCCTTACTCCTTGGAGGCCAAGTTCAACAATTAATACCCTAGGCTTTGGAACTAGTATAAATAGAGGCCATTTGTGAGCATATGAGACACACACCTCAAATACAAATCTCTCTACTCATCAAACAAAGCTTTAAGCTCTCAATTTCGTCCTTAGAAGTCCATGGAAGTTTGGAGTTCCAGAAGTTCCACATTTGGAGGCCAAATCACCAAGAAGTCTACCCTAATACTTTGGGAATCATTACTTCACCATTTGTAATCTTATTCCAAGCATTGTAAGACTTTTAATCATGTTTTCTAATGTTCAAAGTTCTGAGTTTATGTTCATGTTTGCTATGAGTGGCTAGTTTCTTTATATACTTGCTTAAATGATGTTGATTATCATATGATTAGTTAGTGATTGTGTTAACATGTTTTAATTCAATTTCAAGTTGATTCTAAGATCCAATTATGCTAAAGTTTCGTAGTGACATTTGTTAATCAAGTTTGGCTAATTGATAGTAATCGTTGAGGTCAAAAGAACTTATTGTTATTCAACTAGTCATAATCATTTTGTCTATGGATGATTGTTTTACCCATTATTCTTGATTATACAAAGGAACTAAGGTGTGGTTGTAATAGAAGCGCTTTTTGATTATCAAATTGGATTGGTTGGAAACATCTAAAAGGTCGTAAGATTAGTTGTTGAGAATCAATTGTAGCCTTTTGTCTATGATCGGTTACCTTTTGTATTGACCATTTCTTAAGCAATTTGATGAACAAGTGGATGTTTTGTGTTTAAGTTTATGTATGTAGACTTATGAAACTTGAATTGATCTTGAATTGATTGGTTAAACGTAATGCTTGTTTTTATGAACTAAAATCTTGATGAAGGTTTAACTTGTAAGAACAATAGATTAGTCCACCAACTAATTATCATAACCAACATGTTAAGAGGTTAACACAATCACATTAATCTATGATATGAAATTAGTTTAAGCAAGTGTAGTTTTTAATCATCTGAATTTCATTATATCTATTTGCTTTGTTATATGTTTTGGATAGACTCTGTTGATTCAAACTTGCGGTTAGATTCACTCAAATCTCTGCGAACGATCCCGACTTACCTTCATAATCTTGCTATAACGGACGAGTATACTTGCTCGTATGTGTTATTGGTAATATTGGTAATTCACCTTTTATAAATTTAAAACTTGTACACACCCAGCACATCAATTACTGATTTCATGCGACAAGATTTCAACCCGTTTCGAAAGCATTAACCTTATTCCATTCGCCTCATATTTATATATGTATTTTCGGTTAGTTATGCTCATATATTTGTTACATGACTCAAATTATGGAGACACAAGAGTGAATGAGATTAGTGTTGTAAAAAGCGGTCTAGGCGGCCGCCTAGGCGCTAGTCGGTTCCCATCCGCCCCGATTTTCACCAAATCGGTCAAGTTAGGCGTTTTGGTCAAAAGGCGGTCAACGAACCGCCTAGGCGGGTCAAATCGGGCTAGGCGGGTCGGGTCGGTCAACTAAAAAAACCCGGTCAACACTTTAATAATTTTAGATCTAGGGTTTTTAGGATCCCGCCTCTCTCTTTTTTCCTGACCCCGCCTCTTTTTCACAAACTTACCTTTCCATAACATGTATTTTCGAATTAGGAGCACCCTCTTTTGATTCAAAAGGTATGTTCTTATTTCAATTAAAACCCCTCTTCTTATTCCGAACTTCGATTAGAAATTGATTGATGTTTCATGTTTATTGATTGTGTTTCGTGGGTTTTATTGATGTTTTAGTTCCGAAATTATTGTGTGTTTTGGTTTCCAATTTAAAATGGTTTCCGATTGAAATTTGGTGGGTTTTATTTCTGATTGAAACTTTGGACTGCAACAATAATGGTGGTAGGTAGAAGGTATTTAATGCATTTCTTTTTATAAAACAAGTGGGTCAACTAAACAAGTGATGAAATAAAATTGTATTTATTGCATTGTTGAAGATTACGAGTAATTGGGACATCATTGTTTTTTCTTAAGCAAATCGATAGTTATTAATGTATTAAATTAAATATTGCATTAACTAGCATACATTGATATCAAAAGTGAGTGTAACATGATTATTCTTTCTTTATAATTATAGATTAACTAAACATGTCATCGACACCTCAATCTAAAGAATCTACCGTGTCTACCAACGTCACTCACCCACGTAAACGAAATTCGACTGACGTTGGGTGGGAATTTGGAATACTAGCGGATCCAAATGACCCGGATAAAGTCCAATGTTTGAAATGTAAGAAAGTGGTGTCGGGAGGAGTTTATAGAATGAAACAACATATTGTGGGTATAATCGGAAGTGTAAGGGCTTGTAAATTGTCATCCAATGAAGATAAAATCAAATGTCGAAATGCTCTTAATGAGGCCCAAAACAAAAAGAAGGCCAAACAAGATCATTATGATGCTTTAAGAGCGGAAGTGAATATTAGTAATGATGAAACGATCGACCTTGATGAAATGAAAGATAGTTTTGGAAACTTGAAACCACCTAAGTCTTTTGGTCCTATTGATAGATTTGCAAAATCCGTAGATAAAGGCACGAGCAAACAAGCTAACTTTTTTAATGTTATAAAAAAAGAACAAATGATCGCCTACAAAGAATATATTTGTAGGTGGGCTTATGAATGTGCGATCCAATTTCATGTTTTCGAAAAGGATAGCTTTGTAAAGGTAATGCAAGCAGTTGGTCAATTTGGACCTAATGGTCCACCTCCTACTAGATATGAGATGGGGGATACTTTTCTAAAAAAAGAGGTTGAAAGAATAAAAAGCTTGATGACAAAATATGAAGAAGAATGGGAAAGAATTGGATGCTCAATTATGACGGATGCATGGTCCGATAGAAAAAGAAGAAGCATCATGAATTTGTGTGTGAATTCAAAGTTAGGTACCGTTTTTATTGGTGCTAAAGATTGTTCGGATCAAGCTCACACAAGCGAGCACATATTTGAGTATGTTGATAAATGCATTGAAGTTGTTGGTCCCGAAAATGTCGTTCAAGTTGTGACCGATAATGCCTCTAATAATATGGGAGCGCCAAAGTTGTTGCATGAGAAAAGACCAAAAATATTTTGGACATCATGTGCGACTCATACAATTAATCTTATGCTCGAAGGTAATAATTATTTTTACTTTTGTTATATTTATACTTGTTTTTAATTTTTCATAACAGTAGACATTAGCATTAGTTATAAGTTAGTAACATTGATTTAAAAGTAGAAATATTTTCATTACACTATTACACTAAGTTAGTAACATTTATTTAAAAGTAGTATTTTTTCATTACACTATTACAGTAAGTAACATTGATTTAAAAGTACATTTAGTGTTAATTTGTAAATTTTGTTCTAGTGTTTATAAATTTATTTCTTTTTGAAGCTATTGGTGGGCTACCTAGGTACAAGAAAACACTTGATTAAGCGAAAATGCTAACGGTGTTTATTTATGCCCACCACAAGACATTGGCTTTGATGAGGCATTTCACTAAGAAAAGAGATATAGTGAGACTGGGAGTTACAAGATTTGCTTCCGGATTTCTCACTTTACAAAGTTTGAACGAAAAAAAATCGGAGCTAAGAAAAATGTTTTGTAGTGAAGAGTGGGAGAAGTGTAAATTCTTAAAAACGGTTAAAGGAAAACCGTTTATGCATTGGTGCTAAATGCTGCATTTTGGACGGGTGTAACGACATGCTTGAAAGTTTTTGCACCATTAGTTAAAGCTCTTCGTATGGTCGATGCGGATTGGAAGCATTCCATGGGTTTTATATATGGTGAGCTAAGAAAGGCTACACAGGAAATAAAAGGTGTATTGAACGATAATGAAAATGCATACAAGCCCATTTTGGATATCATTGAAAAAAAGTCATCAAATAGGCTTGACACGTGCCTACATATGGCGGCCTACATTTTAAACCCTTTTTATTATTATTATGATCCGTTGGCCAAACTAGATGTAGAAGCTAATGATTCGATTGTTGAGATTCTTGGTGTTTTATTTCCCTGAGATTATGAGCTTCAAGACCATATCAATACGGTTGAATTGCCAATGTACAAGAATAAGCTTGAAAATTTTGACCGAGCGATCGCGATTAAAGCATGTGCGGTGAACAATGAGAAGTTTGATCCGGGTAATGCAAACTTTAATCAATTTTTTAGAACTAAAATTTAGATTTATCAATATATTAATATGTTTGTTTTCGAATTATAGTAAATTGGTGGGATAGTTATGGTGGCTCGGCTCCTAATTTTAAAAGGATTGCTATAAGTATACTTTCTTTAACCATTAGTTCATCGGGATGTGAAAGAATTTGGAGCATATTTGAAGGGGTTAGTAACTTCTAATCTTAAGTAATTTAACAAATATATACAATATATTCATTTATTTACTTAAATATATTATTACTTGATTTGAACTTCGTAGGTGCATACGAAAAAAAGAAATAGACTAGAGGTAGCAAAAATGAACAATCTTGTTTATGTTCAAGCTAATGCACATTTAACGGAAAGTAACAAGAAAAGAAAGGAAAGAAATCATGAACTACTTCTAGGAGAAGATGCAAGTGAGGCACAAGAATGGATTGTTGATGGTGATGATGCACATTGGGAGGCGGTTAGTGAAGCCTTGGGTGTCGAAGATGAATTAAGGCCTCGGACAAGTGCTAGAAGGAAAGAAAGAGAACTTTTTGATGATGATTTCATGTCGGGAAGTGAGGAGGAAGTAGATGAGGAGATTGAATACGAATCGGATGATGCTCAAATCATGGAACAATATGGTCAAGATGATAATAGATCATGAATCTAATATTTATGTTTCAAGTATTTAAAGTAATATGTTAACGTTTGAAGTTTTAACTACTTGAATTTTTATGTTTATGTGTTTATTTTGCAACTTCAAACTATATGAAGTTTGAACTATTTGAATTTGAAGTATTTTGTTATGTTACATATATTATTTATAATATTTATATATAAAAAATTCCAAACCGCCTCCGCCTCGACGGTGGTCGACCGCCCGACTAGCACCTAGCAAGTTTTGAAACATTGAATGAGATACCTCTAAATCGATTATGATGGGTCGAGAAATCCAACAGAATGTTAGGGCCGAAGAAGCACGAAAAGAACACACGAACAATTCCTTTCGAAACCAACAATACCCGCGATCACCTCAAGTCGAACCACCACGAATTCTATCACCACCTTGTACCTTCTTCGTGTCACTCAACTGGTGGAGAGGAAATAGACTGCCAATTTACTATGTGTGTTTTTAGGGTTGTATGAGAAAAATACAATGTGAAAATTGGTTATAATATAAATGGGATGGAGTGGAGAAGTTGTTGCCGATTCATTAGGAGACTTAATCTCCTCAAATATTTTCCAAACTTAGAGATTCTTATCTTCAATTGCAATGTGTACACAATAAGGAAAAAGGACCCGACCTTAGCACCTGGGACACATGACATACGCGAGTGACAAGTTTATTCTAAGTGTATGGTCGCTTTACTTGTGACATAGGCTAAGTTTGATTAAATAAAAAAAATTAAATACATAGGAACTAAGGAAAATAATGCACACGATTTATCATAGTTAAGTTAGGATTGTCGTTTATATATTGAGTTATATACATATAACATATAGTTGCGTCGATAATTGTTTTGCTCAGAAACTTAGTTCAAAATTTCAAATTAGACGTAAAATGTGAAACCGAAATTTAGGGTTTTACAACAAGGCTCATTATCACGCATCTAGGAGAGTTTGTTATCCAATCAAAGATCATAACCGACTAAAATATCGGGGCTATGGTTTTGATACCGAGGATTACCCTGAAATCAACCAGAACTCAATGGCCATTCATTATAAAAAGAAGGCAGTTCCCTATTAAACCATGTTATGCGATGACTATCAACAAAAGTCAAGGTCAATCGCTTGATTTTGTAGGCATGTATTTGCCAGCACTCGTATTCAGCCACGGACAACTTTATGTCACGTTATCTAGGGTCGCAAGCCTAGAAGGACTGAAAATTCTAATGGTAGAGGACAGCGACACGACCTGAAAGCATCACACAAGGAATATAATGTATAAACAAGTCTTTAATAACCTTAATGAACACCTCAAGGTATGCGTAATAATTATGTATTAACAACAAACTGTTTATCCTTCATCAACAAAATACCCAAACTAGAAATCAATTGGCTTTTCTGGTTTAATCAATTAATTCGAATTAACATTTATCTCTTAGCCTTTTAATGCGATTAATCAATGGCAGATATCATAAACAAAGCAACTAAATCACATTCCACACTAATCACAAACAATAGCAGGTAACGTAAATAAAGGGAAACCTGATAAGGGTATCTTACATTGCTCATTTGGAATCGACTAATTATGCAAGGCCATTGAAAAATATGTGCGCTAGCAAATGCAATCGGCAACCAGCTACTTAGGGTTCCAATTACTAACAAGTGTTTGGTGAAAGTGAAATACCGATGTATTAGGGATGAAAATGAAATAGTCTAACCAAAATATTTACTACTTGAATGATAGTATAATAGTATTTAATCACTTAAATTTATCAAAATATAATTATATGATAATAATATGTTTATATAATAAACCAAATCCTTAAATAAAATTTCATCCATTTTGGAACATATTATTTACTTTAAATGTATTAGCTGAGCTCACTAATTTTTCGAGTGGAAATTTTGTATGCAGTATGTTCGCATGAGGCGATGAAGAAATTGAAGAAGCTAAAAATCTACATTTTGTGCATGAAGAAAATCAAATGTGTGTTTGCTACTTTATGATACACGTGCTCATAACAATACTCGCGCATGTACTTGATGTCTTTAATGTGAAATCCATGTATTTACAAAATCTTCCTAACTAATAAAACTTTGTTTTTGGTATGGTTTATGTTTGGCGGTCAAGTATCGAACCAACAATACTTACGATGTTCGAAGCCCGTGTATCGCACGGGCTATGCTGCCTTGTTTATAGGAATGATCTAAGAGTATATGTAATAATCCGGCCTACAAATAACTTTTTTCTTTTTTTACAATCAATTTTTCAATAAATCTTTATCTTTTAAAAGATCATTTTACAATCTAACTCCAATGCACAAAAGTCTTTTCCAATCAAGTTATATTTAATGAGGAGTGTGAAATAAAAGTTCAACAAGTGATCATTTATGTCTTCAAATGCTTGTAATCAAGGTTGCAAAAATCGCGAATCGGTAGTCGGGCGGTCGACCACCTTGTAGCTTGTAATCGGTCTAGCAGGGATTAATCGGATTGGCATTTTTAGAAAATTTTAGGTGTTTCCGCCAAGTTTTGTGTATTTTTGGCGAGTTTTATGTATTTTCGGCAAGAATCTTTCTGAAAAAAAACTTGTAATAAACTAATACGGTTATTATAAGTGATCAAAATAAGTTTACGGTGAGTTTTGGGTACTTCTGGAAAGATTTGTGGGTTTCCGGGAAGTTTGACCATCATTGACCGCCGTTGATCACCGTTGACCACGGTTGACCTATTTTTTTGACCCAGTTTCATAAATCGGCAAGGTTGGTGACCCTGTAGCGCCTAAGCGGCGATTAATCGGCCTTGTAGACCTTCTTTTGCAACACTACTTGTAATACTACAAGTCATTTTGCTAAAAGTTTTTATTCAAGCTTTGCTTGCATTGCAACAAGTCATTCAGATAGCTTTTTGAAATGGTGTCAAGTCTTTGCTCAAGCTACCATTACGTATGCTCTAACAATGCTATTAACAGTTAAAAAATAAGCTTTATTTGAAAAAAAATTTAATAAAAGCTCATGGAATCAACAATCTTTTTTCAAACAGTACTTGAAGTAGCTTTTGAAAGTGTATGTTTTTTAGATGGTTAAATACGTTAATACTATCGAGATAACATTAGGATCTTTGTTTGCAAGGCCATTTATGTCATTCACAGCCATAACCTCGGGTTCTAACTACTTTGCCAGACATATTTCGTAAAAAATTAAAATAAAATAAAATAAATAAAAAATCAAATTCAGGTTTATAAACTCCAATCACTATGAGCTTATATCTAAAACTCCAACTATAGCTAGTTTCCCAAACACACTAACAACCACGAGGTAAATTCTACCGAAAGCAGCACTATTAAGTTATAAGATTTAACTGCGTACCATAATGAATTCTTTTTGTAGTTTACCAAGCTTATAATTGATTATCATTATGCGAAAGTTATTACGCGAAATGTTTATTGTGATTTAGATCTTCAGTTGTAACTCATTCTTGACAAGTAGTGACTAATATCTATATTAAATTAAAATTAAGTTCGAGTTAGTGACAAAGTGGTGGTGATCTCGGCCATTACATTATTGTTTTAACTTAGGAAAACCCGATACACTATGTTGCTTGACTTCTTTGAATTGATATTCTTTACAATTTATCTTATCAAACATCTTGCTAAAAATAAAAGACATATACTCTCTTTTCTTCTGTCTGAATCGATATTATTCCATTCCAATTCCTTCCCGATACCTCTAAATATCGAATTGGATCCTAAATTGACGGGTTAGGTTGTAAACATCACTTAACTCAAGTTAGGAAATTATGAACTATTAAATTTGATACAATAACTTAAATCAAAATAATTTCTTTTGATTTGAACCATTAGATCAAATATAATGACTAATAATACCCTAACTTGAGTCAAGTTCTGCGGATCATTGCACTTAAAATACAAAGATCCATGTCATCGACTATTCACACTTAGCAAAACCAACCCCATAAGACAAAGATTGTTGCAGAAGGGTCCCCAAAAGTTTGTGGATCAAATCAACTCCTTCCACTAATTCTGTATTTAGTAGTGCTTTACATCAAATGACTAACACGTCCACGTCGTTATAAAGAGAAATATAGAAGACGATATTATTGGTATCGCGACTATACAAGCATGTCAAAAGATGACCAGCATGACGTGCCTAACTTTTTACTCGTGATTTCCCATCAACTCGTGCTTGTTTACATGTGAATTTAAGTATGTATAAGGTATGTAATGTAAGGTTTCATTTGTGTTTTTTTTAAATAAGTATGTTTTTCTTCTTTTCACTTCTTTCGTATACGAAAATGCAGATGTCTTATTTATTTATTTATTTATTTTACTAATACAAGCTTTTTTTTTTATTATTTCTTACCTTTTCAAAAATTAGAAATAAACTTTCAAGTCTTCTATTTCTCCTTCACTTTTTTTTTTCTTTAAAAAAAAAAAAAAAAAGAAAAAAAAAAAAAACGCTTTCTTCTTTGCAAATGAAGAATTTAGATGTGTAAGAAAACTGTATCACTTTTATTAACAAAATCATATTATTAGATAATAATTAACATGCGAATTAAATAACAGAAAATTAAAACAGACAGAGAAAGGTAGAAGCAGAAGACAGACACTATATAACGATAAATAAACGAAAGTAGTAAAGGTCGGTCGAGACACGAGGCTTGTGTTTAACACGATTCTCTTAAAACAAATTTGTTGTCTGTTTCACGGCCAAAGCAGATGTACTGCCGGACGTGACAAACTTGCTTAAAAATTCACAGAAAGACTACGTGTTTCTGATCGAAGGGAATCTTTGAAAATCTTTAGCTGAGAAACTGCGTTTTTGGATGTCAAAACCGAATGAGAATATGACAATATTTATAGTGTAAACTTGTCTTGTTCTCCAAGACTAAATATTAGCCATAATTAACCGAATCTGTTATAATTAAAATAGATTTGCATATAATTTATTACACAAAATTATATTTTGTTAAAAGTTGTTTTATAAGTTCAAATCTAGTTAGGCAAAGTTTTGGAGCATTTCGAAATCTGCACCCTCCTGCGCGGGCACATGTAGGTGTTTGAGTAAAACCAATCAAAGAAATTTGATAGCAAATACCAAGATTTCTATTTAAACAACCTTTCACTTCATGTTTTGGGCGATGTGGGATACTCTTTTTTTTTTCAAGTTATGTGCTTCAAGTGCCTCTATTTGAGACACGATATCTCATTCATATATATAATATATACGTATATCTATTTAGATATAACTTAACTTGTTGCGAAGCTCTCTTCAAGGAGAATGCAAAGCTACAAACCAATATACATATATATAATAGGGTATACATATATCAAATAGTGTCCAAAGTTTGCAAAAAGTTATTTTTGCAAAATTATTTTCTAATAAAATGTACCTCTTGTTCTGTATACATAGTTTGTAGATAAAGGTATATAAATTTCTCAAGACGCAAAAAAAAAATGACACCTAAATCTTCGTTTTTCGCTCTAGGCATTGTCCCATCTATCTTTTTTTTCTTTTGAAATAATGGTCAAACTATTTTGTAAATAAATAATTAGAATACACGATAATAACTGGAGTTACGAAAAATAATTTAAACATATAGAAGGTGTTGGACCAAAGATTTGGACACAAGGAGAAAGAAGAAAGCAATTCAAGTAGGGGCTACCCTCCGTCTTTCACTCTCAACAAAGAAACCCACGTGACACAAAACTTAGTCGCTATCTAATGTGGTCATACATATGGAACGAAGTTCTTTGAATGAGTGAACTGCAAAAGCTATGTATTTAGTTTGACAAAAATTGCAAACACAATACTTACCGAAGCATGTGGAATATTTGGTGCCGAAACATGTGAAATTTTGCAGACAAACTTTGTTTGCACTTTCAAAATTATAGGAATATATTATACCTTTAATTTACCGAAACCACATGGATGGGTATACAATTTACTCTTCTTTGAAGGCTTGCATGAAATAGATCGATAGTAACTTATTTTAGTGAGATTGTTTTGTGTTATATATTTGTTCATTCATTTTAAGATGTTCTACTTCTATATATTTATGCACTAAGTTGTAATCTTTTAGTGATCTGAGTTCAAAGTTTGAGTTTATGCGAAATGACAAGAGCAAGGTATATTTTGCATGCATTTCACCGGGACAAAATCCTCACTTAAGCAACAATAAAGTTCGCTATTTTTTAGTTTCATTTCCGTTCACCTCTTTTGATTATATAGAATTATACTACGTAGTGATATAACCTGATCACCTTCCACCAGCCCGATTTTATTCAAGTGTTTTAAACCTCAGCTCATTTATAAAATAAATTTCAATTTTAAACATAATACTTCATGATCCGTTTTTTTTAGGTTTCTTCTTACTATTGATGGAAAGATTGTTTGTATAGAGGTAAGACTACAAACAAAAAAGAATAATGAATACTGAGACATTTCTTTTACAGTTAATACATTTTTTATTTTTTATTTTTAAACAAATTATGTAAAGGCATAAAATTTTAGTGATCAAAATAAGAGTGTAAAGTAACTTTTGACTTTTATTTCAAAGGAATCATGCTAGGTTACATCAACCGTAAATTTTAGGTCATGTCATTGTAGAGATGGCAAATTTTGTCGATTAAGATGGTTTAACACTATAAGACGTCAAAATATGTTTGAATTCGGCCTCTTAAGTCTTTAATGAATGTTGGATTAACCGGTAACATATTCTTTCTTTCGGACAAATATTTTCTCAACAGGAAAAAATAGTAACCGCGTATTACGCCATAAAAAAGCAGATATAATTAAAAGCTAATAGAATGATATAAGTACTAAAAATTATGCAATTAAGTGATACAATCCAATTTGTTTATATTTTTTGTTTAATTTATTTTTGAAAAGATTATCTATTTAAAAAACTAGGTAAAATATTTCTGGTAAAACATACATTTGTTCATAGTTAAAATGTTTCGTTGGTATCTTAGAGCCTAAAGTTGTTTATTTTTTTAGACTAATCTTTGTTTGATATCAAATAATGCTAAAACAAATAGTGGTAAGAATATTTTCCGATCTACTACCGACTGACGACGCTCTATTCTTTTTCCGATCTACTACCTTCCATTCACCATAATCTTGTTAAGGCATTGTTATTTGAGAATCTTCACTTTGTGATCAATCTCATAACGAAGTTCCTTAAAAGACGTTTGGCATGGAACCATAGGGATCGGTAGATTCTATTAGGGTTTGTAGCGTGTCGTTTTTTGTTTTGTTCTTTTTATTCATCTGTTTTTTCGCGGTTATTATGGGAGATAGTGAGTGGAAGGGGGTCACAAGGAAGAAATCTTAATCGCTGTTTCAAAGACTCAAACTACATTCTAACAAGGCGACCATGGTGGATGATTTAGCAAAGATCTCGTGAACCGTGCATGTGTCTAATTTTCCGTCTTATCTCATGGTACGTGAACTTTGAAATATCTGTAGATGTTTACATTGCTAATCGAAAAAATAAATTAGGGCGAACATTTGCTTTTTGCCGATTCATAAAGGTGTCTAATTCAGAAACCCTAATCGATTCATTATCTAATCTCTGGATTGGGAAGTTAAGGCTGCATGCTAATGTGGCAAGATTTAAAAGGAAGGTGAATGGGAAGCGTCACAATGACATCAATGTTAACAAGCCTGCTCCTCAGATTTCCAACAATTCATATCGTAACAATGCTACTTCGCATGCTAAGGTTGCTAAAGATTCCATCAGTACTGGAGGACTGGATGCTAAGGTAAACCATGAGGACAAGGGAGAAACTAATCTTGTGATTCTAACACAGGATAATTCTAGCGATTTTCCTTTTGCTATCCTGAGATGTTATCATGATTTTCGTTCTATTGCGAATACTCGTAATATGTATCGGAGTGAAGGTTTTCTAGATTGAATTTTAAATACTTGGGAGGTCTTTGGGTCTTGTTCGAATTCACATCTCTAATAACTAGGGACAAGTTTCTTAATCATAAATGTAGGATATTGGATTTCACATACACATCAAACCATAACACAAAGTAGGCGTATAAGTGGAATTCTAGAGAGAGAAAGTTAGAGGTTTAGGGAACTTTAGTGAGAGAAAGAAAATTCTTATTATGAGCTCCAACTCTCTACCTTGGAAGGTAGAGAGTATTTATAGTCTTACAATAAACGCCACACAACGGGCTGTGGATCAGGCATACAGTGGGTAAAGACCCGTCCGTCCTCCACGGTGTTACTAAACTAAATACTACTTAACATAAAAGTACTATGACTACGAGCTTTCTAACGATTACATATACTTGAGGTGACCGACTCTTTAATACCTGGAATTTCTAATTCCTAACAATCTCCCCCTAAGGGAGGTCACCTCAAACATATACTAAAATGACTTTGAATACAATCAGATATTACATTAACAATTGATCTTGCATTCTTGATGTAGTACTTTGCTCAAAAGCTCGTAGTCATTGATTCCACTCATTGCATGTTTGGTTAATCCAAGTGGAGGTCTTTACTGATCCACGTGATAATAATGTTGAGCCAGCTTTTGAGATCATCAGCTAATAGAAAATCTCGATACATCCATTGTGGTGATGGTGTTATGTGATGTTGTGACTTTTGGACCGACATGCTCACATTCTGGATCATGATATCTTCTCATCGGAGTAGCGGAAGCTTTCGTTGATTCATGATATTGGCGCAGCAGTAGCGAAGCATGGAGTTAGTATATCAGAGTCATTGATGCACCAATCATGATTTCTTTCGATATGAATGTGTTGTGTGAGCATGCGGCTATGGATTGACCGCTCCATTCGATCACCGCAAACGTCGGGTGTACCTGCATAAAACATTTAGCAATAAAGCGCACGAAAGTGTCTTTGATCACTTTCGATGAATTGAGGTACACGCCCACGGTTCCCGTTGATCGGTACAGCTCGTGATCGTATAATTCGAAGAATTTCCTTGATAGGGTTTCGCAGATGCTCTAGCTGTTCTCAAACCGGAACGTCTCAAAGAAGACAACACGGAGTGAGTGAACCAGCGAATTTAAGTCCACGGATTGATGAAAAGAGATTTGAAAAACAATCGTGTATTGCTCAATAGAAATTGTTTTTGCAATATAACGAAGGTTTTAATGAAAATCAATTATCAATCATAAAACACCTTTTGATTTGAAAATTAGTACACGGTCGACGTGCTAATGAAAAGAGTTTTAAAGCACAAAGACCGGTTTTTCAAAGGTATCCGTCAATCCATAACCTGAACCGGATTGATTCAAAAGATTGAATCGCCCCATTGTTTCTGTTCAGTTGTCACATGGTTGATCTGTATAATAGATCTCACATGCCACCTACCAGAGCTTGTTAGATGTTGGCTCCAGATGGCTTTCCATCTTCACAGTGAATATGTAAACACATCACTCGATGTTCCGCAATACCACAAGGATAATGCGTAGGACTCAGATATAATTTCTCTTTCCACATTGTGTGAAACAGAGAGTCTTCATTGAAATTGTCCTAATGAGATTTATTGATGATCTCGTGGCTCTAGACTCAATTTGTGCATTTTGGATCCTATATCGGAGACTAGGGAGAGGGTCTCCTTCTTCAATATCAACAATCTCTAAGAGAAAGTCGATAGATAATGTAGTTTCCCCGTGAGAATGAAACAAGCCCTTTTAAGAGGAACTTGAGTAGCTTGGGAAGTTTAGTGCAGGCGTCCACTGGGTCCATGACGTCTTGTCTTCCATACCGGAGTTACCTAAGTAACCACCAGTAGCATATGTATTGAACCCGGTTTCTGCCCTAAGGTTGAATTATTGGAGGGCTATTTCTTTTCACCCTTTTCTCATTCGTTTCTGTTTCATTCTTCAACCCCTTCAGTGCTTACCGAGACTTCATAACTAGAACCTTGTTGGGTTTATTCCAGTACTAGCTCTGTCTCAGTCCGCACTCTTCCCATATCTCACTTTTCTCCTTTTTTCAATATACCTAAGGACTCTACACTATCTAGTGGATTGTCCGTGGGTAGATCCCTCCGGCTCTAGCGGGATCATGGGAACCAATACCTAACCTTATCATCCTTATATCACCGTACATAAAGTAAAGTTGGTCGGTCTATTTGGTATTGTTCATCCGCCATAGGAACCAATTGAAAACCATTTGAAAATCAATCCAGATACTTGTGATATATTATCAAAGCATTTTGTACTTGAATTGTTTTTGATATTTTTAGAAGAAGAACTCCCCTCAACATGTGAATCAAGTATTTGAAATAGTTTTCCACACGGAGGCAAGAGAAAGAATTAACTTCTTTGATTACCATTTTCTAAAAATATCAACATCACTTCCCTAATCGAATCAAGTAGATAAAGCATTTTGGGGAAGGATGAGGTTTTCATGATTTTGCTCCCCTCAATATGTGCCTCGAGATTTGAAAAGAGTTTTGCACATACTAGAGGGAACCTGCACATTGAGATAAGTGATCACGTTTCAAATCATAGGTTTAAGATAGATGCTCCCCTCAACATGTGCATGGAAAATTTGAAATCGTTTGTCACATGTGGGAAGGAGAGCTTGTACATCCTTATAAAACCATTTACCGAATTATCAGTTTAAATCCAATTTAAATCACACATTCTCCCCTATCACAATTATCAAATCATTTGAGATTTGTGATCTCTTATAGATTTAAATTGATTTTGAAAGCTTTTGAGGAGAATTGTGACTTGATTATGAAAGCGTTTTAACGGATAAGGATCTGATTTTGAGATTTAAAACTCCATTGGTTAAACATGCATGATTATCTTTTGAAAACAATTGAATGCCAAATAACTTTTAATTTAATTGAAATCATTCTCCCCTCAATCAATGACATAGGTTGTTGATTGAGAGATAGATATTTTGACAAATAAATCCAAATGATTATCAAAAATAGAGTCCGAGTTATTTTTTCATAGCAATTCGTTTTCAGCAGATAAATGTTTTTAGAATCAGAGCATGGAATTTTGAAAATATGATACAGTATGGCTCTGTTCTTTCTTTGAAAAGCGGGTTACTGCCTGAGATGACAATAAACCATTGTTTTTCTTAAAAAAAATTCTTTCTCTCAAATTTTTTTTTTTATTATTAAGAATTCGAACAACATCTAAAGTCCCGTGTCATTCTTTGAATGACAGCACAAAGACCGTAGATATTATCGAATCGAGAAAAACATGACAAATTGACAATATTTTTTGAAGATTTTTCAATTTTTCGATTTTTATGGATTTTTAAAGTTTTATAATTTTGTATTTTGTTTTTCGAATAAATATTTACAAGAGATAGATGAGCATAGACCTTTACTCCTCGTCTTCTTCCTCAAGACGTTTGAGTGTTTCTGGTTGAAGGCTTTTCAAGCCTAGTCGTGGAAGTATGAACTCAAAACGTTCTCTTGGAAGAGCTTTGGTGAAGATGTCGCTAACTGATATTCGGACCTCACAAAATAGAGTTCCACCACAACCTTTTCCACTTGTTCCCTGATGAAATGATGACGAATGTCGATATGCTTAGCTCTTGAGTGTTGAACGTTATTGCATGAAAGAGCAATAGCACTTTTATTATCACAGATGAGAGGATTTTGTTAAATACAAAGCCATAGTCGTTAATTGAGATCTCATCCAAAGGATTTGAGCACAACAAGATGACATGGCTATGTATTCTGCCTCTGTAGAGGAAATAGAAGTACTCATTTGCTTCTTTGAAGACCAACTCACAAGCTTATCACCCAAAAACTGAGCACCTCCAGACGTACTTCGACGAGTATCTTGACATCCTGCATGATCAGCATCTGCATAGGCCGTTAGTGACATACCGGTGTCCTTCGGGTACCAAAGTCCCATATTGATGGTTCCTTGGAGATACCGAAAGACCCGTTTAACCGCTTCAAGGTGCTTTTAGTAGGCTTAGCCTGGTATCTAGCACACATGCAAACAGCGAACAAGATGTCCGGTCTACTAGCAGTGAGGTACATCATGGATCCAATCATACTACGATATTTCGTTTGGTCAATCATGATCCCTGAGTGGTCCTCATCTAGTTTGGTTCGATCAATCATGGGAGTGTCAACAGGTCACTTGAATCAAATCCAAATTTCTTTAAGATCTCAGTTGCATATTTAGATTGATTTATGAAAATGCCTCCGGGACTTTGTGAAATTTGTAGTCCCAAGAAAAATGACATTTGTCCCATCATTGACATTTGAAATTTTGAACTCATTTCATTTGAAAACGGTCACACTCATTGGGGTCAGTCGAGGCAAAAATGATATCATCAACATAAATTTGAACATGAATTAAATGTTTGCCGACTTTCTCGGTGAACAATGTTGGATCAACTGCTCCTTCGCTGAATCCGGTAGATAGAAGAAACTTTGATAGCGTATCATACCATGCCCTTGGAGCTTGCTTTAAACCATAAGAGCCTTCTTCAAACGATAAACGTGGGTAGGATGCTCTGGATTCACAAAGCCTTCAGGTTGGTTGACATAGACGACTTCTTTAAGATCTCCGTTCAGGAATGCCGTCTTCACGTCCATTTGATAGACTACCATGTTCTTACTTGCAGCATTAGCCAAAAAGATTCTAATTGCCTCGATTCGAGCAACAGGAGCAAAAGATTCTTCAAAGTCTATACCCTCCTCTTGACGGTATCCTTTAGCAACTAATCGAGCCTTGTTCTTCAACACATCACCATGCTCATCAAGTTTCACTTTGAAGATCCATTTTAGAGCAATAATCATAGCACAATCTGGAGCAGGTACTAACTCCCATACATCAAGTCGATCAAACTCATGAATTTCTTCTTGCATGGCATTGAACCAGCTATCTTCATTCATGGCGGTTTTGACATCTTTTGGTTCGATCTTAGAGAGTACGGAGTTGAAGAAGCACCACAAGGCATCGGTTGCAAGTTGTTTCCGTGTTGATACTGGACGAGAAGGATTTCCAATGATGTTGTCTAATGGATGATTGTGAGTCCATTTTCTGAGGTGTTCATGTGGTAGTTGTTGAGGGACTGAAGTAGCAGAGTCGATGTCTCCTGAAGAAGATGGTTCGGATGAAGATTCAGGAGCAAATATGTTTTCAAACGGAGCATCTTCAGGAGTAGCAAAGGGATTAACTTCATCATTGATGCGAGAAACAGTTCCATGATGTACATTTGAAGAATGATGATTTGTTGATGAGATGAAGGATCAGCAGCAAGCGCTTCTTGACTTAATGATATTGAGACTGAGGGATTGACTTCATTCACAGGAATATGAACAGTCTCTGTTGTAGGAATCGACACCTCATTAGTACTTGGATCATAAAGTTCATCAAACATAGGATCAAACAATTTCTTTAAATCATCTTCGGATGGAGGTACATATGGAGTTTCTTGAGAAAAGTTTGGAACAAGGGATGAACCAATGGGACTGTTTTGAAGTGCGGGTTCGGAACTGGATTGTCCAGGAGCCATTTGACCGGTCAGCTCATCAAACGTAACGTGAATTGTTTCCATGATATTTCGGGTTCTTTTGTTGTAGATTCGGTATCCCTTTTGTTTGGTGCATACCCTACAAATATTCCAATGTCTGCTTTAGCTCTAAGTTTGCCTAAGTCTTGACCCTCATTAGTTGGATAACACAATGCACCAAACACACGAAGGAAAGAGAGATTAGGTTTTCAGTTGTGGACAAGTTCATATGGAGTTTTTCCATGAACAGTGTGAATCAGGGAACGATTTTGTGTGTAGCATGCAGTGGCAATAGCTTCACCCCAGAGAAACATTGGAACCTTTGAGTAAATCAGCATTGTTCTAGCGGCTTCTACAAGAGTTCGATTTCGTCTTTCAACTACACCGTTCGGTTGAGGAGTTCGTGGAACACTTCTTTGATGGCTGATTCCAATGCTTTCATAAAATTCACTAAGTTGTTTGTTAACAAACTCAGTTCCATTGTCTGTCCGGATAATTCGGACGGTTTTGTTAAGTCGAACTGCATACTGTTTGATGAGTTTGATGATGATATTCGGAGTTTCATCCTTTGTCCTTAAGAACTTGACCCAGGTGAATCTAGAGTAATCATCAACCACAACTAACACATATTTCTTCCCAAAGATATTCTGCACTCTCATTGGTCCACATAGTTAGTAGGTTTGGGTTTATGGGCATACTTCTTGCTTTTTCCCAATTGACATGCTGAACAAAGATGATCCTTTTCATACTTTAGTCGAGGTAAACCTACAACTAAGTCCTTTCGGGAGAGATCATTGATGGTGCCGAAGTTCAAGTGATTGAGACGACGATGCCATAACCATGACTTTGTTTTGAAGCCTTTGACAACAAGCAAATTGGAGAAGACTTCATCATATCATCGATAGAGATGGTGTAAAGATTTGAACCACGAGTTCCTCTTAAAAGTTCCTTACCATCAAGTTCTCTAACAAAACAAGTATGTTTTTGGAAGGCTACTTCTAGATCGAATCACGAATTGACCGACAGAAAACAGATTATGACCAAGACCTTCCACATAGTATACTCTAGAGATAACACTATCACCAACAACATAATCACCATAACCCATAATTGCACCGAAATGATCATTACCGAATCTAACTGTCCGATGAATTTGCTCACGAAGTTCATGAGCCGCGACCGGTCTCCAGTCATATGCTTGGAACAAACTGAGTCCGGTACCACGAACGATTTGAACGATCTGCAGTTGAACACAGACAAGAATGGATAAGCGGATAATTGGGATCCCCATGCAAGAATGGGTTCCACTTGGTTAGTAACAGTAATTGGAACACCCACATCGAAAATAGAAACATCCATATCAGAAGTAGAAGCAATGGAATCATTGGAAATAGATGCAATGCTGGTGTCTGTATTTGACCTATTCAAAGTATGTTCACTTCTTAAGGGAATAGTTCTACCAGTAGGCATCCATTTTCTAGTGGGCATAATCTTAGCAGTTTGAGAGCAAAACTGATTATTCTTATGGCCAAAAGGTATCCAATAATAACCTATCTTTATAAAAGTTCTTCCTGTGGGTTTCCACTATTTTCTAACAATCTTTCGTTTTTGCCTTTTTGCCTTCTTTGCACGATTATTAGCGTTAACAATTTTAACTGGGCATTTGACAACATTAGACAAAGCATTCACACCACATTCATGATTAGCAACAGAATTCAAGCAGACATCATTACAAGGTTTGCAAATAGTATCGAATTGAATTAATTACAATATGCCTAAGGCTAATACTAGAATCAACACGATTCGTTTTATTCAACTCAAGCTTAAAGATCCTAGGTTGGTCTTCTACTCTCTTCCAATGCACATTTTAGCTTGCGAGGTCCTATCATTCCTTGTATTGTCTTGAGACTTTGACCGGCTCGCTTTAATGTCATTGATTACTCCTGTAGAGGGAATTATGGGAACATTAGTTGGTTGATCTACTTTTGCATTCCTGAACTAGACGTGCAAGGATCTGTATTACTAGACGACACATTGATGTATACTTTCTTAAAACTGGGCCTAGAATGGTTTGAAGGCTCGGCACTAGGCATAGAACAAGGCATCACAGCTTTGCCTTTTGCACCTAAGGTTAAGGATTTGGGACATGTTGCAATTACACATTCTAGCAGCTCTTGAGATCGTTTGGCCTGGAGGCAAGCAAACCTAATTTCACTATCAAGAGGTTTGTTAATGAAATCCTCTTCGACAATCTCACGGAGACATTCTAGACTATCCTTAAGGTGAGCACAGTAGTCATGAAAAGCATGTTCATTATTCCTAAGATGAGGAGGAATATATTTAACTGTCACAGTGTATTTGCAATCTAAGGGTGACTTTGAGACAACATTCTTATTGAAAACAAGTGGTAGTTTCCCATTTCCTGACTTCTCAGATTCTCAATTTCCTTTTGTAAAGACGTTATTTTTTCGTTGTTTTGGTCACGGGTGACTTTTATTGAATCATATAACTCTTTAAAATGTCGTTTAACTTTTTTATTTTCTTCTAGAAAACTCTCGTTTTCCTTTTGTAAGGCATTAACTAAGTTTTGAAGATGAAAAGTTTGAGAATTCTGAGAATCTAAAGGAGGAGGCATTTGGGAGCCTGTCATATTGTTCTTTTGACCCTTTAATTGAGAGATTTGGGCTTTCAACTTTTTGATCGTGTTGCAATGAGCTTGAATCTGTTCATCACGTTTGTTAATTTGAAAAGCTGCATCAAACTCTGGAGCATCCGAGGATGTCTTGATATTTGAAGTTTTGACATTTTCTTTAAGATGTTGATATTTTAGTTGTAAATTAAAATGCTCAACCTCTAGTTTAGAAAAATGTTTAACCAAATTGTCGTGATCATCCAGTTCAATTTTCTCGTTAAGTTTAGAATTAGTTTTTTCAAGCTCAATGACACGATCATGGGAGACTTTCAGTGGCAACAGATAATTCAAAAAATTGAGAAGCATTAATAGAACAAGTTGTAGCAGTGAAAAACACATCTTGAGCAATACATTCAGAAATCATATTCTCATTCAGTGTATGCAAGTTCTTCCTTTCAATCTCATTATATTTTAATGCTCGCTCATAGTCACTAACCTCAACTATCATAGCATCAAATTCCTTTTCCATTTCTTTAATGTCTGAATTCATTCCCTTTTTAAGACTCTCAAAGTGATCTTTTAGTTGTTTAAAGAAAGGCATGACTTCAGTTAAATAACATTCTTTAGTTTGCTCAAAACCTCTTTCTCCTTCAGTTATACCAGTGGGTGTGATCCTTTTCTTGCAAGTTTTCTCAAAATCAACAAATAGTTGAAAGATAACATATTGACTGATTAAGGTCTTGCTTTTAGTGGCAATTGTTCTAGGAACTAGATGCATTGGTGTATTTGGAGGATACACAGTCGCTCTAGGCATTTTCCAAAGGGGGTGGGTTGGTTTCAACAATATTTTCAGCTTTCTGCTTATCTAAATCCATTTTCCGGAACACTTGTTCGGGAGTTAACAATGTCTGAGGCTTAAACTTGTTTAAGGCAATCCAGTTCTCCTTTTTGTAATCATGGGGTGTGATGATTACTTTCTTTTCTTTACATTTTGGATCAGCTAGTTTCTTGTTTAACTTTTCCCTAGTGATTTCATCTGATTTCTTATCTTCCTCTGTGCACTCAGCGCAACTAGGTTTCTGTCTAGGTTTAAGGATTTCCTTGCCATCATAAAGAACCTTATGAGCATTTCTAGCCTTTTTAATGACCTCTGGATTTGGTTCCTCAACAAGGGGAATGCTATGCTTATCGCTTAGAACTCTATGCTTAGTGATCATGTGAGCAGTCTGAATGGTGTTTCCTTGTATGTACAACTTATTTTCAAGCTTGTTTTTCAAGGTTTTTAGATTAGAAAAATCATTCAAAAGTTTTGATTCCTTAGCACTGAATTCTTGCTTAAGCATTTTAACATTTTCTTGAAGTTCTTGTTTTTGCTTAGCAGTTTTGAAAGCTTTTCTTGCAAGGAGTTTAACTCTTGTTTTAATACTTCTTCTCTAAACCTACTTTTTCTAATAGTTGTACGCATTTGGTCATCCATTTTCCTGCTCACGGGAGGTCAACTCAAATTTTGCACGTTGTTCATAAATAGCAACACGTTCTTTATAGGCATTCAAGTTCAGATAACAAGATCATCGGGGCACATGCAGTGTATTCATTAAAAACATAGTCATTGTTGACTGCAGAAGATGCATCACTTGAAACAATTTCACTTTCACTTTGTTTCACATATTGATCATATGGGACAACATTGATATTACCCATGTTTTCAATATTTGATTCAATAGTTTCAGTTGATTGTACTTTGTCATGCATCTTTTGTACATCAGCATCATCGTATAGTTTTAATACCTCGGAGATGAGTTTGTCTTTGGATGGGCCAGCTTGTGGTGAAGAAGAGACCTTGGGAGAAACCATTGGAGAAATGCTAGCCATAAAGATTGTGTGTGCAGAGGTCCATCATCCACATCATAGTCGTATGCATCACAATCAGCGACTTGAAAGGCGTTCTGATGATTGTGACCTATCTCCTGAATTGGCTGCTCATCCACATCTGCATCATAGGTCTTGGCATTGCCCTCAGAAAGAAACAATAACTCCTCTTCATCCAACGCAGCACCATTATCCCGAGCTTGTACAAGCAGCATCTTATCTCTAAAGTAATCAGCATTCTGTGGACGCTTTTGGAGATGTGCGTTCCTTGCAATGTGTCCCTCACCACCACACTTATAGCATTTGATCGGCTTAGTTTGACCTTGATTTCCATTTCTTCCTCGATTCGGATTACCAACATAACCTCTACCAGCTCCTCCTCTTCCTTGATCATACTGTCTTTCCTGAACTGGTTGCACAACAATTTTCCCATCTCTGACAGTAGCTTGATTGTGTGGGTTAGAAGTCGTTCGAGGTTGTTGTTGGTTTGTGGGAGAGAATTCATGTTTTGACTAATCAAGAGAGCCAGTTGATTAATGAAGTTACCCACGTGTGCATCAAAGCCATCGCTTGTTTGAACTTTGATCAGGAATGAGTTTGTGAGTTCCATCACCCATGGGTATAACTTGTGAAGCTTTAGTGGTAATCCCAATGTTTGAGTAGAAGGCGGTTGAATCATTTGATGAGCTTGTCTCTCCTGGATTTGTTTTGAATTGTTCAAGAATCCTCTTTTCAAACATGGCATGTCTCTCATTCTGAAGAAAGAAGGCATAGAGCTGCTCATAGTTAGTATTCTTCAATCCTTTAGAGAGCTTCACAGAAGTAACAAATTTGTGCCATTCGGGATTCATGTTGTTTACAAATTTTGAGTTCAGCTAAATGTTAGGCATAGTCATTCTGATGTTCCTCATGTCATTCACCAACTTATGAAATCTCACATAGTACTCATAGACACTTTCATCTGGTTTCATCTTGAAGTGCTCAAATTCATCATACAGTTGTGATTCTCGGTCTTCAACAGTTAGCTCAGAACCAGAAAGAAGCATCTTGACATTATCCCATACAGCTTTTGCCTCGGTGTTGTGATTGATAAGCTTGTAGATGTCCTTTGGTAGACCTTGCAATATAATGTTGGAAGCTCGGATATCTGCATCGAATCTCTTTTTCTCCTTATCGTCAAGCTCATCATACATCTTTGGTCTGTCCATTCCGTAAATCAAAGTTCCATCTTCAGCAGTATCAAGTATATCTCTAGTAGTTTCAACTCGGTAAGGTCCTTCATCAATGGATTTGAGAATGTTAACCCCATTTTCTTTTCCAAGACAGTACAATCTGATTCGTTGAGCCCAAGAGTCATAGTCGTTCCTGTCAAGCATGGGTGGACGGGTGTCTGAACCAGCTGCTTGAACATCCTCGACAACAGTGGAGATGATTGTAGGAACGTTGGTAGACATGATGACAAGTTAAACGAGATTTTACAACTCTATGATTAAACACGGAAATAGATTCTTTCATGGGATTTTACTGAATCAAGAGAAAACCGTATTTAAAGGATATCACTCAAGTCGCTAGGAAACTTGTGAACCAAGTCGCTAAGTGCTAAGTCGCTAAAGTTCCAAGTCGTTATGTAACAACTCGCTACAATCCAAGTCGCTAACAAAATTTTGGCAACAATTCGCTAAGCACCAAGTCGCTAAATATTCAAGTCGCTAAATAGCAACTCGCTAGGTACCAACTCGCTAACACCAAGTCGCTAACAATATAAAGTACAAGTCGCTAACTTCCACCAAGTCGCTACCCATAGTGGAGATTCCACTACTTGTACTGTTTGTCGGCTTGTCTCACTAGGCAAGTCGCTAGGCCTAAGTCGCTAACTCCACAAACTGCAACTCGCTACCAAAATGTAAAGCAAGTTGCTAGCAAGAAAAGCTATCCGTAGATCAAGTCGCTAGCTAGAAAACTTCACAAACACCACTTTTCAATCCAAAAAACAACCCAACCAAGATGATTCAAGCTTACCAAATGAAAACCAAAACACTTGTGATGATTCTAAACACAAAAGTACTATCAAAATCCAAGCTTTAACACAAGAAATCAACCAAATGATGCAAAAACCACTAAACTTTTTCAAACTCAAAAACCACCTAAAAACCGCTAGAAATCTAAAGATGTGTAAGATATGATCTAACCATGGCTCTTGATACCAATTGTAGGATATTGGATTTCACATACACATTAAACCATAACACAAAGTAGGCGTATAAGTGGAATTCTAGAGAGAGAAAGTTAGAGGTTTAGGGAACTTTAGTGAGAGAAAGAAAATTCTTATTATGAGCTCCAACTCTCTACCTTGGAAGGTAGAGAGTATTTATAGTCTTACAATAAAACGCCACACAACGGGCTGTGGATCAGGCATACAGTGGGTAAAGACCCGTCCGTCCTCCACGGTGTTACTAAACTAAATACTACTTAACATAAAAGTACTATGACTACGAGCTTTCTAACGATTACATATACTTGAGGTGACCGACTCTTTAATACCTGGAATTTCTAATTCCTAACAATAAAGGAGTTTTGACATGGTTCTCTTCGCTAAAGCCATGGCATGACGACTTTACAGTGGATGAGCGAGTAATTTGGCTTGAGATTGAAGGGGTACCTCTTCGGGCATGGCATAAGGAAACTTTCAAAACAATTGTGTGGAAAACTAGAAGGGGGGTTGAATAGTTGTGCCGATTTTAAGTTTAGTTTCAAAAACTTTAGATTCGATCTTATGTGAATTCGTATGGATGGATAGAAAGTATAAAGCAATAAGTAATGTAAGTAATGAAAGCAAGTAAAGTAATGGATAGAAAGTAATGACACAACCGATTTATAGTGGTTCGGCTACAAGAACACCTTCCTTGCCCTAATCAACTCCCCGAGTCTCCTACTCGAGAGTTCAAGCACTATGTCAACAAGCTCCTTCAACATGACGGAGAAGCCTCACAACGTCGCTTACACTTTTTCCGGCACAAAGCTAAATACCGAGTCCTTAACACGGAGGACCAAACCAACACAACTATAACACAACAACTATGTCAAATATGATATACAAGATCTTGCTATAGAAATCTTGTGGACGAACAAATTAATCAAGGACCCCTTGCTTGGATGACTTGTAGTATCTCGTGATCTCGCCTTTGAGAAGGACCTATATGAGAATCACAACAAAAGAAAGAAGAACTACTATATAGATCAAGAGATCTGAGATTAGAAGAGATAAGTAATATATGAGAGAGTTTGTAAGAAGAGGGGTGAGTTACAATGAAGAAATGGCTCACTATTTATAGGCAAAAAAACTCTACTGTTCCTCGGATCCCACAGATCCCTTACTTGAGGGATTCGTCCTGTGTAATCCCAGGGATCCGTGGACGCTCCTCCTTATTTGCGTTATGGGTCATGGGTCATGGACTTTAGGTCATGGGTACCCAAATAGATACAATGTATCTAGACATTGGATCATAGGTATGGGTTATGGATTTGCTCCATGGGTATGGGTCATGGGACTTGGATATTACTCATCCTAATAAACTATTACAACAAATGAATTATTACAAAAATTTATGTTAAATGATTGTATGTAAATGCTTTACAAAAATAACATGTATCCTTATAATTTTACTTATGATAACTTTATATTTGTTATCAACAAAACCCAAAGAGATTGCTAAATATGAATAAACGTTTTTACGGTTTATTTGTATTAACAATCTTCCCCTTTTTGTTGATGACAAAACATAATGTTATGATGAGTAAAACTTAAGATGATGTATGTTTTGAAAGCATATGTAAGTTTTACTTCTTCTCCCCCTTTTTATTGGTAAAATGTGGGAAAAAATAGTATAATCCACGAAGCACTAACTCCCCCTTGATGGTAGCTCCCCCTAGAATTGGGCGTCAAGTGAGAAAATATACTACCTACAAATAAAGGGTTAGTAGTAACATGTAATATAATCTTGTATGGGACGAGAAACAAGATGGAGAGCCAAGGTACGTAAACAAAGCCTTGTAATAAAATGACAAAGTGTAGTGGTATATAGGCCACTTACAAAAATGTAAAAACTAAGAACATGTTTTGTTCTTTAAATGACTCAAAAGAAAAAATAGAGAAAATAATAATATCATTCCTTCCATGCTTGCATAAGGTAAATTATGGAAGTTTTGGTGAGTGATGATGTTGATGTGATCAAGGATATGGTGAAGTATGAATCGCATCTCATCCTTTATTTCCATTGCAAGTTCCCTAGTGGATTGACAATGTTCACAGTCTAAATGATGAGGGTAGTGTGGGTGGATGGTTTGATTTGTGGAAGGCAGAATATGTGGTGGAAAAGTTGGAAAATATGGATCAAAGTCCATGATGTTGGTGAGTGGTGGAATATAAGAACCTAGATGTTCTCGTAAGATAATGGGAGATAAAGGTGGTGAAGTTGCAAGATCTTTGTAAAGTGTGTTAGGAGATGTTGGTGGTGTTAAAAAGACTAGTTCTTTTGGGTTTAAGTTAGAAGTTTGTTAGGTAGATTTTGTTTGTTGAAATGGTGAGGGTCGTGGACTAGACACGGGTAGTGGGATTGTTTTCGTAGTCTTAAGGAGTTTCGATAGGGTGATTTTAAGTGGAGACTCGATAGGTGATGGTGGTGATGTGCTTGTTGGAGATGATGGAGGTGCTACTTTGGAATCATTTAGTGGTGAATGAGTAGTTGGTGATGGACTTTTTGACAATGGTTTAGCTAAACAACAAGGCCGGATGCTAATCCATGCAGTTCTTCTAGATTTGGGTGGTGGCACTATGGAAGGTGGTAGGATAAAGTTTTGGATTTCTTGAAGAGGATTGTTTTCACTAGGTGGTTCATCAATGTTGGAAGATCTTTTGGATGACATGATGATGATTGTTTGTGAGGTTGAGAGTGATGGATATGCAAGCATTTTGGAACCTTATTTATAGAGAAAATAATGCATTAGAGTAAATGCTAAAACCAAAATGTGGACTAAAATCTAATGATTAGATATGAAGTTAAGGCATGTGATCATGAGAGCACAAGCATTATGTAACATACTCATTAGTAAAAGAGTTAAAATGATGAAAATATGAAGGTTTATAGCCAAAGTGAGAAAAATAGAAGAAAGATTTTGCTTCTGTCCCACGGTTCCCACAGATCCGTTCTTTTAGGGAACCGTCGACGTAAATGCTGGGATCCGTGGTACTGGTGATCTCAGGCAGCTCAAAAATTTCTTTTTGGAAATATTGGTGCCTAGTGTGTGCCTATATACAAACCATTTGGAGTTGCGGTTATCTCGACTCCTAAAAAGAGAAAAATAAACGAAGAAGTGAAAAAGCATATTATTATATGAGATAACCCGAGTGCTCCTTAATTCATTTTTGCTTAAATGAATGTACTCGAGAAGTATCTTTTAGAAAGCATTTCGAAAATTTTCTTGTATAGAAAGGAAATTTATCTTTAGTTTTGAAAGGGTAAAAGAAAATATACCTTGAGTTTTGAAAATTCCCATATTGTTTGTGAGTTGTGTGTGAAATAGAGATCCTAGACTCAGAAAAAAAGGTAAGGCTAAAGTTTACATACCTTGTAGAATTGAGAAACAAATTACGATGATTTTTCCATGAGACCAAGACTAAGACAAAGCAAGTTGAATTGTTCCCGCTTCAACGGTTTGGTGAGGACGTCGGCTATGTTGTCTTCGGATGATACCTTCTCAATAAAAATGTTCCCCTTTTGAACATTGTCTCTTAAGAAGTGATGACGGATCTCTATATTCTTGGTGCGAAAGTGCAACATCGGATTCTTGCTTAAATCAATAGCACCTTTGTTGTCGCATAAAATGGCTATGTCACTTAGATGAATGTCGTAGTCAACTAATGCTTGTTTCATACATAGTGTTTGTTCGCATGCTTTGTCGGCGGAGACATATTCGGCTTCGGTTGTTGATATGGCCAATGCCATTTGCTTTTTCGAGAACCAAGATGTTAAACACATCTCATAAAAGTACATACACCACTTGTACTCTTTCGGTCAACATAATCACCTGCATGGTCAGAATCCGCATATACAATAGTTTCTACCCCTGTTCCCTTAGGATACCATAATCCCAATTGAGTCGTACCCTTAATGTATCTAAATATTCTTTTGATGGCTTCTAGATTTGATGTTTTAGGGTCTTCTTGAAACCTAGCACATAGACAAACACTAAACATGATAGCTGGCCAACTAGCCGTAAGATAGAGAAGACTACCAATCATGCCACGGTATTTTGTGTTATCAACGGATTCACAGTCTTCATATTTTGTAAGTTTAGTATCGGATGATATTGGTGTTCTTATGGGTTTTGACTCTTCTAAACCAAATTTCTTTAACATTTCTTTTATGTATTTGGATTGATTAAAGAAGATACCATCTTCTAGTTGTTTGATTTGTAGACCAAGAAAGAAACTTAGTTCTCTCATCATACTCATTTCAAACTCATCATGCATGATTTTTGAGATACCATCACACATGTCTTGACAAGTCGATCCGAATATAATATCGTCCACATATATTTAAACAATAATTATATGTGATTTATTTTTCTTTGTGAAAAGTGTATTACCAACTAACCCCATGGTATAGTTGTTTTTTATTAAAAATGATTTGAGTCTATCATACCAAGCCTTTGAGGCTTGTTTAAGACCGTAAAGAGCTTTCTTTAGTTTGTACACGTGTTTAGGTTTTTCGAAATCGATAAAGCCCGGAGGTTGAGCTACATAGACTTCTTCATTAATAAAGCCATTTAGAAAAAAGCACTTTTAACATCCATTTGAAAACGCTTAAGATCATTAGCACAATCATACGCAAGAAGTATTCTTATAGACTCTAATCTAGCCACGGGAGCATAGGTCTCATCAAAGTCTATGCCTTCTTGTTGATTATACCCTTGGGCAACAAGTCTAGCCTTGTTTCTAGACACTACACCGTTTGCATCTAACTTGTTTTTATATACCCATTTAGTTCCAATTATGGTTTGGTTATTAGGTGGAGGGACGAGTGTCCAAACACCGTTAGAAATAAATTGATTTAACTCTTCTTGCATAGCCATTACCTAACTTTCATCTTTTATGGCTTCTTGCGTATTTTTAGGTTCTATGGTTGAGACAAAACAAAATAAACTACTTAGGTGGAGGGACGAGTGTCCAAACACCGTTAGAAATAAATTGATTTAACTCTTCTTGCATAGCCATTACCTAACTTTCATCTTTTATGGCTTCTTGCGTATTTTTAGGTTCTATGGTTGAGACAAAACAAAATAAACTACTTTGGTTTTGGACTTGAGATCTTAAGGTTCTTTCATTTAACTTTCCTATAACCTTCTCTACGGGATGATCTTTATACTCTTTAATATTGATGATTTCATTATTTAATGGTTCATCTTCTTTATATATATTTTCCTTGATTTCTATGGCTTCACTTTCAATTATCGCATCATCGACAAGAGGTTGGGTACGTTTAGGTGGACTTTCATCAAATTTTACGTTTAACGATTCTTCAACCTTTATTGTTTATTTATTTAATATAACATAAGCTTTACTATTAGGAGAGTAACCTAAGAAGATACCTTTGGTTGATTTAGGATCAAATTTAGTTAGGTAATCTTTAGTGTTAAGTAGGAAACATTTTCTACCAAAGACTCTAAAATGTTCTAACGTAGGCTTTTTGCCTCGAAGTAACTCGTATGGAGTTTTACCCAAGAATGGTCTAATTAGGACTCGGTTAAGTATGTAGGTTGATGTGTCAACGGCATTGCACCAAAATTTTTGAGGAATAGATTGCTCATTAATCATGGTGCGACTCATTTCTTGTAGGGTTTTATTTTTCCTTTCAACTACCCCATTTGATTGTGGAGTGCGAGGAGCCGAGAAATTGTGAGTAATACCATTAGCATCATAAAAATATCCAAATTGCGCTTCATTATCAAATTCCCTACCATGATCCGTTCTAATAGATACTATAGGACTTCCTAGTTGTCTTTGGATTTTCTTACTTAATATTTCAAAGTAATCGAACGTTTCAGTTTTATTCTTTAAAAATTTAGTCCATGTGTACCTAGAGTAATCATCCACTATAACCAAAGTATAGTAGTTACCTCCATAACATTGAATAGCGGATGGACCAAATAAATTCAGGTGAAATAGTTCTAGACACTTAGTAGTAGAGATCATGTATTTTGCTTTGTGACTGGCATGGACTTGCTTTCCTACGTTACAAGCATCACAAAAATGATGTTCGTATTTTAATTTGGTAGATCTCTTACTAGTTCTTTAGATGATAGCGATTGAAGAAGTCACATATTGGCGTGACCCAATCTTTGATGCTATAAGGTTGAAGTATCATCCATAGAAGTAAGACAAAGTTTGTCTTTTGGATCATTTCTGATTTTAATGACATAGACTCCAGGTTTTCTAATGCCTCTTCCTATAGTAATACCGTTTTTCAATATTTTACTACCAGTTTCACTAAAAAGTACGTTGCGCTTTTTATCACATGTTTGTCCTATACTTAGAAGGTTGAAGTTTAGGTTTTCTACGTAACACACATCATTAATGGTTAAAGATTTGTGAGAAATTGTACCTTTACCGATGATTTTGCTCTTGCTATTACCAAATACCACATTTCCACCATTGAAAGATTCGTATGTGGAAAACAAATCTTTGTTACCGGTCATGTGCCTCATGCATCCGCTATCCTTGATCCATTCATCCGGATCTAGGTCGACCTTTAAGCATACCTAAGAAAACAATTAACTCAAAAGTTTGGTCCCCATTTGTTCATGGGTCCATTAGTGTTATACATTTCATTCATGTTAGGCATATATGGAAAAGGTGAGAAAGCATTCCATGGTGAAAAGTTTTGAAATGGAAAACCGTTTTGTACATTAGAATTCCATCCCATTTGATGGTGGTTACTTCTCGAATAAACATTATTTGGTCTTCTCATAAATGTGTTTGGTTTAGAAAATGATGGGCCTTTGTTTCTCATAAAACTTTGATTTTGTTTTAGTGGAGGTGGTTGTTTGACATTTCTAACAGTAACATGGGTTGGTTTCTTCTTATTAACAATAATAAAGTCGGTTCTAGATGAGGTAGCTACATTATTTCTACTGTTTGCTGGTACAGACCCACGGATCCCTGGTTTTACACTAGACGATTACTTTCTCAAGGGATCCGTGGGATCCGTGACTACAGTAGCTTATTTTTCAATTGCTTTGACGAATTGTGTTTCTTTAATCTCACCAGTTGACGCATTAAGTTCCTGTACACCTAAACCCTTTTGATTGTTTCCTGTTTTAACACTATCAAGTATTATATCTAGAGTATTAGTACTCATTCTAGCAATCTTGGAATCAAGATTATCAACTAATGTTTGAAGTTGAACACAAAGATCACATTCCCCATCTACTTTCTTCCCTTTTTCTAAACATTTTAATTTATCTTTTAACTCAATGACTTCCTTTTCCATACCTTCATTTTTATTTTTCAAAATCTTATTTTTGTTAATTACTTTTAGTCTAATTTTGCAAAGTTTATCATATTCACGATGCAATGATTCATCATCTAATGATGAGCTACTATAATAAAGAGATTCGGGACATACCTCGTTTGAGTCATTTGCCATGAGACAAATTTCTTCGTTCTCCTCCTCACTCATTCCCCACGAACCACTTACGAACACCTTTTTTTCGTCACGTTTGGGACACTCACTAATGAAGTGATTAGGGTCCCCACATTTAAAACATGCGTGTTCATCCCTTGCTTTCTTGCCGTCTTTGCCTTTCCGGAACCCCTTCTTGTCGTCATATGGTTGCTTGACAAATCTTCCTTTTATTCTAAAGAACTTCTTGAAATCCCTTACCGCCATGGGATATTCTTCTTCATCACTTTCCGAAGAAGAGTTTTCTTCATCGCTTGAGACCTTCTTGGCTTTTAAGGCAAGAGATTTGTGCTTCTCTTTTTTTTCTTTTGAGGCTTCGGAGTCTTTAGCTAGGACAAGCTCATAGACCTTTAGATTGCCTATGAGTTCATCGAGAGTGAGGATTGACAAGTCTTTGGATTCTTCGATGGCCGTCACCTTTAATCTCCACTTGGATGGAAGCGCCCTTAGATATCTCCTGACATGATTACGACTAGAAAAAGACTCATCAAGTACTTGTAATGAGGTAATAATAGTGTTAAAGTTAGCAAAAGAATTATCTATATTATCCTCATCCGATATTGAAAATTGTTCATATTGTTGAACAAATAAATCTATTTTATTATTTTTAATTTGTTGATTTCCTTGATGAGTTACAACTAAAGAGTTCCAAATTTCTTTAGAGGTTTTAAGCATAGAAATTCTTTCGAATTCCTTTTTGGGTAAATCATTATATAAAACTATTTTAGCTTCACTATTTTTGGAAAGCTTTTTGTTTTGATCGTCGGAGAGGCGATCATGAGGGATATTACTAGTTTGTCGGTTTTATCATCTTTTGTAGTGGCTTGAAAATAACCTTCAACAATGATGTACCAAATATCAATATCTTTTGACTTCACATAAGTTTTGAATCTATTCTCCAATAAATAAAACCATTTGTTTCAAGTAGTGGAGGCCGTTGCATAGATTGCCCTTCTTTATAATTTTCAAAACTCATTGTGATCGAAAAGTTTCTAAAATACGATTTACTTTAAAACTTTTGTAAACCTAGCTCTTGATGCCAATTGTGGAAAAATAGAAAGGGGGAGGGTTGAATAGTTTTGCTGATTTTAAGTTTAGTTTCAAAAACTTTACAATCAATCTTATGTGAATCCGCATGGGTGGATAGAAAGTATAAAGCAATATGTTAATGCAAATAAGCCGTAAAAACGTTTATTTATATTTTACGATCTTTTAATGTTTTTTCGATAACAAACGTAAAATCATTTTAACGAAACAAATAAAATACGTAAATGGTTTGAGCCAATAGTTTACTAACATACTTATATTTTCATATAAATCACCAAACAAGTAATAGTGCTTTCATGATTTAGTAATGCATATGTACAACAACTAGTGTTTACATATTGGGTAGATATATACATACTTAGTATGTATTATAATGGGTAATAGAATTGGTAGAAGTTTAAGTATTTAACCCATTGGCTAAATACATTGAATGGAGTTGGGTAAAACCCATAATCCATAACCCATGACCCATTGCATGACATCATGCATAAGTCATAATGGGTATTACCCATGACCCATAGAGCTAACCCATAACCCATGGACTAGATTCATTGCATCTTCTAGATATATTGTATCTACTTAGATACCCATGGTCCAAATTCTAGGACCCATGACCCATAACCCATGACCCATGACACAAAACCCATGGGTAAAGAGGAGCGTCTCACGGATGACTTTGATTACACTAGAAGGATCCCTCAGGCAAGGGATCCGCGGAACAGTAGCATGTTTTTGTCTATAATTAGTGAGCCATTTCTTCATTGTAGGTTGCCACTTCCACACATACTTTCTCCTAGTATTGTAAACTCTCTAACCTCATATCCAAAGGATCTTTCTATGTATTTTGTGTTTGTTTTTGTGTGATTCTCTAGGTTCCTCTTAAAGGCTAGATCACCACCTCTTGAAGTCGAGCAAGCTCAAGTCCATGAGTTGGCATGCTTTGTCATCATCAAGACTACTGAAGTTCTCTTGTTGATAGTTCTTTCTTCCTCTCTAGAAGTGTTGTGTCAAAGGCATTAGTGAAGGATGCCAAAAGAGTCAAGACGAAGGCATTAGTGAAAGGTGTCGAACGTCCGTGTCAAAGGCATTAATGAAGGATGCCAAAAGGGTCAAGACGAAGGCAATAGTGAAAGGTGCGTAACGTTCGTGTCAAAGGCATTAGTGAAGGATGCCAAAAGGGTCAAGTCGAAGGCATTAGTGAAAGATGCCAAGGGTGTACAATCGATATGGTGCATCGATGTACAAATAGAGATAGGTTGTGTCCAAGGATATTGATATGCTTGGTGATGTTGTAACAAGGAGTTGGTCTCCTTTAGGTCGATCTAAATTTTTTAAAACGAAGTTTTAATTGGTAAAACTATTCAACCCCTCTTCTAGTTTTCCACAATTGGCAACAGAGCTTCGTTACCAAGTTTCTTAAGAGTATATTGTACTTTTAAAACTTGATACGATCTATGTATGATTGAAAACTACAAGGAAGGAAATTCCTTAAAAACAAAAGGTCACGTTTTAAAATTATCATATTTTATAATGTTGGATAATGATAGATCTTTCTTATATTTTCTTTGTTGAGAATCCTCCATACTAAGATTGGGGCATCCTAAGAAGATCATGAAGAATTTCTCTCTAATACTTCTTTCCTTAAAAAGAATATTTAGAGAAGGTATGATCTTTAATAAAATTACTTACAAATAATTTTTTTTTTATTTTGTATATTTTCTAGATGAATCAATAATGCCATTTTTTTGTTAAGCATAATTAAGTTGAGTAGTATCATTTCGCTCTCTTAAAAATCAGTAAAGTAGTTATCTATATTGAACTCATCATCAAGAATGGTATTCTTCGTTGATCTCTATAGACAAAACTACAAACTAGTGATAATGATATATTGGATATTTGAGAGCCTTGATCATCACTCCTCACATAAGGATTATTGACATTTTCATCTATGTCAATAAGTATCCATGTGAGACTTCTTATATTATGATAAAATGGGATTTTATCATAATCTTTGAAAAACTTCCCAAAGAATTATGATTTATTTATAAAAAGGGAACCTCGTCAAATAGGACTAGTATAACACGTCAAAACCCCAAACCATAAGTTATTGAGCATAAACATCAACCCTAGGCAAAAATTAGAACTCCCAAACCAAAATTATCAAGGATCACTTAAGCTGTCAAATTGCTGATATGCCGGATCCCTGTGCTTGAACTAGCTGGATCCCTCATACAAGGGATCCGTGGGCTCCGTGCAACAGAAGAAAGAATAAGAAAGAAATGATCATTGTGAAAGTTCCACTCCTCACTTTACTCTATCAAGACTCAAGAACATAAAACCTATTTACTGTTCACAAGAGTTAATTGATCATCTTCTCCAAAGAAACAATCTCTTGTGTAAGTATAATCTTCACTACATTGTTATTTCCATTCCTTAATTCCTAGGATTACAATTTTCATCTTTAGAAATTGAGCTCAAATGGGTTTGTATTTGTTACCACATTGTTTTATAAGATAATCTAGATCAAAGAATCAACATTGTTAATACAAATTAAACTCATTTTTTTGAATTCAATGAAGATGTTTTGAGCAAAATTTTGATTAATCCCATTAGGTTACTATTCACACAATTAACACCACATTGTGGTTTTGATGTTTATGACCAATCATGCCTAGCAACCGTCAACAAGATTACCATGACACCGCTCACTACATTCCCATGTATCATCGTAAGGAAGGCCTAAGCCTGGATGATCGAAAAGCCTTCAAGATGTTGGAAAAGAGACTTTTCCATGAAGGCCGAGTGGTTGAACCATCATTCCTCAACAACACCAAAATTCTCCAAGTCTTTGGGGGAATTAACTTCGATTGTCTCTTGGAAATTAATGAGCAAATTTTTCCGGTGTTTGTACTTGAGTTTTACAAGACAATGAGAATCGTTCGGAATGAAGACGGGACCATTTCGATAGCCTTCATCATCAATGAGCACGATTTCACCTTCACTCTTGTAGAGCTTGCAAGGATACTACGTATCCCATGTCAAGGAGTGTGTATGTACTCTAACAAATGGTCATTGGCGGAGCTACATGATATGGTGGATCATCATGAAGTATACTTCACAGTCATCCCGGAAGCAACCACGGTAAGGGATATCGTCTTCATGGAAAGAGCATCTCCATCAAGAGTCACGAGAAACTCCAAGGTGATCTATAGGGATCCATTTCAAATGGAGCTTTCAGAAATGTTCCCATTATACAAAAAATGGGAACTCGTGCTAAGGGAGAATGTACTTTGCTTGGGAGGAAACAAGGATCATCTCAATGCTTGCCTAAGCTTCATGATTTATTTCCTTGTAACCGGCACTCACTTCAACCTCACCCATTACATGGTAAAAACAATGGCAAGTGTGAAAAGCATGGACAAGATGGTACTCCCTTATGCAATGCTCTAGACTCGTCTAGCAACATTCATCTTTTCTCTAGACCCTTCTCCTTATTCCTATTACCATAGTTTTTGCAATAAGGTCATAGTGCCTCTATCCGATGGAAAGACTACAAGGATCATGGTGGATGGCAAGAGACCTCACCCACTAACGGACTCATCGGATGAAAGAGAAAGACAAAGAGAAGGACAAGGAAGCAGCAACCCCCTTGACAATGTCGATCTCAACCCCTTAGCATACATCAACCAACTACCAGATGTCCCAAGCCCTTCACAAGAGTGGCAACAAACTAGGGTCATATTCAAATATTTTGCTAACTTCTTGATGAAGAAGAAGAAGTAGAGATGGATGGGTGAAGAGTGAAGGCGATAGAGATGGAGATGAAGATGGAGGTGAAGTAGGAAGATGAGTGGAAGGAAGGTAAGGTCTTAGACCTTAATTTGTGAACAATTTATGAAACAATTGTTTGTAAACAATCTAAACAATATTTATGTAGATTATGATGTAGCTTGTAGAAGTTGGCATGATTTGGACTAAGACACTCTAACTTAGGAACTAGGAAAATGAGAATTTTACGACAACTTGATCTTATTCAAGTAGTCGATGTCACTCATTTTTTGTTACATTTTAGTCATCTCCACTCACTATGCGTTATATTTTTTGTTTGCATATGTTTACTGAATATAGAAATGATTAGGATGAGCATTTTCTAAAGAGTACAAAAACTACACATTTGCTGAGAAGCTACTGGTCAGCAGTAGCTGGATCCCTGGGCTATAACTAGCCGGATCCCTCAGATGAGGGAACCGTGGGATCCGGGCAAACAGACATGCAGCTGCAGACCTTTACACATCAAACCATTCCCCTAGATCACATCATACTAGCTAAACATGATTCTTTAAGACCGCTTAAGTCTTCCTTAAACTCAGTAGGTCTCACACTCACCCATAGCTAACTTAGGATCAAATTCAAAGTGCTTTTGATTTATCAATTCACCTAAACTCACCATATTTCCACTCTAATGGTCACATATTGTTCCTTACATCTCAAAACACTTAGCTTGATATTTCTCTCAATTTTAGCTAATTGATTTTAGTCATCCTTAACTTAAAATAGGCTTAAAACTAGTTTTTCATTTCCTTTTATTTTTTAGGAATTTTTCATATTTCTCTTAAGCCACCATCTAATCTCTAGAATCAATTGCCATCATTTGCAATTCTCAAATCAATGAGTATCATCCTTAAACACTTAGTTGCACTCTAAAAAAGTCCACTTTCCTACCAAATAACATCATTAAGTATCCTCACTCCTTATGGTTGGACATTTAAGTCACCTATCACTTAAGACATCTAAGGAAAGTCAAACCCTCAAGATTTATAGGTACTATACCTTAAAAGAGCATAATCACTTCACCATTTTTTCTGTCTGACAGACGGATCCCTTGTTTATAACCAGACGGATCCCTAGTGAGAGGGAACCGTGGGATCCGTGTCTAAAGAAAGCTTGTGATCAACTTTTCTTCCAAATTTAAACCCTCTTTGGTAATCTAAACACTTTTGGTTACCATTTAATGATTCCCTAGAGTAGAACAACACCATAGTTGACCTTGGTGCATGTCAAATCTTCTTAGTGGTCATGAATTTAATTCATTAACTCAAATTCATCCTTTATAAACCAAACACTCTTAAGAGCTTAAGTCACCATTCTTACCACAATCCTAAAATTAGCAATTAAAGACCTTTACTACACCCTCTCCTTCACTATGACTAAAGCATCTATCAAGAACTCTTCAAACAAAGGTTCATCCAAAAAGAATACTCATATGGTCCATGAGATATCATCTACCGAGTCATCACCCATAAGAAGTCCAAATGCTAGAATCCCACCTCAACAATCTCAATCAACAATACCTAAAAGAACCGCGAGAATTAGCATTAGACCTTTCGATTTGGAAAAGGCTTCATCAAGCTCTAAACCAAACGCACCTAGTTCTAGTAAAAACCCAAGCCTTCATTTCTAGAACCTAGACTACATTCCTTTACCGAACCTCTTTCCCATCCAAATCTCTACTCATTAGAGCACTCACCAACAAGGACTTCCCACTCACCAACCTTCTCGTTAAATAGGGAAACACCTACATCACCAAATAGTCCACCTTTGGAGACAAGGAATCACCAAAGATCCAACCATATAGAGGACTTTCCATTACCACCACCAACTCACACATCATCACCTTCATTCTTAGTGGAACCACATCCTACATTGCTCAACGCACCTCTACCATCCTTTGTGGAGCCTCCACAAAACATCCAACCTCCTTCGGTTCCTAGTCTTGACAATAATTGCTCTAATTGTCAAATCACCCAAGGACTTGTTGAAGAAGTACGAAATGAGTTGCATTTCATGTTTAATCATCTCCTTGAACGATTGGACCAAATCAACCAGTCTACTCATCCTTAGATTCAAGCACTTTGATGCATTTTAGGTTTCCGTTACTTATTAGAATTGGTAGAAAATTATATTACATGTTTAAATCATTCTCTTAGTTTTAGAGATATGTGGATCATTTCTCGTATTTTTATTGAATGAAATTACATGTTATATGCCATATTGTCTTGAGAATATGTTTTGTGCCTTAATACATATCTCATTTTTATGTTAACATCACATTTTACATCACCATTGTTGTCTTAAACCTACAGACAGACGGATCCCTCAGTTAAGCTTAGACGGATCCCTCCAAAGAGGGAACCGTGGGATCCGTGTAACAGAAGACTTGTTTACTACTAACTTGAGTTTTATTTTCAGGAAATTATGCTCCATATATTTATTTTCTAACCTTTTTTTTGTAGATTTTCAATATACACATGAAGACTTTGACACCCTTAGCTAGGGGGAGTTTCTTGTCAAAGCAAAACATTGCAAAAAAATTTGCAATATCATTCACATAGGGTTACATTACTTGATGTCCTCCTTGCATAGGTGCAATCATCAAGGGGGAGCGTATTCCTCACAAAGACGAAACCATTTGCAAAATTGCAATGCACTAGTTTAGCATTTCTTCTTACTTGACGCCCTCACAAAGGGATGGACTCGTCAAGGGGGAGCTAAGTCGAGAATACTTCTCCTCACTTACTATCTATTTTTCATTCTTTTTCTCTCTTTTCACATGTTTTTCTTAAAACAATGTGTTAGTTTCTTTTCGACGCTCTTTTTGTTTCGACAAAAAGGGGGAGAAGAGAGTAAAAACTCCAATTCAAACTTTTACGAATTTTAGTTTTTCCTTAGAATACTCTTATGTTTTGTCATCAACAAAAAGAGGGAGATTGTTAATACAAATAAGCCGTAAAATCGTTTATTTATATTTTACGATCTTTTAATGGTTTGTCGATAACAAACGTAAAATCATTTTAACAAAACAAATAAAATACGTAAATGGTTTGAGCCAATAGTTTACTAACATACTTATATTTTCGTATAAATCACCAAAAAAGTAATAGTGATTTCATGACTTAGTAATGCATATGTACAACAACTAGTGTTTATATATTGGGTAGATATATACATACTTAGTATGTATTATAATGGGTAATAGAACGGGTAGAAGTTTAAGTATTTAACCCATTGACTAAATACATTGAATGGAGTTGGGTAAAAACCATAATCCATAACCCATGACCTATTGCATGACATCATGCATAAGTCATCATGGGTATTACCAATGACTCATGGAGCTAACCCATAACCCATGGACTAGATGCATTACATCTTCTAGATATATTGTATCTACTTGGATACCCATGGTCCAAAGTCTAGGAACCATGACCCATAACCCATGACCCATGACCCAAAACCCATGGGTAAAGAGGAGCGTCTCACGGATCCCTCTGATTACACTAGACGGATCCCTCAGGCAAGAGATCCATGGGATCCGTGGAACAGTAGCATGTTTTTGTCTATAAATAGTGAGCCATTTCTTCATTGTAGGTTGCCACTTCCACACATACTTTCTCCTAGTATTGTAAACTCTCTAACCTTAGATCCAAAGGATATTTCTATGTAGTTTGTGTTTGTTTTTGTGTGATTTTCTAGGTTCCTCTTAAAGGCGAGATCACCACCTCTTGAAGTCGAGCAAGCTCAAGACCATGAGTTGCCATGCTTCGTCATCATCACGACTAGTGAAGTTCTCTTGTTGGTAGTTCTTTCTTCCTCTCTAGAAGTGTTGTGTCAAAGGCATTAGTGAAGGATGCCAAAAGGGTCAAGACGAAGGCATTAGTAAAAGGTTTCGAACGTCCGTCTCAAAGGCATTAGTGAAGGATGCCAAAAGGGTCAAGACGAAGACATTAGTGAAAGGTGTCTAACGTCCGTGTCAAAGGCATTAGTTAAGGATGCCAAAAGGGTCAAGTCGAAGGCATTAGTGAAAGATGCCAAGGGTATACAATCGATATGGTGCATCGATGTACAAATATGGATAGGTTGTGTCCAAGGATAATGATATCCTTGATGATTTTGTAACAAGGAGTGGGTCTGCTTTGGGATAGGTGTTGTGTAGTGTTGGGTAGTAGTTCCACCTTTGTAATGGAACTCGGTATCTAGCCTTGTACAGGATAAAGAGTAGGCGACGTTGTGATAGGTTTGCTTCTACCTCGTGGAAGAACCCGATGTCTAGCCATTTACCGGAAAAAGAATAGGCGACGTTGTGATGGCTTCTCAGCCATAAGGAGTTTGTGTCATGTAATGATTACGAACCCTCGAGTAGGTTACTCGGAGAGTGGAGTAGGGCAAGGAAGGTGTCCTTGTAGCCGAACCACTACAAACACTCGTGTCATGGTTTTGTGTTTCTTACTCTTTTCCTTTGCATTACATATTTACATATCTATCTATCAACATCCAACATACACACTTAATAGATTGACATAAGTAGATCTAAATATTTTAAAACGAAGTTTTAATTGGTAAAACTATTCAACCCCCTCTTAGTTTTCCACACAATAAGTAATGTAAGTAATGAAAGCAAGTAAAGTAAAGGATAGAAAGTAATGACACAACCGATTTATAGTGGTTAGGCTACAAGGACACCTTCCTTGCCCTACTCCACTCCCCGAGTCACCTACTCGAGAGTTCAAGCACTATGTCAACAAGCTCCTTCAACACGGCGGAGAAGCCTCACAACATCGCTTACACTTTTTCCAGTACAAAGCTAAATACCGAGTCCTTAACATGGAGGACCAAACCAACACAACTATAACACAAAAACTATGTGAAATATGAAATACAAGATCTTGCTACAGAAATCTTGTGGAGGAACAAATCAATCAAGGACCCCTTGCTTGGATGACTTGTAGTATCTCGTGATCTCGCCTTTGAGAAGGACCTATATGAGAATCACAACAAAAGAAAGAAGAACTACTATATAGATCAAGAGATATGAGATTAGAAGAGAGAGGTAATATATGAGAGAGTTTCTAAGAAGAAGGGTGAGTTACAATGAAGAAATGGCCCACTATTTATAGGCAAGAAAACTCTACTGTTCCCCGGATCCCATGGATCCCTTACTTGAGGGATCCGTCCTGTGTAATCCCAGGGATTCGTGGACGCCCTTCCTTATTTAGGTTATGGGTCATGAATCATGGGTCATGGGTCATGGACTTTGGGTCATGGGTACCCAAATAGATACAATGTATCTAGACATTGGATCATGGGTATGGGTTATGGATTTGCTCCATGGGTATGGGTCATGGGACTTGGATATTACCCATCCTAATAAACTATTACAACAAATGAATTATTACAACAATTTATGTTAAATGACTATATGTAAATGCTTTACAAAAATAACATGTATCCTTATAATTTTACTTATGATACCTTAATATTTGTTATCAACAAAACACAAAGATATCGCTAAATATGAATAAACGTTTTTACAGTTTATTTGTATAAACAAATTGCTAACAAATGGGGAGAGATGCTCTTCATGGACCACACTGATAGATACAATCGTTTAAGCAAACGAATATGTATTAAATCTTCCCATGCATTATTGGTGTTTCCTACCATTATGGTGTAGTAAAGGATGTTACTTATGCCATAAGGGTACGAGGGCTTTGCAGTTGGACTCCTTCTTTTGCGGCTGATGATTCTGACAGTGAAGATGAGGGTTCAGTGGATGTTGAATCGATGGTGAACCTAGATGATTTGTATAATGATCAAGTCAAAGGCAAAAACGATCAAGAACAGGATATCAAAGGTCAAGAGTAGGATATTAACATTAATGAGATACAAGGAATAGCTAGTATCCACGAAAACCTCTTGATAGTGATCCATTTGGGCTAGGACCACTCTTTAACAAAAAGAGCGGTAAGGATGCTACTATTGATCGTTCGGTTACTCCTGAATACCCTCCTAGATATTCCATGTCATCAAAAGGATATAAATACACAATAGATTCTTTTCATCATCTCCCGGAAGATAACTCACTCAATCATGCAGAATTTTCTTTGATACAATGGCTTGAGGAAACGATTAAGGTTGGCACTACTTTAGGACTTAACATGGAAGGATGTGAAAACACCTTTTATCCCTAATCGCTAAAAATGGAGAATTTGTGTTTGATAAATGAATTGTCTTTCTATTAATGTTCAAGGTCTTGGGGACCTCAATAAAAGGAGATGTTTTCATGACTTATGTAATAAGTGTAAAGTTAACTTTTTAGCTATTAAGGAGACATAAATTTTATAGGTTGATTTATGGATGCTTCATCAGGTTTGGGGATATTCTCCTTTTAATCTTGCTTCGTCGTCTTCTAGGGGAAAGTCGGGCTATATTTTATGTTTATGGAATAGCTTGGTTTTTCACAAGTCAAAAATTTTATGCAAGGAAAATTTTGTAGTTATTGATGGCCTTTGGATTCCAGAAGATGTCCAAATTAGATGGATTGTCGTGTACGCTCCTCAAAACTTATCTTGTAAAATTACTTTATGGTCAATGTTGGCTGATTTGATAGCTAATTGGAATGGTGTTTTAGTGGTGATGGGAGACTTTAACGAAGTTCGCGAGGCGGTAGAAAGATATGGTTCGGTTTTTAAAGAGAAGCAAGCTGAGTATTACTAAGGCCTCCCTTGTAGATATCACATTGGGTTGTTTTAATTTCACTTGGACTGACAAATGGGGTTCCATGATGAGTAAACTTGATTGATTTTTTTTTCGAAAAGTCTTTATGAACTTTTTCCTCATTCTTCAGGAGTTGTACTGGAAAAATGCACTCCCGATCATTGTCCTATTCTTCTTCGTGAGACTGTGGTGGATTATGGCCCTACTCCTTTTCGGTTCTTTCATTCGTGGCCAGAGATGTAAGGGTTTCAGAACTTGATTCGTAATTCATGGAAAAATGATGGCATTGTGGTGGATAACGGCTTAATCTCTTTTAAGAAAAAGCTTCAAAATCTTAAAGGAGTTATTCGTGAATGGGTTGCCTTGAAAAAAACTGAATCTACTAAACTAAAGAATGTTCATCAAAAGCAGATATCTTCCATTGATGTTAAGGTCGATCAAGGATGCGCTAGTAAGGAGGATATCATCACTCGAAATGAATCGATTCACTACAAAAAAATTGCCATTTAGTGACACAAAGTTTTAGTGACAAAATATATATGTGTCGTTGTAGTACGTTTTTAGTGTCACTTAACATTATATGCCATTAATGTATGTTCTTAATTGTGGCACAAACTCATGTATGTCATAATAGTTTCCTATAATTATCGACACGTATATATCTTTTGCCATTATATACTTTTTTCATAATTTTGGTTTTTTCCAATTGTGGCACTATTGCCTAAAAAAGGTTCCCAAATTTTTACAATTTAGGCGGGTTGTTCAAAAAAATTAAAACTTTGAATGGGCCATTTAATGTCTTAAACTTTGCATCTCATTTTTGCATTCTTAAAACCCTACATCATAGGCTCTCAATCTCATATAACATAGCCGCATCATGTATATTTTTGCTTATGGCCACCATTCTTTAGCCAACATCAAGTCACATCATCAAGTTACGTAAGTGTTTCAACCCCTATTATTCTAATCGTGACCCTCAATATTTTTTAATTGTATTATATTTCTGATTTATATGGATAGTTTGAAGAAATTAAAAGGGAAAATTGGAATGATCAATACGAACCGACCAAAACTTGGTGAGATTTTTTTTACGTTTCTTTTCCATTATAATACTTTTTCTTTTCTTATGATATTTTTGAATGATGGTGCAGCGAAGAAGAAATTAATTTTGTTGATGTTAAAACTTTATATCATCACTGGCGAATGTTTATATAAGTCTTGGATAGGACTAAAGAAAAAAAAGGGGGTTAACACCATGTACAAGGGTTGTTTTGTGATATCTCTTAAGAATTTGTAATGTGTTGAGAACTTATGAATTTTTCATACTATTTAGTTTAATATGTGTAACCTTCATCTCCAATATTTTTTTTGTTTGTTCACAGATTGCGCGTTTTAGAGATATCTAAAGATTCACAACAAAGAATGAAGTTGTAGTTCTTTTGCTAGGTTTAGCATATTGTTTGTAATACTCTGTATTGAGTTGGATATTTAGACTCAGTCCTACTATGTTTGTATTTCCTATGTATTGGACAACTTCGTTGATTAATGAACATTTTATTTTCATGTAAATCATTCAGTTGTTTGTTTCATGTATTATTGTTGAATAAAACTTGCTCTTGATAATATCTTTGTAGATATAGAAAAGTGTTACAACAACACGAAATGCTATGCGGAGATGCTTTGCTAGCACAAAATACATGCCATTAAAACAATTATATTTAATATTTAATAAAAAAACACATTTAGAGGCATAATGCATGTACACAAAATTATTTTTGTTCTATTGAGACAGATTATTAAGTGCCACTACATCTTTACATATAGAGCAAAACAACTTAAAAGTGCCACTAATACCCTTTAGTGGCAGCGTCGTTAGTGACACTTTTTTAATCTGTCACCAAATGTCTAACCGGCTTTTAATGACACTTATCTGGACTACTGTGGCACTTTTTGTGTGTCACTAAATGGCCATTTTTTTGTAGTGATTGTTTCCTTATTGAAGTGCATCATTTAGAAGCTCTTGATATAACTCAAAAACCAAGATAAAGTAGGCTAGTTATAAGCTTGTAGCCATTAACAATAATCAAATACCATAACAAGTTATAAGCTTGTAGCCAGGCAGTACCTATGTGGTATGAAATTATTCCACAACGAAGCGATTGTGTACCTATGTGGTATGAAATTATTCCACAGCTAAGCGAGTGTGGCTGTAAGTAAAATTAAAACGTATGGGTGATATATTTGTAGTGTATATATTATAAAGTTTGTTTTTTCAATTGAAAAAAAATGATATTTCTCGTGTGAAACCAGTTAGAAATTAGCGACATATTTGCTAAGGATTTGTAAATCCGTAGGTAATTTCCGAAAGATTTCCTATGGATCATTATGTTTTGATAATGAATTTTAAAAAATTATTCAGATACATAATTTTCAATCGGTTTCTTACTGATTTCATTGGATGTAAGGTTTGTTGATAATTTGTCGCAAAGTTGTCGGTAGTAACACATAGTTTGCTACGGATTTCTAAGAAGAGTTTATTGCCAGAAACCTTAGGGTAATTGGTCGTTAATATGTGTTTATCACCGCTAACTTCAGAAATATCCACTCAACTTTTTTTCATTGTGAAAACCTGTAAGAAAACGCATAATTGTACAAGTCATTTATGCGGTAGGTCACTTTATAGGTCCATTTAATTAGGCCCATTTATCATTTTCCAAAACACAATCCCAAACACCCCCTAAGTTTCACAAAACAGAGTTACCAGTAACATTCTATCAGTGATTTAGTCTTTGGTGTTATCATTCTTTCCAAAGAGGGGTCATTCAAATCCTCCTCATAAGAAACTCTACCTAATTATTTGATTAACAATATCATTTATAGAATAAAAGAAGATTCAAATGGTGAAAATTAATTCTTCTATTTATCAATGAGAGAGATAAATTTTGAAATTGAGACTTCTGATAGGCTAACAAAAGTCAAATTGAATTCAATTTAGTCAAATCATCTAAATTTTATCCAGCAAAATAATTATGTATAAAAACACATATGTCGATTTTGTAAATAATAAAAAGACTAAAATACACCGTTGGTCCCTAAACTTGTTCAAACGCATCGCGATGGGACAAACCTGGGCATTATCATCGTGGGGAGTCCAAAACTTGGGTTTTTAATGCCAAACTAGTCCCTTAACCATTTTTCCATTAGTCAACATTTTATATGTTGTTAAATCCCTTTATTCTAGTTAAATGACCATTTTACCCATTATATATATAAAAACCCCAAGCAAAATTCATTTCATCCCCTCTCCATCCTTCACATTCACCCTAACCCTAACCCTAACCATAAATCCCCAAATTAAGAACCCTAACCCTAAATAAAAAGTATAAGAGGATGATGCCTGGAAGGATTATTGGTGTTAGTGTTGATTCTGAGGGTAAGCCTGCTTTACGTTTGGCTATGCAGACGAGAGACCACTCCACCTACTCACCGCCGATGACATTTCACAAGTCACTCGCGAACAGTGCCGCCGTTTCCTCACTCTCAAAGTTATAATCTCTGTGTGTTTTTAGGTGTTTTTTGTACATGCTTTTTGTTTTTATCATATGTCAACTGGCAAAATAAGCAAAACTAATAATTTCATTAAGCTAATAATATAAGATTATTAAGTTATTTGAGTTGTTTATGACCATGTGTCAAAGTGAAATGGATGACAGCTCAGGTGGAAGTCAAGAACAAGGAGCCCTTCTTGACCAGTCTAGAAGGCAAGTTTTGTGCTTTTTATCTTTTCATGTATATGGGCCACTTGCACATGGTACTGCTTGTAAGTATTAAGAAACTCTGTATCAATGTCCAAAGTATGAAGCAGTTTGTAAAGTAAAATAAAACCAGCCCATTTGACCCGTTATTTGGCATAATTGGTCAAATGGAGATAAAAACTATTACTTTAAGAAAAATTGTTACACTTTGGATATGTTTGTATCTTATTGTAGTTTTAATATACGTAATTAAATTCTCGTATACTTGTAAAATATTGTTTTGCATATAAATTGTATACAAGGTGTTTTGGTAATGATCTTTCTTATTATAATTCGATATATCTTAATGATCATGTATTGTTAGTGGTGTTCAGAATCTGTTGCTTGATGGGAATAGGTTTAGTGGTGGGATTCCTACATCTATTGCATCGATGCAAAGCTTGACGTCTGTTGATTTCTCATATAATAATCTTTCTGGTTTGGTTCCTGGTACTGGTCAGTTTAGTTACTTTAACTATACTTCGTTCTTGTGGAATGCGGATCTTTGTGGACCGTATTTAGGGCCTTGTAAAGAAGGTTTTGCTAATGGGACTCATGACCCACATTCAAAAGGTTCACTCTTTGCTTCTATCAAGCTTTTGCTAGTTATTGGTTTGCTTCTTTCCTCTATTGTGTTTGCTGTTGTTGCAATTGTTAGATCGATTAAGAAAGCTAGCAAAGCTCGAGCATGGTCAAACGACAGAACGTGGACCTAATTCTCCTACAGGCTTGTTCTTTAAACATTGTGGACATGGGTACAATTCCACCAATCTCTTTAATACAAAATTTTCTTGCAGTATATCTGAGTGTCTATAGGCTTTAGAAAACTCTATTCCATGAAATATGTGATGGTTTCGTTTTATCAAAAGTTTACTTTAATTGTATAATTCGTGCTGCAAAATGCTCATTTATCATATGTCATCATACAAGATTTGTGATTTGCGATATTGCACACACTGTTCCTCTATTTTGTCTATATTGAAGAAGGGTGTTTTACGCTTGACAAATAGTCAAACCTTTTTTTGCCTTTACCGGCTTAATCATGGTAAAATTAATGAGCTTCTGTCTGTAAATGGTATCTCCATTTGATGTAATCCAAGTACTTACTGATTTCGTTGGTGCATCCAGGGACAAAGTGGTTGACTTCCACTGGAATGTTTATGATCCTTGGACTATTGTCAGTGTATCCGATGATGTTGAAACCACAAGTGGTGGTGGCACACTTCAGGTATAGCTTTTGCTTACATGTTTCATTCTGTCTCGGTTTGAAGTAGAGGTCGCAAAATGGGTGGATTGGGCAACAAGCTAAAAACAAGCAGTTTCCTCTATAGTAAAAATGTGTATGGCCAGTTCAACTCGAACACCTTTTGTCCAAATTTTCTTTAGATAGTACGTTGAATATAATTACAAAAGATTTATTTTCTCAGTCATAATATAGTAGTTCTTTTAAAATAAGATAAATTAGGACAGCTAGAAACCCAAATCGACCCATTCGTAAGTAAATAATCGAAATTGCCACTTCTATTGTTAAGAGAAACAAATAATGATGGAGAAACTAAGGAAATCTAAATCGATATTATTTTACCTGTGAATGCAGATTTGGCGAATGAGTGATTTGATATATAGACCCAGGGATGAAGTGTTAACCGAGCTAGAGGACTTCAAGGCCCATGTCGCTGCATGTGGTCCAAAGGCGTAGGATGCGTGTTGAATGTTCAGTTTGATTTAAGATTTAGATGCATGGATGTATTTAGCTAATCTTTAAAACCTATGAAAAACAAATGGCAGTAAGGGGGGATCATCCCTTCGCCCGTGAGTTTCTAGTAAGGATCCCTAGTGTTAACAGAATGCCGAGAAGTGACTTATGCATGACTTAGTCTTTATGGATTATGTTTTTGCTAAGCAGATCATAATAATTTGGCAAATTGGTAAAATCGTTAAAAGCATTTTAGTACTAACGCTTGTTTATTTGGTTACCATCCGTTTAATATTGATCATTTCCGGCTAGGTCCAGTTAATTGTCCTGTTTTTTATTTTGATTAATGACCGTTTTTAGTCACACAATTATGCTTTAAGTACTACGCAAAAGTTTAATCGCTGCTCATAGACCAGTTAGGGATCGATTAGGTTCTGGAGTGGTACTGTGTGGGTTAATTCTCGATGCTACAATCTGCTTCTAATTGTTATAGATCACTTCTAATTGTTACAGCCATGAATGACCATTTTACCCTCATGTGCAAGGCACATGGGGAAAGTAACGGGATGTTGACTAACGGAAAATTGGTCAAGGGACTAGTTTGGCATTAAAAACCCAAGTTTTGGACTCCCCACGATGATAATGCCCACGTTTGTCCCATCGCGATGCGTTTGAACAAGTTTAGGGACCAACGGTGTATTTTAGTCTTATTAAAAACTAAAAAAGAATGGGTAATTAATAAAACACTAGTTGTTAAATTTAAATAATATTACATGGACTTAAACAAATATTTGTTTTCATAATTTTTAATAACTTTATAAAATTAATAAATATCCATAGATTAATACCTTAAGCTTTGTATTTTTTTTATTTTTTTTTTGAAAAAAACGACATATATGTTGTTGTTATTTATAAATATTACTATCATTATATATTAGTTAGTTGTATGCATGAAAGTAATAATTATTAACATGAATGCACGAGTTAGTGTGATATGTAAATGCACGAAATTGTATACATACAGACAACTCATGTTATTCCTCTTATGAGACTAAGTAAGGATATCCAAAAGAGTTTTTTTCCTATCTACATTTAATAATAACTCATGTAATTCCGCTTTATAGTTTAGCCCGCATGTACATAAATATTAAATACAACTAAACGTATTATTAACTGGAATATTAGTATCAAAATGAACGCAAAACCCCACAGGTTATAGTGAGATGAATATAAATACATGAGATTGTACATATATCAACGAGACATGAAATTTCCCTTTAAAGTTTAAATAAAGATATTCGAAAAAATATTTTTTTTAATGGTCATTATGTGATATTAAACACGATATCAATAGCAAAATTTAAACAACATTAACCTCAACACCATGTCGATTAAACAAAGTTAAAAACTTCATCCAACAAAAAGATATACAAAATATTAATTGAAATTAATACATAATGAACAATTTATGTAAAAATTCACACGTAACTATATAAATATAAACAATGCTCCATAATTTTATTAAAAATATTTATTTAACAACCCTGTGTGTATCCGAAGTTAAAAACTAACGTGATACTAAAGTTTAGGGTTAATGTCACAAAATAGTAACATACTTTCTAATTAAACCTTTTTTTATTCACTTTGGTTATTATATTTTGTAACATATTGGATTTCATAAACACATCATATCATAACACAAAGGGGCGTATGGTTTAGGTTTTAGAGAGATAAAGTGGAAGAGTTTAGGGAACTTAGTGAGACAAAGAAAAATGATATTATGAAGCTCCAACCCTCTACCTTGGGAGGTAGAGGGTATTTATAGTTTCTTACAAGTCACGCCTCCTACGGGCTGTGGATTAGGCATACAGTGGGTAAAGACCCGTCCGTCCTCCACGGTGTTACTTAACAAAGTATTTACTAACACTAAATGACTATGACTATGAGCTTTCTAATGAATACATATACTTGAGGTGACCGACTATTTAACTACCGGATTTACTAAATCCTAACAATCTCCCCCTAAGGGAGGTCACCTCAAATTACATTGATTACAAACAGATGTTACATTTTAGATGTTCTTGGATTCTTGTTTAAGTTCTTTGCTCTGTAGCCTGTAGTCTTTAATTCTTCATGTTCCACGTGTTTTGTGGTTTCAAGTGGAGGTCTTTAACTGATCCACGTGATGGTGAGTATTGAGCCAGTTTTGAGATTATCAGCCACAGCAAATCTCTGACTCATCCTTTATTTTTGTATTGCCATTGTGTGATGTTGTGAATTTCGGACCGACATGCTCACATTTTGGATCATGATATCTTTTCATTAGAGTAGAGGAAGCTTTACTGATTCATGATATTTGCAGCTATCAGAGCCAGGTTATGTAGATATGCACTTGTCATGATGTTCTTCAATTAAGTGTGGATGCTGTGAGCATGCGATTGTGAATTGACTTCTCAACTCTGATCAGCTGCAACCGTCAACAGTTCCTGCAAACAGTTGGCAATAAAACACATGAAAGTATCTTTGATCACTTTCGTTGAATTGAGATGCACAGCCCACGGTTCCCCGTTGATCAGTACAAGTACTGCCTGTGATCAGGTATAATTCCGAAGAATCTCCTTGATAGAGTTTCGCAGCTAATCAAGTCGTTCTCAAACCGGAACATCTCAAAGAAGACAACACATAGTGAGTAAACCAGCGAATTGAGATTCACTGATTGAAAAGAAAAGTGATTTGAAAACAATCGTGTATTGCTTAATTAAAGGGTTTTGCAGTACAATGAAGGTTTTATGGAAAATCGATTATCAATCATAAATACCCTTTTAATTTTGAAACATTAATGCTCAGTCGATGTGCTACAGAAAAGAGTTTTTAAGCACAACGACCGGTTTTTCAAAGGTATCTGTCAATCCATTTCCTGGACCAAGGTTGATTCAAGATTGAATCGCCCCATCGTTTCTATCCAGTTGTCACAAGCTTGATCTTATGAAAGATCTCACATGTCACCCACCAAGAGCTTGTTTGATGTTGGCTCTAGAAGGATTTCCATCTTCATCGTGAATATTTTACATATCACTCAGATGTTCTGGCAATACCACAAGGATAATGCGTAGGACTCTTAATTATATTCTTACTTTCCACATTGTGTGAAACAGCAAGTCTTCAAGTATAATGTGTCCTAATGAGATTTATTTATGATCTCTTGGCTCTAGACTCAATAGTGCACTTTGGTTTCCTATGTCGGAGACTAGGGAGAGGGTCTCCTTCTTCAATATCAAAAATCTCTAAGAGAAAGTCGATAGATTATGTAGGCTATTGGTAACCACCAATAGCATATGAATTGAACCCGATTTCTGCCCTAAGGTTGAATTATTGGAGAGCTATTTCTTTTCACCCTTTTCTCATTCAATTCTTTTTCATTCTTCAACCCCTTCAGTGCTTACCGAGACTTCATTACTAGAACCTTGTTGGGTTTATTCCAGTTCTAGCTCAATCTCAGTCGGCACTTTTCCCATTTCTCATTTTCTCCTTTTTCAATATACCTAAGGACTCTACACTATCTAGTGGATTGTCCCTGGGTAGATCCCTCTGGCACTGGCAGGATCCTGGGAACTAATACCTAATCTAACCATCCTTATATCTCCATGCATAAAGTAAAATTGGTCGGTCTTTTGGTATTGTTCTTCCACCTCGAAACCAATTGAAAACCATTTGAAAATCAATCAAGGTACTTGTGATATAAAATCAAAGTATTTTGTACCTTAATTGTTTTTGATATTTTAGAAATGCTCCCCCTCAACATGTGCTTCAAGTATTAGAAATTATTTTAGCACGTGGAGGCAAGAGGACTTTTGAAATCTTAGATTGAGAATGAAAGATCCAATCTTTTGATTAACATTTTCTAAAATGATCATCATCATTTCCCGATCAAATCTAGTATTAAAATACTTTGGATAACATACTTTGGGAAGGATGAGGTTTTCTTATGATTGCTCCCCCTCAATATGTGCATTTAGATTCGAAAGAGTTTACACATATCAGAGGGAACCTGTACATTGAGACAAATCAGTCACGTTTCGATTCCTTTTGGTTTAAATTACAAATTCTCCCCCGATCATAATTTTCAAATCCTTTGAGATTTGTGATCTCTATTGATTTAAATTAATTTTGAAAACTTTTGAGGAGAATGGTGACTTGCTTTTGAAAAGCATTTTAACTGATAAGGATCAGATTTTGAGACTTTAAACTCCATTGTTCAAACATGCTTAAGTATCTTATGAAACCACAACCTAGGTCTAGATCCAATTGTATAAAAACATTGTAAAACATTGTTCTTTTTGATTATCCAAAAGTAGACCCTTCTCGTTTGTGTGCCAATTGTTTGAAAAATAACTTTTTTTAATATGATTGAAATCATTCTCCCCCTCAATCAATGACATAAGTTGTTGATTGAGTGATAGAGATTTTGACACATGATAAGTCCAGATGATTTTCAAAAAAAATAGGGTCTGAGTTATTTTCAAAGAAATTTTGTTTTCATCAGATGACAAATATTTTTCAGAAGAATAATTAGAAGAAAAAATATTTGTGAAAGAAATATTTGTCTTTTTGGCGACAAATACTTGTATTTAGAATCAGAGCATAAGGTTTTAAAAATAAGATAAGCTAGGCTCTGTTCTTTCTTTTAAAACAGGTTACTGCCTGAGATGACAATAAATCATCATTTTTCTACATCCCCTTTTCTTTTTTTTTTTTTTTTTTTTTTAAGGTTTATGTACATTCGAACTTCATCTAAAGACCCGTGTCATTCTTTGAGTGACAAATCAAAGTCCTTAGATGTTATCGAAGAACAGAAATAGATGGGAAAATAATATTTTTGGGCTTTTTCGAAGATTTTCTGATTTTTATGAATTTTTGAAATTTTGTATTTTTCTATTTTCTTTTTGTGGGTTTTATAATTTTGTATTTTGCTTTTAGAATAAATATGTACAAGAGATGGATGAAGAAAAACCTTTACTCCTCATCTTCCTCTTGAAGTCGTTTGAGTGTTTCCGGTTGTAGACTCTTTAGGCCAAGTCGTGGAAGGATAAACTCAAAACGTTCTCTAGGAAGAGCTTTGGTGAAGATGTCTGCTAACTGATATTCAGTTCTCACGAAATATAGTTCCACCACACCATTCTCCACTTCCTCCCTGATGAAGTAATGTCGAATGTCGATATGCTTTGCTCTTGAATGTTGAACGTTGGTGCATGAGAGAGCAATGGCACTCTTGTTATCACAGTACAGAGGGATTTTGTTGAATTCAAAGCCATAGTCAGATAATTGGGATCTCATCCATAGGATTTGAGTACAACAAGATGACATGGCTATGTATTCTGCCTCTGTAGAGGATATTGAGGTACTCATTTGTTTCTTTGAAGACCAGCTCACAAGCTTATCTCCCAAAAACTGAGCACCTCCTGACGTGCTTCGACGTGTATCTTGACACCCATCATGGTCAGCATCTGCATAGGCTGTTAGTGACATACCGGTGTCCTTCGGGTACCAAAGTCCCATGTTGATGGTTCCTTGGAGATACCGAAAGACCCGTTTAACCGCTTCAAGGTTCTTTTTGGTAGGCTTAGCCTGGTATCTAGCACACATGCATACAACGAATAGAATGCCTGGTCTACTGGCGGTAAGGTACATCAAGGATCTAATCATACTACGACATTTAGTTTGGTCAACCATGATCCCTGAGTGGTCCTCATCTAGTTTAGTACGCTCCACCATGGGAGTGTCAACAGGGTCACAAGAATCAAATCAAAATTTCTTTAAGATCTCATTTGCGTATTTAGATTGATTGATAAAAATGCCTCCGGGACTTTGTGAAATTTGTAATCCCAAGAAAAATGACATTTGTCCCATCATTGACATTTAAAATTTGGAGCCCATCTCCTTAGAAAAATGGTCACATTCATTGGGGTCAGTCGAGGCAAAAATAATATCATGAACATAGATTTGAACATGAATTAACTGTTTGCCTGACTTTCTGGTGAACAATGTTGGATCAACTGCTCCTTTGCTGAATTCATTAGATAGAAGAAACTTTGATAGCGTGTCGTACCATGCCCTTGGAGCTTGCTTCAAATCGTAAAGGGCCTTTTTCAAGCTATAGACATGAGTAGGATGCTCTGGATTCACAAAACCTTTAGGCTGGCTGACGTATACAACCTCTTTCAGATATCCGTTAAGAAAAGTAGTCTTTACATCCATCTGATAGACTACCATGTTCTTACTAGCAGCTTTAGCCAAGAAGATTCTGATTGCCTCGATACGTGCAACTGGAGCAAATGATTCTTCAAAGTCAATACCCTCTTCTTGACGGTATCCTTTCGCAACCAGTCGAGCCTTGTTCTTTAGCACATCACCATGCTCATCAAGTTTTACTTTGAAGATCCATTTTAGAGCAATGATCATAGCACATTCAGGAGCATGTACTAATTCCCATACATCTAGTGGATCGAACTTATGAATTTCTTCTTGCATGGCATTGAACCAGCTGTCCTCAGTCATGGTTGTTTTAACATCTTTTGGTTTGACCTTAGATAGTATGGAGTTGAAGAAGCACCACAAGGCATCAGTTGCAAGTTGTTTACGAGTGGATACTGGACGAGAAGGGTTCCCAATGATGTTGTCCAATGGATGGTCATGTGTCCATTTTCTAAGGTGCCCGTGTGGTTGTTGTTGAGGGAATGAAGTAGCAGAGTTTGGATCTGCTGATGAAGATGGTTCTGAAGTTGGTTCAGGATCAAATATGTTCTCAAATGGAGCATCTTCGGGAGTAGCAAAAGGGTTATCTTCATCAGAATTTGCAGCTTCATTTCCATGATGTACAGCTGAAGATTGAGGATTTGAGGATGACGATGAGTGATCTGCAGTTGGCGCTTCTTGAGACAGAGTCATTGAAACAGATGGATTATCTGTGTTGATTGGATTAGAAGCCGCCACTGTTGATAGTGTGGAATGATCATTAACAACAGGTTCATAATATTCATCAAACATTGAATCAAACAGTTTCTTCAACTCTTCTTCAGAAGGAGGTACATATGGAACTGCAGGTGAGGGATTCTGTACAAGAGAGGAACTGATAGAACTACAAGATAAATGCTGAGATCCGGGTCCAGAACTTGATTGTCCTAGAGCCATTTGCTCAGACAGCTCATCCAACGTGACGTGAATTATTTCCATGATATCTTGGGTTCTTTTATTGTAGATTCGGTAACCCTTCCGATTTGGTGCATAACCAACAAAAACTCCAATGTCCGCCTTAGCTCTTAACTTTCCTAAGTCTTGACCATCATTCGTTGGATAGCATAAGGCACCGAAAACACGAAGGAAAGATAGATCTGGTTTTCAGTTGTGGAAAAGTTCGTAAGGAGTCTTTCCATGAGAGGTGTGAATAAGAGAACGGTTTTGGGTGTAGCAGGCAGTGGCAATGGCTTCAGCCCAGAGAAACATTGAAACCTTTGAGAAAATCAGCATAGTCCTTGCAGCTTCGACAAGATTCCAACTTCGTCTTTCAACTACACCGTTCTGTTGAGGAGTAAGTGGAATACTTCTTTGATGGCTGATTCCAATCCTTTTATAGAACTGACTTAGTTCTTTGTTAACAAACTCAGTTCCATTGTCAGTTCGGATAATTCTGACAGTTTTATTAAGTCGAACCTGTAGCTGTTTAATAGGTTTGATGATGACATCTGGAGTTTCATCCTTTGACCTCAAAAACTTTACCCAAGTAAACCGAGAATAGTAATCAACCACGACTAACACATATTTCTTCCCGTTTATAGTTTGCACTCTCATGGGTCCACACAAATCCATGTGAAGAGTATGAAGAACTTCCATTACTGAGTTTGCAGGTTTGGGTTTATGGGCATATTTCTTGCTTTTTCCCAATTGGCATGCTGAATAAAGATGATCTTTTTCATACTTCAATCTGGGTAAACCTCTTACGAGGTCCTTTCTAGACAAATCATTTATGGTTCCGAAGTTCAAGTGATTGAGACGACGATGCCATAACCATGACTTTGTTTTAGAGGCCTTTGATAACAAACAGATTGGAGAAGACTTCATCATATCTTCGATAGAGATGGTGTACAAGTTTTTTCCACGTTTTCCTCTTAAAATTTCCACACCATCAAGTTCTCTAACGAAACAAGTATGTTTTCTAAAGGCCACTTCTAGATCAGAATCACAGGATTGACCGACAGAAAACAAATTATGACCAAGACCTTCAACATAATATACCCGGGAAATTACACTATCACCAACCACATAATCTCCATAACCCATAATTGCCCCAAAGTGGTCGTTCCCGAATCTAACAGTCCCGATAAATTTACTCACGAAGTTCATGAGCCGCGAGCGATCTCCAGTCATATGCTTGGAACAGCCTGAGTCCAGGTGCCACAGAACGGTTTGAACGACCTGCAGTTGAACACAGACAAGAATGGATGACTGGACAATTGGGATCCCTATGCGATAATGGGTTCCATTTTGGTTAGTAAGTGAGATTGGAACACCCACATCAGAAGCAGAAACAATGATATCATTAGAGGTAGATGCCGAGCTAGTAGTAACAGTAGATCCATTTAAAGTATGTTCACTTCTTAAAGATATAGTTCTACCAGTAGGCATCCATTTCCTAATGGGCATTGATCTAGATAATTTAGGGCACAACTCATTAAGATTGAATTTACGGCCAGTAGGTATCCATTGATAACCTACATTACTAAATTTTCTTCCTGTTGGTTTCCAATGTTTTCTAGCCCTCTTCCACCTTGGTTTTCTGACCTTCTTATCCTGTTTTCTAGTGTTAACATTTTTTACCAGAGATTTGATAGCATTACTCAAATCATTCACAACACATTCATGATTAATACCAGAAATCAAGCATTCACAGTCACAGTATACTTAGAATTTTGTATCAAAGGCACCTGCGGATTCTAAGTATACTATGACTGTAAAGTATATTCTCCCAGAAAAGTGGCTTTTTCCCTTTTACCTAACTTTTCAGATTCTCAATTTCCTTTTGTAAAGAAGTTATTTTTTCATTGTTCTTGTCACGAGTGACTTTCATTGAATCATATAAATCTTTGAAATGTTGTTTAACTTTTTCGTTTTCTTCAAGAAAACTCTCATTTTCTTGTTGTAAAACATTAATGATGTTTTGAAGATGAAAGTTTTGAGAATTCTGAGAATCTAAAGGAGGAGACATTTGGGAGCCATACACACTATTCTTATCACCCTTCAATTGTGAAATTTGGGTTTTCAATATTTTGATCGTGTTACAATGAGCTCGAATATGTTCATCACGTTTGCTTATTTCAAAGACTGCATCAAACTCAGGAGCATCCGAGGATGTCTTGACATTTGAGGTTTAAACATTTTCTTTGAGATGTTGATATTTTAATTGCAAAGCAAGATGTTCAACTTCCAATTTAGAAAAATGTTTGACCAAGTTATCATGATCATCCTGTTCAACTTTATCATGCAATTTTGAATTTGTGTTTCAAGCTCAATGACACGATCATGGGAAACTTTTAATGCAACAGTTAATTCATGAAATTGAGATGCAGTAATAGAATAATTTGTAACAGTGTAGAACACATCTTGAGCAACACATTGAGAGATCAAATTATCATTAATGATGTGCAAGTTCTTTATCTCAATTTCATTACTCTTAAGCTCACGTTCATACATACTGACCTCAAATTCCATATCATTAAACATCTTTTTCATTTCTTTAATCTCTGTGTCCATTCCCTTTTGAAGACTCTCAAATTGTTCTTTAAGTTGTTTAAAGAAAGGCATGACCTCAGTTAAATAGCATTCTTTAGTTTGTTCAAAACCCCTTTCCCCTTCAGTTATCCTAGTAGGTGTGATTCTCTTCTTACACGTTTTCTCAAAATCAACAAATAGTTGGTAAACTACATAAAGGCTGATTAAGGTCTTGCTATTAGTGGGAAGATTTCTAGGCACTAAATGCATTGGTGTATTTGGAGGATACACAGTGGCTAGAGGCAATTTCCAAAAAGGGGGATTCTTTGTAACAAGATTATCTGCCTTTTGCTTATCTATATCCTTCTTCCAGAACACTTGTTCAGGGGTTAGTTGAGTTTGAGGTTTAAGCAAGTTCAAGGAAATCCAGTTTTCCTTAGTGTAATCATGAGGTTTAAACGTTATATTATACTTTGTACACTTAGAATCATTTAACTTCTTTGCCATTTTCACCCTAGAGGCTTCTTCAAATTTTCTGTCCTCATAGTGCTTCCTATACATGATGGTGTTTGCCTAGGCTTAAGAATCTCATTACCATCATAGACTACCTTTTGTGCAGCTCTAGCAACTTTTCCATACTCGGGATTGGGTACCTCTACAAGGGGGATACTATGTTTATCGCTTAAGACTCTATGCTTAGTGGTCATGTGAGCAGTCTGAATGGTGTTCCCTTGTATGTACTGTTTGTTTTAAAGTTTGTTGTTCAAAGTTTTTAGGTTGGAAAAGTCATTCAAAAGTTTTGATTCCTTAGCATTAAATTCCTGTTTAAGCACTTTTACATTTTCTTGAAGTTCTTGCTCTTGCTTAACAGTTTTAGTAAGCTTTTCTTGTAAGGAGTTTAACTCTTGTTTTAACATTTCTTCCCTAAAGTTACTTTTTCTAATGACTGTATGTATTTGGTTATCCATCTCCTGGTCACGGGTGGTCAATTCAAACTTAGCACGTTGTTCATAAATGGCAACTTGTTTCTTATAGGCATTAAGTTCAGAGGTTATGGAATCAACAGGGGCACATGCAGTGTATTCATCAAAAACATAGTCATCATTGACTGCAGAAGATGCATTACTTGGTACATATTCACTTCCATCTTGCTTCACATATTGATCATATGGGACAACATTGCTATTACCCATATTTTCAATATCTGATTCAATAATTTTAGTTGATTGTACTTTGTCATGCATCTTTTGCAAATTAACCTCATCGTATAGTTTTAATACCTCTGAGATGATAGATTCCCTGGAAGGATTGGCCTGTTTTGGTGTAGAAGCCCTTGGAGTGACCATTGGTGAGATACTAGCCATGAAGATGGTCTGGGCAGATGGTTCATCATCAACATCTGAATCAAATGCATCACAGTCTGCAACTTGAAATGCATTGGGATTGTTCTGACCCATACCCTGCACTGGTTGTTCATCCACATCGGCATCATAAGTTCTGGCATTTCCCTCGGCAAGGAATATCAATTCTTCCTCATTCAACACAGCTCTCCTGTCTTGAGCTTGCACCAGCAGCATCTTGTCCCTGAAATACTCTGCATTTTGTGGACGTTTTGGAAGAGTACAATTCCTTGCGATGTGACCTTCTCCACCACAGTTGTAACACTTGATTGGCTTTATTTGACCCTGAGCCATGTTCCTTCCACGATTATAATTACCCACATATCCACCACCACCATTCCCATATCCAGCACCAACATTCCCATATCCAGCATCAACATTCACATATCCAACACCAACATTCCCTTGCTCATGATGTGGAAGGTATGCATTATGTCTTCCTTGCACATTTTGCACCACTACCTTTCCGTCTTTAACCGTAGCATGATTGTGAACATTGGATGCAGTTCTGAGGTGATTGTTTGTGTGTGGGGTGAAGTTCAAGTTCTACTTGACCATTAACGCCAGTTGATTGACAAGCTGTTCCATGAATGTGTCTGATTCTGGAGGCTTATACCCTGGGTCCGGAATGAGTTTGTGATTGCCATTTCCAGTAGGTATGACTTGAGATGCCTTGGTAGTTATTCCCACATTAGTGTAGAATGCAGTTGAATCATTTGAAGAGCTAGCATTTCCAGCATTGTTGTTAAACGTTTCAAGGATCATCCGTTCAAACACAGCATGCTTCTCATTTTGGAGCAAATAAGCATACAATTTCTCATAATTGGTGTTCCTCAAACCTTTGTTTAGCTTGACTGCAATGACAAATTTGTGCCATTCGGGATTCATGTTGTTCACAAACTTTGAATTGAGCTGAATATTTGGCATTGTCATTTTGATATTCCTCATATCATTCACAGGCTTGTGGAATCTTACATGGTATTCAGTAACACTTTCCCCTGGATTCATCTTAAAGTTCTCTAAGTCATCATACAGCTGAGATTCCCTGTCTTCTTTAGTTAATTCAGAACCAGAGAGAAGCATCTTAACATTGTCCCATACTGCCTTAGCTTAAGTGTTGTGATTGATCAACTTGTAAATGTCCTTAGGTAAACCCTGAAGTATGATGTTTGAAGCCCTGATGTCTGCATCGTATCTCTTCTTCTCCTTATCAGTAAGTTCATCATACGTCTTTGGTCTATCCAATCCTAATATCACTGAACCATCAGCAGCAGTTTCAAGAATGTCTCTGGTAGTCTCAACTTGATAAGGTCCTTCATCAATTGACTTAAGTATGTTAACCCCATTTTCTTTTCCTAAGCAATACAGTCTGATTCTTTGAGCCCAAGAGTCATAGTCGGTTCTATCCAGCATGGGAGGACGAGTGTCAGATCCTGCAGCTTGTACGTCATCAGCAACAGAAGAGGTGATTGTAGACATGATTATAGATTCTACGGGATTTCACAACTCTTTGATTAAACCGGAAAATAGATTCTTTCACGGGATTTTACTAAATCAAGAGAAAACCGTAAATCGTAACACGAAGAAACAATAAGTCTCAAAAGACAAGTTGCACACTTGACAAGTCGCATCCAAGACAACTCGCACCCAACACCCTAGACAACTCGCAGCCAAGACAAGTCGTAGTAGGAGACAACTCGCAGTACAAGACAACTCGCACCCTGTTTACCAACTCGCTTAAACGACAACTCGCTTAACAGACAACTCGCATAAAACACAACTCGCATAGGCTGACAACTCGCATAGTACACAGGCTGACCCACTACTTTGTCCTTTCTTGTCTTTTTGTCTCAATAGACAACTCGCATATAAGACAACTTGCTTCAATAAGCAAGCTCAGAATAGACAACTCGCATCAAAGCTAGGACAACTCGCATCAAAGAAAAAAAAATCCGAGACATAACTCGCATCCAGCAACCTTTCAAAAACACCACTTTTCAATCCAAGAATAACTCAACCACGATGATTCAAACCTTCTAAACCAAAACCTAAACACTTATAATGATTCTAAACACAAAAGTACAATCAAAATCCAAACTTTAACACAAGAAATGATCCAAATGGTGCAAACTACTCTAAACTCATTAAAACCCAAAAACCTTATGAAAACCACTAGAAATCAAAGAACATGAAAGATGAGTGATCAAACCATGACTCTTGATACCATTTGTAACATATTGAATTTCATAAACACATCATATCATAACACAAAGGGGCGTATGGTTTAGGTTTTAGAGAGAGAAAGTGGAAGAGTTTAGGGAACTTAGTGAGACAAAGAAAAATGATATTATGAAGCTCCAACCCTCTACCTTGGGAGGTAGAGGGTATTTATAGTTTCTTACAAGTCACGCCTCCTACGGGCTGTGGATCAGGCATACAGTGGGTAAAGACCCGTCCGTCCTCCACGGTGTTACTTAACAAACTATTTACTAACACTAAATGACTACGACTATGAGCTTTCTAACGAGTACATATACTTGAGATGACCGACTCTTTAACTACCGGATTTACTAAATCCTAACATATTTACATTTGTAAGTCCCAATGCTTATGGATTATTTTCTCGATTATTTAACGGTTGATCAGTGTAGATTATCAAAATCTCTAACATAACGTAGTTATACCTAAGTGTTGCCATACTTTTTGTTTCATGTTATGAGAAACGGAAAAATCTCTGGTCATTGTACTTTCTTATTGTTACCTCGTTTCTTTAATAAATCAGTTAAAATGTCGAAACTTGTCAATATTTGAGTACATAACTTTGGCATGTTATCTATACTATCTATAAAAGGTGTATGGTCAAAGTCAAATGTTGAATTGTTAAATGTTAAAAATTAGTCAAAGGTGAGATAAATGTATAGTGTAATTAATACTGTTATTAAATACATCATTACTTAAAAGTAAAGTGATTTATTTATATTGTATAACCAACTAATATCATATCTATCAAATTAAATACAAGCAATTAAACACTCCATACTAAAAATTACAATAAAGTTTTCACAATATACCAGTGTTGCTAAAAAAAAGTCTACAAGGCCGATTAATCGCCTCCTAGGCGCTACAGGGCCACCAACCTTGCCGATTTAGGTAACTGGGCCAAACAGATAGGTCAACTGTGGTCAACGATAATCAACGGCGGTCAAAACCCACAAATGTTGCCAGAAGTACCCAAAACTCATCGTAAACTTATTTTGATCACTTATAGTAACAGTTTTAAAGTATTAGAAGTTGTTTTTTAGAAAAAATCTTGCCGAAAATACGTAAAACTCGCCAGAAATACACAAAACTTAGCGGAAATACCCAAAATTTTTCAAAAATGCAAATCCGATTAATCCCGCCTAGACCGACTACAAGTTAAAAGGTGGTCGACCGCTCGACTGCCGATTTTCTATTTTTGCAACCTTGCAATATACAATTTAAACAAGCTGCAACATAATTCAGAATATAAAATAATCAAACGTGCTAATTAATGTTATTTTTAAAACACTCTAAAATGAAAAGTACATGTTATTATACACATTATACAAATTACTAAAACACACAAAGTTTCATACAAGTTAACAAGTGTCGCCACCGGTTCAACTAACCAATAAAAGCCATCCGAAAATGAACCAGAGAGGACCCGTTGAAACCGATACAAACTGGTAAATAAAGCCTCGAGATGTATTTCTCCGGTTAATCGTCAAAGGGTACCCGCGTATATTATATATAAAGGAACTAACAAAAATTCAAAAATCGGGGATACCGGGGACGATTCAAACCCGACGGATTGACCTGGTTTAATTTCACCCGTGTTCAACCAACCAGTCGGGTTGACCCGGTTTAAATTGACATGTTTTTCGACCGGAACGGTTCAACCAGTTGAACCCCCCGGGTCGACCCTGGTTTTAAAACATTATGTTTAATCCCCAAATCTTCAAACTTTTATTATTTTTCGTTTATAACTCATAAACCTTTTTTATCACTAAAAGATCTGTCGCTATAAAATCATGTTGTTATGTACGGATACTCGTTTAGTATTTTAAAAAGTTATACTGGTTATCAGTTGAAGATTCGAGAAATTGATAACCATTAGCGCTGTAAACGAACCGGACGAACACGAACGGAGCCTTGTTCATGTCTGTTCATTTAATTTTAACCGGACAAATAAACGAACACGAACGTTTAAACGAACGAAATTTCTTGTTCATGTTCGTTTATTAAGAAAATGAGTTGTTCATGTTCGTTCATTAAGACACTAAACGAACGCTAAATGAACATAAACGATCGAACATAAATGAACATAGACAGACAATCATAAACTTTATTAAATTATGCATCTAATATTGTTTGATAAGTGTCGTTTTGTTTAAACAAACTAATTTAAAAATTATACAATTAAAAGATTTGATATACGAACATAAATAAATAAATGAACATAAACGAACGCATAATCGGACGTTCGCGAACATAAATAAATGGACGTGACTTGTTCATGTTCGTTCATTTAACTAAACGATCGTAAAATATTGTTCATGTTCATTCATTTAATAAATAAACGAACATAAACGAACTTTTTACCGAACTGTTCATGAAATGTTCCCTGAACGTTCAGTTCGTTTACAGCCCTAATAACCATTATATGAATGACCCCAATAAGTAAAATAACCAAACTAGATAAGAAAAAAAAAAAAAAAAAAAATTGCTAAAATGAACTCTTATACAAATTACTAAAACACACAAAGTTTCATACAAGCTAACAAGTGTCGCCACCGGTTCGACTAATCAATAAAAGCCATCCGAAAATGAACCAGAGATGACCTGTTGAAATCGATACAAACTGATAAATAAGGCCTCGAGATCTATTTCTCCGGTTAATCGTCACAGGGTACCCGCGTATATTATATATAAAGGAACAAACAAAAATTCAAAAACCGGGTTGACCGGGGACGATTCAAACCCGACGGATTGACTTGGTTTAATTTCACCTGTGTTCAACCAACCAGTCGGGTTGACCCGGTTTAAATTGACATGTTTTTCGACCGGAACGGTTCAACCAGTTGAACCACCCGGGTCGACCCGGGTTTTAAAACATTACGTTTAATCCCTAAATCTTCAAACTTTTATTATTTTTCGTTTATAACCCTTAAACTTTTTTTATCACTAAAAGATCTGTCGCTATAAAATCTTGTTGCTATGTACGGATACTCGTTTAGTATTTTAAAATGTTATATTGGTTATCAGTTGAAGATTCGAGAAATTGATAACCATTATATGAATGACCCCAATAAGTAAAATAACCAAACTAGATAAGAAAAAGAAAAAATAATAATAATAATAATAATTGCTAAAATGAACTCTTTTTAAAAATACATACTATTTTATGACATTAACCAAAAGTAGTGATATGTTTAGTCGAGCATAGCTGAGTCAAACAAAAAAAACTTTAGTGGGGAAGTTTAATGGTCCTAAAGGCTAACGTGTCCATTGGGTAGTCAAAAAATGTGAAAGAGCTTCAGACCAACATAACTTATTTGACTATAATTCAATCTTGCTAACAAAAATATCCAAAGCAAAATAGGTACGTACAGGACTCTATTTCTCTACAAGATATCACTGGAATTAAATTTTAAAATGTTAAAATTTGTAGTAAACTAAATACTAACTTGTGCATGCAGTTGGGTCTAGATTTTGAATTTGAAAATTGTGTAATAACAAATTAAAAAGTGAGCAAGAAATCAGTGATTAGCATATGCATTTGAATTTGCTTCAGAGTGATATCGATGCGTTTTAAAAAATGTTGAGCACAAAAAAGCACTAGATAACATGTTTAGTTTCAAAATAGGGCAATGAATCTAACTTCAATTTGCTAGTCTTACAAACGTGTACAAAACCATACGTTTATAAGCGTGAAGATATTAAAATATAACATTTTCGCACGTAGGATACTTGTACACACTAGTAGATGCGGACATTATTTTACACAGACACAAGTGTGACAAATTTTACAGTATAATTTTATTTATTTATTCACATACATAAATGTAACAAATTAACTTTACAAAATCATTAGTTTGAACAAAATGACTTTTTCGTTTGCATTTTGTAAAGGAGTGAAGAATAAATGGTGTATAAATGATAGCTTTGTTGTAGCAACAAAGCCTGAAAGGAGACGGAAATCTCTTCTAGGTCATGGGAAGACATGGTTGCTTGATATTATGAGAGCATTGACTACATTTATCATTTGATATTGTGAAGGCAAGATACTCTATTTACTTACTCATGGTAAGATGTACTTTTGTACAAAGTCCGACTATAATTTATGTGTGCAAATCATTTCTCATAACTTATACATTACGGATTACTCTTCCTCTTGTTTACATCATTTTTGGTAAGTACTTTATGGTAGGGGTGAGCATTTGACCCGAACGGACCGGACCGACCGAAGGACCGACCGGACCGACACGGACCGAGACCGGACCGACCACATTCGGTCCGGTCCGCGGTCCCGGCTTTTGGGCTAATTGGTCCTCGGTCCGGTCCAAAACCGACGAATTTGCCCTTGTTGGACCGGACCGACCGACCGAAGGACCGACCGGACCGGTCCGGACCGAGACCGGACCGGTCCGGACCGAGACCGGACCGACCACATTCGGTCCGGTCTCGGTCTAGGGTTTATGCCGAACTCGGTTTTCGGTCCGGTCCGGTCTTGGCCGGTCCGGTCCGGTTTTCAGACCATGCACACCCCTACTTTATGGTAATTTATTCCTAAGAGGTTGAAATTCTGGGAATCCAAACCACCCTAAATAACCCCATGCTCCTTACAGTTAAGATAAATTATGTTCACACGTCGTCCCACTGAGATGGTGGTCAGGGGCGGAGTCACAAAATTTTTGTGGAAGGGGCAAAAAATATGATAATTTTTAAAAACTACACTAAAAATTGGTTCGTTGAGAGGACAAATTACAAAAATAGTTAAATAATTTTAAAATTTTACACTACAATGTTTTTCGCTAAGGGTCACATGACTCCCCGAACCCCCTTTATCTCCGCCTCTGAGGCGGCCCAACCTACTGATACAACACAAAAAAAGTTTCTAATGAATATGTTCTTCCTTGGGCGCCTCAAATGGGGACTGAACCTGGGTTACTTTCAAATGCCCCATGTTTGCATCCAATTAACGAGGCTACGCTTGAGCCGTTCAACTGCATTCATGTCTTTGTATAAACAACCTTGAAGTGGTCACGCCAACCTCCTGAAAAGGGAGGGCTTTACCTTGTTTGAGTCTGTGTATAGTAGCGGTGGATTCAAAACCCGTGAATTAGTCGGCGAAAAGGTCAGAAACCATGGCTACCAAAAAAAAACTGAATATGATCTTTTATCTCAAAGCAAAATCGATGATAAGATGAATCTTCCAAGTAATAGATGTTGATTTGGTTCGAATGTCAATCATCTGCTAATCTAATCATTTGTGGAACATGAAATCGACATTTTTTTAGAGTTGTGAAACGAGTTTAGGCATCTTTAGTTTCAGATTCAGATCCTGGTATAGAATTTGTAGACACTTTTGCCAAAGCCAGTCATATCTAAAAGCATTTCTATGATTAATTATTGTTAGTGAAATAGCTAAACTTATTGACAGGCTCGTATGGAACGATGATATATACGTACGAGCATAAGCAATTAAACGCCAAAATGATTATTACTTTTTATTAAATGCTTGTTAAAAAAATGTGCAATTCTAATATGAGTTTGGTCAACCAAATATTAAAAAACCTTGTTTAAAATCAGCCACCATTGGTCAAAGGTGACACATTGTTACTTAGTATACCATCTATTATAAATTTTGTATATGTTTCACTTTTGACTTTTTTGTTTCTATATTTTTCGAGTTCATATTTTGTTATAAGTTTTAAGCACACGATAGCAATAACATTTAGATAGATCATCAGTTTAGACATTAGACCATTGTCCTGTGTATATATGCAAAATAAAAGCATCTTTTACGGTTCCTTTTTTTAATGTGATTGTTGTGTTTTATAATCTTGTGTCGTAATGCTTGAACTGCAACTATCTTTCTTAACCAAAAAAAAACTCGTGTTAAGTATGCGGATAAACAAACACAGCTAAAAGCGTTTAACCAAAGCAAGGAAAAAAGAAAAAATACTACAAATAAAGAAACTGCGTTTGGCTATCACTAACAAATTTCGTATATATTATTTACCAACTTTTTGAAAGCTTTTCATGTTTGTAAGGCTTTCCTGTATGCAATTTGTATAGTGACTCATTTTCTTTTATAACATTAAATCGTTGCCATTAGCTCGTTATCGAAACGTATCTGAATTACAAAGTTTGACATGATGTTTCGATTAATATGTCTATAGCAAAACTAATTAGATAATATGATCAAATATATCTTTATCTTTTCTATGTGCATCCTTAATAATCAGATATATCGTTATTCTTTGCATCAAATCAAATATATAGCAAGAACGATCTAATCACGCTTGACCTAATTTTTACGTGTGTGACCATCATTTTCTTAAAAGGTTGAGTAATAACCAAATGGAAATGAGTCACTAATCATATTGTCCATAGAAAACACATAAAAACCGGAAAAGTTTTCAAAAAGCTGGCAACTAAAAGATAAGTGAAGTAGGATTTGCCAAACCTTTTGCAATTACTTGTCAATACAAAATGCTTTTATACATCTATCATGTGAAAAGAGGATTCCCAATAACTAACACAAGCTTTTGCAACAAAATTAACCCGACATACATAAACTAACAACGCAGAGGGTGTTCAGATGTTTGTATCATATACTAGTCACAAGTCGTGTGCAATTACAAATTTTGAATATGAATCAAATTTATTTTAAAATTTATTGCTACTTTAATCATTTTGAAAGCATTTGTTTTGAGAGTAAAGTTATTTTACATTCCAAACTTTTCTTACATATCAAGGGACTCATCTCCACCATCCATCTAAAAAGAAAATCAATGGCTGAGATTAAAAGCATTTTATTATTTCACATTTTTTTTATAATTTAAATATCTTTTAAACCGTTAATCGTTAAGCAAAAATAATTACACCATCGCGACAAGCATTTAATTATCTTTCTATAGACGGGCACTTTGATATACTTTCGGAAAAAAAAATCGCTTTTTTCACGTTTTTTTCGTATTTTATTTCGTTTTTTTTTGAAACTAGAATTTTTTCGAAACTGGAATTTGCATGAAATATCATATATGATTTAAGACTAATTTGAAGATCACATGTGATATTAGTGTTAAATCACATATGATATGTAATATCATATGTGATAATAGTGTTAAATCATATATGATAAATCGCATATGATATACATATTATATATGATTTAACACTAATATCACATGTGGTATTCAAATTAGTGTTAAATCATACTAGTATATGATTTTTCATGCAAATTTCAGTAACGTAAAAAGACGAAAAAAAACTTTAAAAAAACGTGAAAAACACGAATGTTGGAATCACTCCTAAACAGTATTTCAAGTATTTATATTTCATATGTAATAGGTAGCTTTATTATGGCCTTTATGTTTGTTTAAGGTCAAGCTTATGTAGAAGGCCCATAAGCTTGACCCAAGCCCAATAAGGATAGGAAGGGAACTAGGAGTGTTGCCCTAGCTTCCCTCCTATAAATACCATGTAATAACCTTCATTTGAAGGTTGGTTGTTCAAGTTATTTCCTTTCATACTCCTACGCGTAAACCGTATTATACCATATCGTGTGTGTGTGTGGTTATACTTGTTCAATCGCCTCATCTCCTTTCTTATAAGCTTGTGTTGTAAAACTAGTGACCTAACAAAGTGGTATCAATCGCCAAATAGTTGGGTGTACTCGTGTGTTTTTGAAGTTTTGGTTTTGGGTCTTACGCGTAAAGATAACGCAATCTTTGGTTATCTTAAAACTCGCTTTTTACACTTTTTAATCCAAGATTCTTGTACTTTCAATGTTTTGAGGTGTTAAAATACTTGTTTTGGCAAAAAGTTTCAAACTTTACGCGTGGATTTACGTTTTTAAGCTTGTTTTTGTTCGGGGTGTCGCTCTACGCGTAACCCGTTTAGCAGTTTTGGTACATCAAAATTCACACTTTTGTGTTCTTTTGGTACTATTGAAGCTATTCCATAACAAAAATCTGGTTTAGAAACACATTTGGGCAAAATCAAAGTTACGAGTAATCCTACGTGTATCAAAACCCTAAAATTACGCGTAAGATTTTCCTTGGTTTGATCTTCATTTTCTTGGTTTATTCCGTGTTTTCTTACTTGGATAAGTCTGAAAATACGTCGACTTTGGATATCTTTTGCACTCTGAAGTGTAAAAGATCATTTGGGCAAAAACCCTAAAATTACGCATAAGCATAAGCTTACGCGTAGAAATCCTACGCATAAGATTCACTTTACGCGTAAACTTAGGTCTACGCATAAGGTAATCCTACGCCTAACTTTCTACGCTTAACTTTTGTCTACGCATAACTTTAGTGTTTTTATCCTACTTACGCGTAAGCTAAAACCTACGCATAACTCCTCATTGTTACGCGTAACTTTGGTGTTTTTACGCATAAGTGCTACTTGGTTCTTGTCTTTTCTACGCCTAAGGACACTTCATCAACAAAGGTTCATTCGACTACAAAGATCCATTTTACCACACAAGTTTTTCAACATGTCACAACCACCATACTCTAACTATTTCCCTTACACTTATCCTCAACGACAACAACAACTAAGTCCACAACATCAGCAATGGAATCAACAACAAGCAATTTATCAACAACAATTTAATCAACAACATACTCCACAACTTGTCAAATCCACAACCTCATATGGTTCAACCACCACCAAGTCCTCAAGTTCAACCGCACACAAATGAATTCAATCAACATCCATCAAGGAACACTATGAAGGAACCCACTTGGTTTGCAAAGATGTGTGAAGCTTTAAGCAGCCAACAATCAATTCATGAGGCCGGATCACTTGATAGACCTCCAATGCTCACTCCAGAAACTATGATCAATGGGTGATAAGGTTCTTTAGGTTTTGTGATCTGAAGAAGCCACATGGAAAGTTCTTAAAGAAGGTTATCTTAGAAGGTCCATTTGAGATGCCTACTATCATTGTACCCGGAGATCCAAATGCCATTCCACCAAGAGATGAACAAACCAACATTGCTACTGTTGCAGTGCATTTAAATCCCACGAACTTCTACACTATCAAGCTGATGAACTTGCAATGGAATACATCCTCTTAGGATTACCAAACCCAATTCTTCGTAGTGTTGATGCTCAAAAGACTGCACAAAAAATGTGGGATCATATTCGTCTTCTTATGGAAGGATCTGTACTCAATCAGGAGGATTTGGAATCCAAAATTTACTTGGCTTATGAACACTTCATGATTGAACCTCGAGAGACACTAGAGTCCTATCATCATAGATTTTCTGACATCATCAATGATTTGGATAAACACAACATCATCATGCCAAGAATTGCAGTGAATACTAAGTTCCTGAGTAGTCTTGGTCCTGAATGGGAGAAGTATGTCATTTTTCTCCGTCAAGCGAAGAACATGCATCATTCTACCTACGGATTGTTGTACGATTACTTGAAACCTCATGAAAAGGAAGTTGATCGGAAAAGGATTCTCCGTGCTCAAATTGCTCCACCAACACATCCGGAAAATCAACAACAACTTGCCTTATATGCTCAAAACCGTTATTCTCCTCAACCAAAGCAACTCAACCAAATACTTCAAACACACCTTCACAACAACAACCTCAACAAAATCAATTGGTTCCATACAACAACAATGCTCAAGCATATGTCGAAGTAATCGAGGAATCCGATCCGTTTTAAGCATTGCAACAAGGATTTGCTATGATTGCTAATGCCTTTAGCCGTTATACCAACAAATCCAACAATCGTATTCGCTCCTCATCTAACACACGGACTCAAGCTGTTGTGAACAATGGACGTGTTGAAGTTCGGAATCGTGATTATGGTCGTCAGATGGGCGGTGGTCAAGGGTTTAATGCCGTGGGTAGGAATAACAACAGAGCTCAAGTGGTGGAACAGGGAAATGCTCAAAATGGGTTGAATGGTCTTCGATGCTACAACCGCAATGAGAAGGGACACCTGGCTAATGCATGCCCAAAGCCAAGGACTAAGGGCAATGCTTATTTCAAAGAGGCTCTTCTTTTGGCTCTTAAGGATGAAGCTGGTGGAACTCTCACAGACAAAGAACGAAGCTTTATGGCAAATGCAGACTCAGATGATGATATGGAGGACTTGCAGGTGCCAATGCAAATGTATGTTGATGGCTAATATGCAAGGCGTTACACATGAGTGACACAGCCCAGTGTATGACACCGATGGCTTGTCTCGGTACCGAACAAACCATATTTATCTCTGATCTCATATCTCCGCCAACATCTGCATCCGGCAAGGCTTAGAATGTTCAAAATGAGTCATCCACATCTCATTCCGACGATTTTCAACTAGACCCGTCGTTATATTTGACGATCAAGATGACCAAACGGTTTCCCTTGATAATCAAATTGACTCCGTGGTCATACTTGAGGATCTAAATAATGATCATGTTGTGACTCACGTTGAACAAGATGAACCTTTGCCCCATCCGGATCTTGTTCTGTTACTTCAAGACCAACAATCCCAAATTGCCGCATGTGTTGCATTAAATCAGGACTTGAAAAAAAAAATGCACTGTTAACAAAGGATTTTGAATGTTTACAAAAGCAACTCAACTTTTTCAAAACTCATGAAAAACTTGAAAACGGTTTTGAAGCAGCCTTTGCCAAATCTTATCAAAACGAAAAATATTTAGAAAGACAGATGCGTGATCTAGCCGCTTAGAAGAATGCTTTGTTGTCTGAAATAGAACAACTGAAACATGAACATAAAAAGCAAATTAACGCTCTCACCTTGGAAAATCAAAAAGCTAAGGCCGAAGTTGTTCACTTGTCAAAAACAGTTCTCTGCATACAAAAAGCATTCAACTAAACGAATAGATGATCATCTTGAAGAAATCATCGGCTTGCAAAACAAACTTAAAGAGTTTAAAACTGTTGTTTACAAACATGGCGAGTCGGTCACAACCATTGAAAAGTTTACTTTAAAACCAAATCCAAATGGATATGGACCTAATCTTGCTGATTACAAACCTAAGCTTTCAACCAAAACATTCAAACCAAATCCGAAGTTTCCAGGTAGATATAAAATTGATAATTATGTTATGAGTGTTGTTGAATATCATCGTCAAGAGGAATTAGATGCGGAAGACGAGAGTCGATCAAAATTAAAAACTGTTGTTTACAACAAACCTTTTAATTATTCTAAACCGGTCACTTTCGTCCCACCAACGGATTCTTCCAACACACCAAGAGTTATCATCGAACACCTGAAGTCTTCTATTGTTAAACCCAAAACAGACTTTGCACAAACTTATGGTCCTTTACCTTCCATTAGTGAAGTAAACTCACAACCTGAAAATCGAAAAATTCTTCGATATTTTGACATTTTCATGGTTGACCTCAAAATTTTACAACATGAGATAGAATATCGACCTGAAATCAAAGTTGAACATTTTCAATCGCCTCTGGCGCGAGAACAAAGAGACATTTTTCGGAAAAATCTTTTACCTAATGTTAAAAACTTGAAAAGTTGTGCAATTGCCTCGGAAAAGGATTTTCATAAGGAACTTGGGGTCATGAAAACGCTTTCGAGAAAATAAAACATCTATTTCAAAAACTAAACGTAAAAAGAAAATGTTAAGAAAAGATGTTGATCGACTCTTGGAAGATGTTATCCGTATGATGTTCAAAATGCTGTGTTATTGAATTCTTTATCATATGCATTTGATAATATCTCTGCTGACATCGTTGTTTCTCGTGGTAAATGTTGAGAACACCGATAATGTGCTTCAGACGAGTCCTTAATCGTTGAAAACAAACGATTGTCAAACGAACTTTCAAATGCAATACGTCGCCTTAATTGGTGTCAAAAAGATATTCACGATCAACAAATTGTTTTTCAAAACAAAATCAACCAGTTGCCATGTGCAAAACCTTCGATTCTAAAATTGAGCAACAGGATGATCAAAACGTGTCTTTTAAGTGTCAAATCTCAAAATATGAACAAGAACTTGTAAAAGTTAAAAAGGAATATGGTGTCATATTTGATTTACTTAAAAAGACTCGTGATGAAGCATCAAATGAACTTGATCATTATCTTGCACACACTAAAGAAGTTATGCATTTTGCTGAAATGTTCGGTCTGAAAATCAAGATCCGATTCACACTATCATCAAGTTAAGAGAAATGTTAGGAAAGTATGAACAACTTCCGCCAACAATCATTAAGAGATTAGCCCCCGTAACACTTAGTACTCATGCACCTAGAATCTCTACTGCCAAATCACAAGTAGCTAACGTGCTTCCTTCTACTGAAACAGAATAGTTGAGCCTTTTCCAAACGTCCGCACTTCACAGCCTAAGAGCACTCAATCAAAGAATAGGAAGTTGCGACCTAAGAAAAGATCAATCAAGAATGCTAAAGTAGAAGAACACCCTAGGACTCTGAATAAGACACACGTTGCCTCCACTATAGATATTACGTCTAGCAAATGTAATAGAAATAGTGATGTAACGAATGCTAAACCGTTAAGTACTTTTGATATTCACCGATGCACCTTGTGTTATTTGTGGTAAAAGTATGAATTCCGATTGCCATGATAAATGTGTTGCTAAAGCTATAATCTCTCGTTTAAGGAATCCTAAGAACCGGAATACCTCTAGGCCAACTAATCTTTCTAAGTCTGTGCTTGGTAGACCGCCATCTTTAGATTCTAAGAAACGCATTGCTGTCCCTGTAGCTCCAGCTTCACCTCCTAGGAATGTAGTACCACCTAGTGAATTCACTAAGACTAAAGCAAAGAGTAGTTATAGATGGCGGAAATGGATATATAACACACTAGGATTTAAGTGGATACCTAAAGCTATTGATGTGTGTATATCTACTATTACTGCTATGGAACCCTCTAACATTTCGGGTTCCACATCTACTTCTATTCCATCCGTGTCGCCTGTGTGTAATGCAGTGATACAGATCATTCTCTGATTGTTGATATGCGGATGTTCCCGACACATGACAGTGCAATCTTAAATCTGTTATCAAACTTTATTGCAAAGTTCATTGGCACCGCCAGTTCGAATGATCACTTCGCAACCATCATGGGCTACGGAGACTATATCAATGGGAACATCGAAATTAGCAGTGTTTATTATGTGGAAGGCCTCGGTCACAATCTGCTTTCAGTAGGTCAATTTTGTGATGGAGATTTGGAGGTTGCTTTCAGGGAGAAAACTTGTTTCATTCGTGATCTACAAGGAAATGACCTTATGTCCGACTCGCGTAATTCTAGTCTCTACACTATCTCTATGCAAGACATGGTTGCTTCCTCTCCCATTTGCTTACTTTCTAAGGCAACATCAACAAAATCCTGGCTATGGCACCGCCGTCTCTCACATCTAAACTTTCAAACCATCACCAACCTTGCTCGACACAAACTAGTTGAAGGACTCCCACGATTCCGTTATTCAAAAGATCACCTTTGCTCAGCTTGTGAACAAGGGAAAAGCACTCGTGCTCATTTTCCTTCAAAGGTGGAACACAGCTCTCAAGATGTGCTTCATCTTCTTCACATGGATTTGTGTGGCCCGATGCGCGTGCAAACGATCAATGGCAAACGCTACATCTTAGTAATTGTTGATGACTACTCGATGGACTTAGGTCTACTTTCTTCGTAGCAAAGACCAAGCTCCACAAATGATCATCACCTTTCTCACAAAAATACGTGTTCAGCTCCAACAACCGCCGAATCATCGAACAATGACATAAAGGAACTGAATTTTTTAACAAAACCCTTCGTGAATTCTATGAGAAAGTGGGAATTCAGCATCAAACATCTATTGCACGCATACACCGAACAAAACGGAGTTGTTGAAAGACTAAACCGAACGCTTAGTGGAAGCCGCAAGAACAATGTTAATAAATGCTAAACTTCCAGATTACTTATGGGCATAAGCTGTATCTACTGCATGCTATACTCAAAACCGTTCTATGATCACCAAACGCCACAACAAAACACCTTCCGAGCTTGTCCATAACAGAAAACCGAATCTAAAACACTTTCATGTATTTGGATCTCTTTGCTATCCGAATAATGATCGTGATGACTTTGGAAAGCTCAAAGCCAAAGTTGACATTGGAGTCTTTATCGGATAATGTGATAATTCCAATGGTTTCCGAATCTGGAATCGTCGTACAAAACAGGTGATGGAAACGATTCATGCTCATTTCGATGAACTTACGAAATGGCTTCGAGTATAACAGCCTTAGAACCCGTCACAACCGCTTAAACTTCCCTCAACCCCATCATCAGGTGAAGAAAGCCCTCAGCTTACTCGTCAACAAATGGAAAGGTTATTTGCTCCGCTGTTCAGGACGATATTGATGAACGTGCTCCGTGTGTATCCGCTGTGCACAACCCGATAATATTCCTATACCCGATACACCGCTACAACAACTACTGTTGAAGAAGCACCTACACCAGCTTGACTCCAACACAACAGCTTGAACACACCGCTTCCAACAATGATGAACCAGCCGATGATATTCTGAATGAAGTACCCCCACCTGCAGATTTTGATCCAAATGCGTTCTTCAACCCGCTTGCTAATGAGACTGCTGCACCAGATGTCGCGGAATCTTCAACAAACCATTTGAATCCTCGAATCCGCACAATGTATACCAACATCAACCCTCCACACATAGATGGACGAAAGACCATCCTCTGGAAAACATTATTGGCAACCCAATCAACCAGCGTTACGAGACAACGTCTTCACACAGATGGTGAACATTGCATTTATGCACTCACCGCAGCCAATCTGAACCTAAAAACATCAAAGACGCAATGACAAAAGACAACCGGATTGAATCCATGCAAGAAGAACTCAACCAATTCAAACGCCTTGAAGTATGGGAACTGGTTGAAAGACCAACAGGAGTCTACGTCATTGGTCTAAAATGGATTTGGAAAACAAATTGGATCTTTGAAGGGAACGCCATCGAAACAAGTCACGCCCGTGGCTAAGGGTTATCGTCAAGAAGAGGGATTAGACTTTGAAGAATCTTTTGCTCCGGTTGCTCGTCTTGAGGCTGTTCGGATATTTCTAGCGTTCGCAGCTCATATGAATATAACGGTCTATCAGATGGATGTCAAAACTGCGTTTCTCAATGGACAACTTAAAGAAACGGTTTATGTCACCAACCGATGGATTCGTTGATCCCGAGTTCGAACCATGTTACAAACTGAACAAAACTCTTTATGGTCTCAAACAAGCCCCTCGGGCATGGTACGATAAGCTATCATCTTTCCTCATTGCTAATAATTTCACCAAAGGTTCGGTTGACCCAACTCTTTTTATACAATATCACGGGAACATATCTTAATTGTTCAAATTTACGTGGATGACATCATTTTGGGTCTACACATAAAAAGTTTTCAATCGCTTTTGCAAAACTAATGAAGAAAAATTTTGAAATGTCCATGATGGGTGAACTTACGTTCTTTCTAGGACTACAAGTTCATCAATCACCCCGTGGTATTTTCTTGAGTCACTCCAAATATGCCCTTGAATTGTTAAACAAATTTGGAATGAAAACCTGTGACACCTATGCCACACCAATGGCTCATACCAAGAAGCTAGACGCTGATTTACATGGGAAATTGGTGGACCCTACAAAATACCGTAGTATTATTGGGTCTCTCATGTATCTAACAGCTAGCGAGACTGATATTGTCTTTGCCGTTTATCTATGCTCCCGTTATCATCGCGACCAACCTGAAACCCACCTCTCTGAGCCTAAAAGAATCCTCCGATACATCAAGGGAACCATTAACTTGGGGATCCGTATCCGAAGGATTCTGGTTTTGAACTAATCGCTTTTTCAGATGCTGCCCACGCAGGATGCTTAGACTCACGGAAAAGCACTTCAGGAGCTTTACAATTTCTTGGTGATAAACCGGTGTCTTGGCAATCGAAGAAGCAGGATTGTACATCGTTGTCATCAACCGAAGCAGAATATGTAGCCATGTCCGCATGTTGTGCTCAAGTCATATGGATGAGAACACAACTCAAAGACTATGGTTACGTATTTGACAGTATCCCGATGTATTGCGACAATCGGAGTGCAATTGCAATCAACCTCAAAGCACATCGATCTTCGATATCATTTCATCAAGGATCACGCGTGGAGCGAGTGCTGTTGAATTATATTTTGTGGGTAGTACCAATTGGCGATCTTCTCACCAAAGCCTTGCCTCCGCTAGGTTTAATGAGTTGGTCTTGGTATGAGGTGTTTAACTCAAGAGGAATTGGATGATCTCCTAAAACAGTCTTAAAAACCTGTCAAACACCAAATTCTCTTTTGTAAATAATTTTTCAAAAACAAAATACAAAATTATAAAACCGATAAAACAACAAAAATATATTCTTCTAATCTACTTTTCTTTCAACATTGCAAGTACATTTCTTCCGTCAACACTTTAATCTTTCAAAATTCAGTATTTTTCCGATCAAGTGTTGAGGGGGGTAAAATAAACTTTAACTGCTTCAAAACATCTGTGTACTTGCATGTTATCATATCTCGGTTGATTTTTTACAAATGGTGGTACATTTTCTGGTTCAAAGACACTCCTCGGACTTTAATTAATAACCTTTCATTATTTTCTCAAGTCGAGGGGGAGTGTCGTCAAGTTTCTTTCCTAAAATCTTCGTTTGGTAACCAAAATGGAAGTTAATTGGCTTGGTTTGAAAATAGGAAAAGGTGGAGGGACCAAAACTGTCCAAAACCTTAAAGTTATTTTAATAAAACACCCTCCCACCTAACTTTCACTTCTCATTTAATTACAAAAACCTAAAACCATCCTACGCTTAAAATTCACTCAAGAAACCGGTTTTTGATCTCCATCTTGTAAGTGTTTTTGTGATCACAACATGTTTTTTATCATAAGGTTTTGAATTTCATGAAAATCCTAACGGCTAAAACGTTTCTAAGCGTGATTATGTGTTCTTTGCTTATGCGTATGAACACACAATCAACATGTGTGTGTTTGTGGTTAATGGATTTGTGTCAAAACGTTCAAAATACATCAATGATACCAATTTTACCATCAAAATCCACCCAGAAACACGAATTGATGATTTTTGAAAATTAGGGTTTATGAGTCGAATTGGGTATTTTCAAATGTGAAGTGTTTTGGTCAAAAAGATTGTTGTGTTATGCTCTTGTATTATTGAATTGATGATTTCCAAGGTCTATAACCACCCAGAAACACTAATTGGTTAACAATTTGAAATTAGGGTTTAAGGTTCTTGAGATTGGGTATTTTTGATTCACTGCAAATTAAGTGTTAAAACTTGGTCATTATGCTCTCACAACATCTAAGATATACCAAAAAAACTTTGGTGCATATTCCATGGCTAGATCTCATACGCGTAGATTTAGGGTTTAGACTACTCGTATGCAGTTCTACGCGAATGTTTTAAGCTGTCCAAATGTGTTTTGATATGTTATAAAATGAATGTTATGTGTTTAACATTGATGATATGATGCTTTATTTCAGGCCTGCTACACTAAATATTCAGAATCAAGGTTAATATACGCCTACGCATAAGGATCACCTTACGCGTAGCTTGTTATGCGTAAGATTTGTCTTACGCGTAGCTTCTACGCATAAGGTTCTACATATGGGACTACGCGTATCCTGTGAAGGATATGCGTAAACAGTGACCTCTACGCATAAGGTCAACTCTTACGAGTAGCCTTACGCGTAAGGTTAATATATGCCTACGCATAAGCTCTACGCATAAGGTCCTCTTTTTCCTACGCGTAACACTTCTTACGCGTAAGTTAAGACCCTACGCGTAAGTTTACGCCACGCATATATCATTCTGTCTCACGCATAACTTTACCAATCCTACGCATAAGCCATGATCATACCTTCGTTATGAATTGTTACGTGTACAAACTTGTAAATAAACTAATCATATCATCACGAATCCTAAAATGTCACTAATAAACTGAAATCGTTTGATATGTTGTGAACAATAAGTGATAAAATATACTTTAAAACTTAAAGTTAACTAACTCACGAAACATTTCACGACGCCATTGGACTATTGAATATACAAGTGACTTAGGACTCGTAACAATCATTGACACTTTACATTCAATAACTAGACAATAAGACCTTCTGTTGACTAACATTATGTCTTTCGATATGTTGGTTCTTTTGGCTAATGTTATTTCAGATCACGACATGGTTGAACAAATGAATATGGATGCACCTGAAGTTCTCTCCATTGCTGATATCTATCCTCATGGCTATCCAATGAAGATAGGAAAGAATAATCTCCGTGTTGACTTTGACAACCTCACTTGCTCTGAATCTTCGTGTTTAATTGCTATTGACATTCTGAGGACTCATCCGTATCAGAAAATGCTTTCACACTCTGCAACTGCTTCACGAGATCTACATCCAACGCTTCCGAACACTATGGAAAGGGTCAAAGGACAAACTGCTGTGCGGTGACTCTGAATCACAAACAAGTCACCATTACACCTGCAGACTTAAGGGCCGTTCTCCTAATTCCTGATGTCGATCCAACCAAACTATATGCCACACCTGCTGAAGAGCTCACTCTCCAATTCTTAATCAATATCGGTTATGACGAGGCTACAGGAGTAATCACCAAGCATTCTCACGTAGAGCTTAAGAGTATTCCTCAACCCCGGAGAACTCTCTACATGATCATCACCAAGTCTGTTTCTGGTCGTGACAGCGGCTATGAGCACCCTAAGCTCATGGAACTGCAAATATTCCGGGCATTGGTCAACAAGAAACACATCGCTATCGAAGCTCTGATTTGGGATGACATGATGTCATTTCTCAACAAACTTGGCTCAAAGATTCCCTACATCGGATATACTAAATTGTTGATCCAGAGAGCACTTGGACTTCATCCTGACATTCCCAAGAGGCTCAATGACCCCAACAATCACGACATGTTGACGGAACCCATTCTATCTGTTAGAATCAAGGAAACGTCTACAAAGAAACAAGGTGCTGTGCTACCGATTTCCTTCTAACTCGAAGATGTCGAAAGCTCGAAACGCGTATAAAAGGTATCCGAAGCGGTCGACAAGGCAAAGTTGTTCATCTCGACGAAAAATCTTCTGGAACACCTGTAAGGAGAACCAAAAGAGGAAGTGCGGGAAGTACGGCAAGTACTGTGAGTCAAAGGAAGTTCCCCAAGAGGAACCCTCCTTCAAAGAGGATTGTTCCATCTAAGGAAGCTGCTCCCATCCCAATTCCCAAACCCGAACCGCAAAGAAAGCTTGTGGACGAAAGCTCGATGCGACACATGAAGAGATTACCTTCTCTGAATCAGCAACCGTATCCCTCCTCCAGCAGCTAAACCTACAAGTCCAATAGCCGAACATGGAAAAGGAAAGACTCCTGTACTTGAGTCTCATGATGAAAGCTCTGAAGAAGAAGAAGAGCAACTGGATCAATCCTACAGGAAGAAGTTTAAATTAGTTAGACAAATTCAAAAAGCTGAAGAATTTGCAAAAGATCAAATGGGTGGCCCCGGAGGATCAGTGGTGTTGTCCACTCTTCACCAGGTCCTGATGCGGTTAATCAACCCGATAAGGGATCCGGTGCCACCACTCTTGTGCAACAACAAACGCTTGTGAAGGAGTCTACTGATCTTAACATTGAGGAACCGGAAAAGAATAAGACTGAGAAAGAGAAAACTGATGAAGAAGCTAAGGAACGGACGGAAGAAAAGGCTAAAACTGGACATGATGACGAAGAAGATTATGATGACTTTCTTCTCAGCAGTCCAACTCGTTCCAAGGAGGATACTTCGGCACCTCCAAAGGACCCCGAATCTCCTCATGTCCCCTCCTCATCAGATTCTTCATCTCACTCATCACCACCACCATCAAAAAGATCAACAAAATCATCATCCAAATCTGTGAAGAAACCACCTCGATCTTGGATTTCTCAAGCTCATAAACGAATTCACAAAGCTGTCAAACAAGTCGAAAAGAAAAACGCTCTACAAAAGCTAAATTTCTTTGCTTTGATCACATACAAAGATATGTATGACGAGCAAGACAAGATGGAGAAAGAAAGGGAATTTGTTCAGAAGTTCATGAAGAGTCATCGTAAAGAGGAACTGAACGAAATGATCGAAGGTTACACTAACAAGTACCTTCGGGATATCGTTCCTAAAGTCCAAAAGGAACTGGAAAAGACAAAGAAGAGATCATACTCACAAGTTTCTTCTGACACCGTCCCCTGTGACTAGAGAAATATTTTCCGCATAACAACTCACCCCTAACATCGTAGCATTGGTTAAAAATACAATGGCCAAAGAAGCCGATCTCTCTGAATCTGAGTTAATCGCTAAACTTGTGATACAAATGTCAAAGCGATCTGAACGCTTACTCGGATGAAGCTAAATTTTTCGAAAATCTACTTGATTTTCAACTCGGATCATCATGCAAGGAGTCAGCCGATCAACCCAAACGACCAAGAGATGACGATGATAAGGATAAGGATTCGCACCTAAACGCCGAAAGCATGTAAATCTACCTCTATACCACCTCCTCCACCACGAACTTCTTCTCAACAAAAGTCTCCTCCACCTCGGTCTTCTACTTGATAAACCTCGACGATTCCGAGTTACCACCCCCGACTCATAAAACAGGTGATTACTTTGAGTATACGGGTGGTGACGATGAAGAGGTCCTTGAGCCCCGACAACAACCCACCTCACCCAAACAAGTGCGAAACCAGATCATCATCAAGGCCTTCCAAAAAGAAGAAGAAGACGACTCACCGGAGTTGTCTCATGGTTAGATGACGATAAAACCGAAGAGTTTGAATGGTTCTCCACACTTGTCAATCAAACTCCCTACCATGATGAAGGTCAAGAATTGGTAGACGGTTCTACATTGGAGCACGCAAAACTTTTGCAAGAAAAGTTCCATGTGAAGAAAATGACGAAATCTGAATTGAAGCGAATCAAGAATGAAGCATTCCAACTTCTTAAAGACAGCTCTGAAAGCGCCGTCGAGGTCGAATATCATCTTGAGAACATCGCTCGAGCTATGTCTAACGACATGGATTGGCTCAATCCGGAAGCAAACATTGACTTCACACAAAGGGACAACCCTCCATACTACACCGATTGGACCAAACCCCTACCGACCATTGGCCAAACAGACGAACCACGGATTCCCTTCCGATACTTCTTTAACAGAGACTTGGATTTTCTCTTACACGGTAGCGATGGTTCGCGAAAATACGCTACATCATTGACTCTTCCATTCCCAGCGGCTATTTACTCAAACTGCATAGCTATCGAGGAACGTGCAAATCACTTGTTTTCTCACAACGTGCAAGCATACGACCAAGATGCATTGTATGGGATTCATCATTGGCCTGAACGCCGAAGAATCTACTACGAAGCGCCTGTTCGTAAGTCTCAACATGCAATGTATAGTTCTAAGGACATCGTGGCCATCAAACACATTGATCTCAAGTCTAAGTGGGACTATTCATTCTTAAAGAATATCATAGTCAAACGACAAGATGAACAGGACTATGGATTCTCGGAGGCTGACTTTGAGAACTTGTCCCTCAACGACATCGAAGACATGTACCTTGCCAAAGTACAGGTTCGTATGAGACAATTCTCGACTGAAGTTCAACGTGAATTTATCAAGTCAGGTCTCATCTTCATTAGACGCATTGTGATCAAAGAACGTGTTGAAGATATCCGGATGGCTGTTGAATCTTATCAGACGCGTGTCAACCTCACTCCTCCAATGCTTACTCTTCCCGATCTCAATCAGCTACCTCAATATACGCTCATCGGCAAACCTTTCGGAGTTGTTTACCGCAGTGAACTTCAAAGAAACCGCTTAATGGCGTGTAGTGATCTTCAGAAATTCGGGGATCATACTTTGAAGCTGGTTAGGGACGGATTAGCATACAGGTTGAAGGATATACGCTTGAAAGTTGGGTCTCGTAGCTGGAATTCTCGGAAAGGAGGGATGTGAGAAGGATCATCACCATGATTGATGAACGGTTGTTGAAGGGATCGAGTTCAGAAGATTGGAGAGCTATGTTGGTGGTCGACCCGGGAGAAACATCACCGCTTTCAACGTCCTAGCGCACTCCTAGGAACATCACTACACTTCCTGGTACCCCTTGAATTGTTTCCTTCATAATTTTGGATGTATGATTACATATATGTCAATGGCTTGTGCACACATAACGATTGTACAACCCGTAATTGTCAAGAAAGGACCACGTAGTGCGCTTGATTGCCACAATCCTTAGATAAGGAGCGAAAGCTTCTTACTTTTGAGTAAAACCTATCAAACCTTTCATTTTTCAAGGTTTTGCTCAAAAGAACAAGTACTTCCCCTTAAGACTTTCAAAACCTCAACCGTTTATATCACTTGTTGAGGGGGAGTACTTGATTCAAAACTTTGTTCAAAATTGTTCTCAGTGGTCTTCTTCCCGCAACACTCGAAATGGTCATATTTATTCTCAAACGTTTCAAAAATAACACTTTAATATGCCATTTTTGAGGGGGAAAAAATTGTGTGATAAGAAATATGTTGTACAAAATGCAAATGAATCTGTGTACCTCGGACTTAACCAACGAATTGACGATACTAAAGCTGTTAGTAACTCGAATAGACTTGTCTGGGACGGGTAATAATTTCAAGCTAGTTCGCTAGTGATGTAAACGTGTCTGAAAGGACTTGTCCGAGTAGAATGTACCATTCGAGAAACTTTTGATAGACATGAACTCTGACGGGTTTGACAACCTTCCAAGGTTTGTCTACACCTTCAAGGTAGTTATTAGAGCTAGTTGTCACCTAAAAGCTGACAATGTAACTCTTTAACTATGCAACGTAACCGTGTCTCGCGGGGGATTGTCTATCTTCAGTGGATCAATTCAAAAGTGCGCGCTCTTTCCTCACTGTGCATTTAACCATTAAAACTATTAAGCACATGTGGAGGGGAGTATTTATGCAAAACATCATCTCTCACAATGGTTCAAACATGTTTTCTCATTAACAAACCCTTTGAGAGAATTTTTTCATACAGATGGTTTTAATGGCAAATATAGGTTAGTCATGGAGTTATAAGGTGACTAAGGTTAGGAATAACCGTCCTATGATCCGCCAGTGCCGGAGGGATCTACCCAAGGACACTACAAATAGTTAGTATTTAGAAGTCCTTAGGTATGATTGTAAAAAGGAGAAAATGAGAATCGGAGAAAGAAGGAGTTGAAGAATTAAAAAGAAATGCAAAGAAAAGGGTGAAAAGAAATAGCCCTCCAGATTATTCAACTTAGGGCAGACCCCGGGTTCAATTCATATGCTACTGGTTGTCACTTAGTGACGCCGGTATTGAAGATTAAAAGTCGTCATGGACCCAGTGACGCATGCACTAAACCTTCTTATCCACTCAAGTTTCTCTCAACAGAAGCTTGTTTCATTCTCACAGGGAACCCTACGTAAACTATCGGCTTTCTCCTAGAGATTGCTGGTATTGAAGAAGGAGACCCTCTCCCTAGTCTCCTCTCAGGAAAACCAAAACGCACTATTGAGTCTAGAGCCACGAGATTCATCAAAAGATCTCTTAGGAACACTTGACATTTAATCACTTGATGATCAACTAATAAGATCATCGGTGGTTCATATCGAGTCCTTCACAGATCTTAGCAATCTGTCGAGAACATTTATGAGAGGTTCACATTTGTGATCCTCGGTGATTGAATGGAAACTCCTGCCAGGGTCAACATCAAACAGCCGGCAGCAGGTCGCGGTAACTCCCCGTGGATTACGCGGGTGTGTCTCAAACGGTCTGGTCGTGAGGTGATGCCGGTGTACCTCAGCGACTCATCTGAACTGTAGATGTACCGGTTTGTCATCGCGTTATCTCACTTGTGGGACTCGGTTCGAGCGGCCTTTGTAAGAATGAGAGTTGTGTCCTCACACTATGCTGTTGACACTCTCGAAGTTCAAACTTGTAAGTGCCGAAAACCGCTTATTACTAACCGTTTGAAATGTTTTCTTCTTATGGAAGCTCGGGAGCGGGATGATCGTGCTGATTCTTCTCATGTTCACGCCAACTTCATCAGTATTGAATTCCAACGTCAAAGAGCGTGTGAGCATGTTGAAGAATGACGTGGAGACATGGCGGAGAACAACCTGAGGCAGACGATCTGAACAACAACATACTATCACTTTCACCACAAAGAACAATGATCAAAGAACAAAGTTAAAGATGGCGTCAAAGCATAACTGTTCAAAGATAACTATCTCTCTACACTTGGGGAGATTGTTCGAATCAAGGCAATTCTTCTCACAAGAAAGAAGAATGTCAGAAAGGCGTCCTTTGCTACTATTACATCAACGCCTTCACTGTTTACATTCATATATACTTGAGGGGAGATTGTTGGAATCACTCCTAAACAGTATTTCAAGTATTTATATTTCATATGTAATAGGTAGCTTTATTATGGCCTTTATGTTTGTTTAAGGTCAAGCTTATGTAGAAGGCCCATAAGCTTGACCCAAGCCCAATAAGGAATAGGCAAGGAGAGGGAGTGTTGCCCTAGCTCCTTGCCTATATAAACTATGTAATAACCTTCATTTGAAGGTTGATTGTTCAAGTTTTCTTTCTTTCACATATGCCTACGCATAACCGGTCCTAATATTGTTTGTATATGTGTTAGATCTTGTTCAATCGCCTCATCTCCTTTCTTATAAGCTTGTGTTTGTAAAACTAGTGACCTAACAAGGTACTTGTGATACGAGATCAAAGCATTGTGTACCTTAATAGTTTTGATCATTTAGAAATGCTCCCCCTCAACATGTGCATATGATCTTGAAATTTTTTAGCACATGGAGGCAAGAGTTCTTAGAAATAATTTCTTGATCACAATTTCCTTGAAAAAAAGCCATTTGATTTTCTTTGGTAAATTCTCCCCCTCAATATGTGCATAGGATACTTGAAATCATTTTATCACATAGAGGAAAGAGTTCATTTGAAGTACTATTCACGATTGCCAATATAAACCATTCGCTCCCCCTCAATATGTGCATCGATATACGAAAGAGTTTGACACATATTAGAGAGAACCTACACTTTGAATCAAATCGATCATCATTTATAAGATTTCATATTAAATCACAATTTCTCCCCCGATCAAAAATATCTAACCCTTTGAGATTTTGTATCCCAAGTGATTTAATAAGGTTTAGAAAACATGGGAGAAAATGTGCTGGATTTAAAAACTCATCTTGTTTTTGGTTAAATGCTCCCCCTCAACATGTGCATTATGTATTAAAATTGTTTGGAACATGGGCGGAGTGCCTTTAAAGGGCTAAAACCAATTCCATTTAAACAGATAAGAGATTTAAATCACTATCTCTCCCCCGATCAAAAATTTCAAACCTCTTGAGATTTGTGATCCCAATTGATTTAAATAATTTAGAAAATTTTAGGGAAAGAAGTGGCAAGATTTGATTTTGAAAAATGACAGATAGGAACAGATTTAGACATTAAAGATTATTAGTGTTAGGTATGATAGTTTTAAGAGATCTTTAAGTAAAATAAAACAATTTCACAATCAAACAAGAACAGAAAAAATTTCATTTTGAAAGACCTTGATTCGAAAGAAAAATCATACCATGACATAACATTAAATCTTTAGATTACCACATTATAACGTACAAAACGGACTTGATAGATGAAATATCGTTTGAAAACATTTAATTTGAAATCACTTAAGATTTGACAGAATAAAGTCCAGGTGATTTCAAAACTTTGAATCCGATTTATTTTCAAAAAAATATTTTTCCATTTTCAAAACAATATTTTTCAAAGGTTTAGAAAAATGGTATCATCACTATTATCCCTGCACACTGAAGATAATGGTGGTTGAGAAGCTTATGTTGTTACTGTAGGGCTTGGAAGAAAAACCGTCTGCTGATGCAGTGAGACTTCTTGCATTTTAATGCCAAATGAGGTCAAATTAAGCTCCGTTTCTTCAATCACTTAGAAGAAAACCATCTGCTGATGCAGTGAGACCTCTTACGTTGCATTTTTCCATGCCAACACTCCATAGAAGTCCAATTAAGCTCTGTTTCTTCATTTGTCAACCCAAGATATAGTTACCCTTTCCTTTCGGCATCCAATCATATTGTGGGATCCGGATCGGGAACATTCTTATATACCAAAATACCTGCATATATTAGTGGACACAAACAGATATATGGTGGTCGACATCACCTAAACAGCAATCGACTAATAACAGTCAATTCATCATATCAATCAGATCATATAAAGCATAGGATTATGTGTTCATCAAAAGCTCGTTAGATGATATAGATTTGAAAACATTCTCCCCCTCAATAAATGACTTATTTTCTGAAAAGTTTAAAAGAGTTGAAGTCATTGATTGAGTTTTCAATCGAAAAACTCTGAATCTGATTGTTTTGAAAGCAACTCATTTACCACTACTTTTTGAAAACAACAAATATTTTTTTGAAGAATTTTAGACGGAAAAACATTTGTGTAGAAACAAAAGTATTTTTGACTACATGCTTTCCTTGTTTTGTTTTAGGATAAGTGCACGAAATATTTGAAAATTGGTTTAGCGTAGCACTTTCCTTCCTTGAAGAGCGGGTTGCTATCTGAAATAATAGCAAGCCATAGTTTAAGCACGGGTTACAGTCTGAAGTAACTGCAAGCCATATTTAAAGACATGTTTTGGAAAAAGAATATTTACACCTCCTGCTCGAACTTCATCTATGGTCCCGTGCCATTATTGAATGACATTTCTAAGACTGCAGATGTTATAGATACTAGAAGACATGTCTTAGAAAAACATTATTTTTGGTCTTTTTCAAATTTTCTGATTTTTATGGGTTTTTGATGGTTTTATATTTTTTTATTTTCTTTTTGTTGGTTTTATATTTTTGTATTTTGATTTTTTCAAAAATATTTACAAAGATAGAGTATATGATATAATTTAAGAAGATGATGATACGAGTACCGAGATAAGGATATCGAGCAGCCCCGTTGTAGAAGATAGAAATCATCATCTCTTAAACGTCCACCACCAAAGCTTTCGAGGCTCTTGCATTGAAGAAAGAAATTGAACAATCAGAAAGTGAGACTTTGGCAGCTTCCCCCCAAACCGAAAATCCTTTAGATGAGCAGATTCGAAGCTCTATTTCAAGCTTGCCTTAGCCAGGTGCACAGAGAAGCACACCATTATCATAAATCCTGCTGCTCCTTTTAAGAATAATCACCGTGATTCTTCGATCGAGGTTATATCATCCAATAGAACAACAGCAACGTATCATCCCACATTTAAATAATCTTCTCAAATTCCATACCCACAGAAGTCTGAAGCAATCCATACCAAAAGTTGTCAAGAAACCACTTCCCCCAAGTAGACGAATTGATGCAGTCAGTCTCTTAGACTAGAGCTCACGAACCCCGAATACACATTTACCCAAAGACAAAGAAACTTATACCATCGAAGTAGCAGATTAAGTCCAATAGCCAAAGAATAACCCCGATGTATACTTTTCTCTCCCACCGAAGAAAGTGTATAAAGCTCAAGAACCCGAAGTACCCGAATGCCCAAAGAGAGAATAACCGATAACATTAAAGAAGGGCGAATCACGATTATCTCTGCGAGGACTATCTCTGCGGATTTCAACTTCGAGGAATAAGTGATTATATCTGAATCACGATTAAGCACTCAAGTGAAATAGTGGCGTCACCAATGTACACAATATCTCTCCCCTGATGATTGCGATAGCATCGAAATCATCACACACTTGTGTACCTCCTTTTATCTTCAGAAACTTTCTCTTACATCACTTCCCCCACGTCGTTGGAATAATGACACTAAAAGCCTTGATGAGTAAAACCTAGAGTTTCTCTGCGGTCATGACATTTGTCTTCCCGGGATATCTTCAATCACTTAGAAGAGTTAAGTTCATCAAGTTTACTCGCCATGAGTCAAACCTTGAGTTTCTCTGCGGTAATAACATTTTTCTTCCCGGGATATCTTCAATCACTTAGAAGAATTAAGTTCATCAAGTTTACTCGCTTTGTGTTTAGATGCGTGTCTCCTTCCCCCTTTTGGTTTTGATACTTCAAAATCAGCAACATATTGTAAGCCCGTATACTAGAAATCTTGTTGAGAAGATCATAATTAGCTCATATGTATCTGTGAGAATTAATCTTGCTGAAGAAACAGAATGAGCAAGTCTAATTGGGGATTTAATCAGACATTTCACCCTCCCCTAAACCGACAATCTTTATGATGAATGATTGAATAAGAAGAAGTCTTTAGATAATCAAATGCAACTCGTCTTTAGTCTTCTAACATGTAGCAGAGAATGTAGAACCGACTGTAGACTCGACCTTCTTCAAGATTGTCCGAATGGGGAATAGAATGTTAACATCTTCAACTCACACCAAAAAGCATCCCACCAAAAAGCATCCCAATTAACTTACATCTTGCAAATCCCTTAACTAAAATCCCTCCCAATCAAACAAGAACAGAAAGATGTTCATCAAGGAAATCAGCAATCAAGGGGCAACGAACACACAAGATGGTAACACCAAACTACCAATCACATCAAACAAGAACAGAGATTGTTCGGAATCATCATGTTGATGATACGTGAAGCATTAACCGGAAGCACTTTGTCGATAAACTCATCAATCTGAGTGAAGATGTCAACCAACGGCTCTTAAGAAGAAACTCCATGTAAAGATGACCCGATAAGAAGAAGCTCGGTTCTTACATGAGTTAGGAGTCGTTTGACCATATATTCTTATATGACAATCAACCATGCAGTATTATCATACTTCTTCTCCCCCTCAAGAATTGCATACGGAGATGCCATTCTTGATTAAACAAGTGAAAATCATCCAAATGTAGTCTATTCACACTTCTCCCCTACAACATTAGCACATGATGTCTCCATCTTCATTATAGTTGAGCAAGTGGAATAAGAAAACAATCAACAGCAGCCCGGTTCACTTGATGACTGAAAGCGCATGAAAAAATTATGAAGCATGTTGCTGAGAATGGTCATAATAAGAAGATTTCTCTTCTTCGGAAGATAATGCGCACTGAGTCGTACACATTTATTTTCTTTAAAGTTCGAGGCATGAACTGATGTGTTCATACGTCATTGCCAATTGAATATCAATGTTGAGTAACTTGAACCCGTGAGTTATGAGATATCAATCCTTTTGTTATCCATACTTTAAGCCAGTCCATGTATTGAAGGATCGAAGTATCTGCTGAGTAAGGAGTACACACTAATATTACAAACTTGATTGCATATATTTTGGTTAGTGACACCAATATCCAAACCCTTTGGGGTTTCACGGTCAACTTTGAGATTGCCATTGGTAAACATCTTTCCTGTAGGTATCCACCTAAGTCCAGCATCCTTAAAATTCTACCAGATGGTATCCACTTATGGCAAGGTCTAGGATTGTTAGGCTTCTTATGCATAGTGAGAGACTT